>JAKDEW010001049.1:0-62766 GCA_021963965.1 Artemisiospiza belli
ATTTTCTTTTTTTCTCCTCCAATTGCAATTCCTTTGATGTTGTCTCCATTCCAGCGTGTTTGTAGGTCCTTCTTTTCTGTTTTGGCCTTCAGTGGGGATCAATTTTGGCAAGCTTTGCTGCATGTGCCTGCCCTTGGTGGCGTATGGCCTGCCTGCATTTTTATGGCTTTGACTTTGGGAAAGTTTTTTTTCTTTTTTTTTTGTTTTTTGTTTTAAGTATTCATGCCATGTCGCTCATATCTTGCTCCCTAAGTTGTGTCTTTCTCCTTCACTTTTTCCCCTGCTTTTGCAACATCTGTTAGCTTAGTTTTGGCACTTTTTGTTCCTTTGAAATGCAGCTGATTTCCTCACAGCTTTTTTTTTGAAGAGACTAAAATTCCCGATTTTCTGCTTTTTTCAATTGCATTTCATTTGAACCTATCTCCTTTCCAGAGTGTTTGTAAGCCTTTCTTTTGGGATTCGCAAGATTCCTTTTCCCTTCCCGAAAGGAAATTTCATTTCCTTTCGGGAAGGGAAAAGGAATCTTGCGATTTCAATGGGGACCAATAGAGGAATCTTTGGTGCATGTCCCTGCACTTGATGGCAGGCCATGCCTTTTGATGGCTTTGACTTTGGGAAAAATTTTTTTCTTTTTTTGGTTGTTTTCTGAAGTGTTCATGCCATGTCCCTCACATCTTGCCCCCTAAGTTGTGTCTTCCTCCTTGTCTTTTTCCCCTGCTTTTGCAACATCTGTGAGCTTAGTTTTTGCATCTTTTGGTCCTTTGCACTGCACCTGATATAAACCCAGGCCATTTTCTTAGAATCACTAACTTACCGAAATTTTCTTTTTTTCTCATAGAAATTGAATTCCTTTCATGTTGTCTCCATTCCAGCGTGTTTGTAAGTCCTTCTTTTCTGTTTTGGCCTTCAGTGGGGATCAATTTTGGCAAGCTTTGCTGCATGTGCCTGCACTTGCTGGCGTATGGCCTGCCTGCATTTTGATGGCTTTGACTTTGGGAAAGATTTTTTCTTTTTTTTTTTTTTATTATTTTAATTATTCATGCCATGTCCCTCACATCTTGCCCCCTAAGTTGTTTCTTCCTCCTTGACTTTTTCCCCTGCTTTTGCAACATCTGTGAGCTTAGTTTTGGCATCTTTTGGTCCTTTGCACTGCACCTGCTAAAACCCCAGGCCACTTTCTAAGAGTCATTAAATTTCCCAAATTTTCTTTTTTTCTCCTCCAATTGCAATTCCTTTGATGCTGTCTCCATTCCAGCATGTTTGTAGGTCCTTCTTTTCTGTTTTGGCCTTCAGTGGGGATCAATTTTGGCAAGCTTTGCTGCAGGTGCCTGCCCTTGGTGGTGTATGGCCTGCCTGCATTTTGATGGCTTTGACTTTGGGAAAGATTTTTTTCTTTTTTTGGTTGTTTTCTGAAGTGTTCATGCCATGTCCCTCACATCTTGCCCCGTAAGTTGTGTCTTCCTCCTTGTCTTTTTCCCCTGCTTTTGCAACATCTGTGAGCTTAGTTTTGGCACCTTTTGGTCCTTTGCACTGCACCTGATATAAACCCAGGCCATTTTTTTAGAGTCAGTAATTTCCCTAATTTTCTTTTTTTCTCCTCCAATTGCAAATCCTTTGATGTTGTATCCATTCCAGCGTGTTTGTAAGTCCTTCTTTTCTGTTTTGGCCTTCAGTGGGGATCAATTTTGGCAAACTTTGCTGCATGTGCCTGCACTTGCTGGCGTATGGCCTGCCTGCATTTTGATGGCTTTGACTTTGGGAAGGATTTTTTCTTTGCCATGTCCCTCATATCTTGCTCCCTAAGTTGTGTCTTCCTCCTTCAATTTTTCCCCTGCTTTTGCAACATCTGTGAGCTTAGTTTTTGCATCTTTTGGTCCTTTGCACTGCACCTTATATAAACCCAGGCCATTTTCTTAGAGTCACTAAATTTCCCAAATTTTCTTTTTTTCTCCCCAATTGCAAATCCTTTGATGTTGACTCCATTCCAGCGTGTTTGTAGGTCCTTCTTTTCTGTTTTGGCCTTCAGTGGGGATCAATTTTGGCAAACTTTGCTGCATGTGCCTGCCCTTGCTGGCCTATGGCCTGCCTGCATTTTGATGGCTTTGACTTTGGGAAAGATTTTTTCTATTTTTTTTTTTGTTTTAAGTATTCATGCCATGTCCCTCATATCTTGCCCCCTAAGTTGTGTCTTCCTCCTTGACTTTTTCCCCTGCTTTTGCAACATCTGTGAGCTTAGTTTTGGCACCTTTTGGTCCTTTGCACTGCACCTGCTAAAATCCCAGGCCACTTTCTAAGAGTCATTAAATTTCCCAAATTTTCTTTTTTTCTCCTCCAATTGCAATTCCTTTGATGTTGTCTCCATTCCAGCGTGTTTGTAGGTCCTTCTTTTCTGTTTTGGCCTTCAGTGGGGATCAATTTTGGCAAGCTTTGCTGCATGTGCCTGCCCTTGGTGGCGTATGGCCTGCCTGCATTTTGATGGCTTTGACTTTGGGAAAGATTTTTTCTTTTTTTTTTTTTTTATTATTTTAAGTATTCATGCCATATCCCTCATATCTTGCCCCCTAAGTTGTGTCTTCCTCCTTGACTTTTTCCCCTGCTTTTGCAACATCTGTGAGCTTAGTTTTGGCACCTTTTGGTCCTTTGCAATGCAGCTGATTTCCTCACAGCCTATTTTTTGAAGAGACTAAAATTCCCGATTTTCTGCTTTTTTCAATTGCATTTCATTTGAACCTATCTCCTTTCCAGAGTGTTTGTAAGCCTTTCTTTTGGGATTCGCAAGATTCCTTTTCCCTTCCCGAAAGGAAATTTCATTTCCTTTCGGGAAGGGAAAAGGAATCTTGCGATTTCAATGGGGACCAATAGAGGAATCTTTGGTGCATGTCCCTGCACTTGATGGCAGGCCATGCCTTTTGATGGCTTTGACTTTGGGAAAGATTTTTTTCTTTTTTTGGTTGTTTTCGGAAGTATTCATGCCATGTCCCTCATATCTTGCTCCCTAAGTTGTGTCTTCCTCCTTGACTTTTTCCCCTGCTTTTGCAACATCTGTGAGCTTAGTTTCGGCACCTTTTGGTCCTTTGCACTGCACCTGATATAAACCCCAGGCCACTTTCTAAGAGTCATAAATTTCCCAAATTTTCTTTTTTTCTCCTCCAATTGCAATTCCTTTGATGTTGTCTCCATTCCAGCGTGTTTGTAGGTCCTTCTTTTCTGTTTTGGCCTTCAGTGGGGATCAATTTTGGCAAGCTTTGCTGCATGTGCCTGCACTTGCTGGCCTATGGCCTGCCTGCATTTTGATGGCTTTGACTTTGGGAAAGATTTTTTCTTTTTTTTTTTTTTTTTGTTTTAAGTATTCATGCCATGTCCCTCATATCTTGCCCCCTAAGTTGTGTCTTCCTCCTTGACTTTTTCCCCTGCTTTTGCAACATCTGTGAGCTTAGTTTTGGCACCTTTTGGTCCTTTGCAATGCACGTGATAGAAACCCACGCCATTTTTTTAGAGTCAGTAATTTCCCTAATTTTCTTTTTTTCTCCTCCAATTGCAATTCCTTTGATGTTGTCTCCATTCCATCGTGTTTGTAAGTCCTTCTTTTCTGTTTTGGCCTTCAGTGCGGATCAGTTTTGGCAAGCTTTGCTGCATGTGCCTGCCCTTGGTGGCGTATGGCCTGCCTGCATTTTGATGGCTTTGACTTTGGGAAAGATTTTGTCTTTTTTTTTTTATTATTTTAGGTATTCATGCCATGTCCCTCATATCTTGCCCCCTAAGTTGTGTCTTCCTCCTTGACTTTTTCCCCTGCTTTTGCAACATCTGTGAGCTTAGTTTTGGCACCTTTTGGTCCTTTGCAATGCAGCTGATTTCCTCACAGCCTATTTTTTGAAGAGACTAAAATTCCCGATTTTCTGCTTTTTTCAATTGCATTTCATTTGAACCTATCTCCTTTCCAGAGTGTTTGTAAGCCTTTCTTTTGGGATTCGCAAGATTCCTTTTCCCTTCCCGAAAGGAAATTTCATTTCCTTTCGGGAAGGGAAAAGGAATCTTGCGATTTCAATGCGGACCAATAGAGGAATCTTTAGTGCATGTCCCTGCACTTGATGGCAGGCCATGCCTTTTGATGTCTTTGACTTTGGGAAAGATTTTTTTCTGTTTTTGGTTGTTTTCTGAAGTATTCATGCCATGTCCCTCACATCTTGCCCCGTAAGTTGTGTCTTCCTCCTTGTCTTTTTCCCCTGCTTTTGCAACATCTGTGAGCTTAGTTTTGGCACCTTTTGGTCCTTTGCACTGCACCTGATATAAACCCAGGCCATTTTCTTAGAGTCACTAAATTTCCCAAATTTTCTTTTTTTCTCCTCCAATTGCAAATCCTTTGATGGTGTCTCCATTCCAGCGTGTTTGTAAGTCCTTCTTTTCTGTTTTGGCCTTCAGTGGGGATCAATTTTGGCAAGCTTTGCTGCATGTGCCTGCCCTTGGTGGTGTATGGCCTGCCTGCATTTTGATGGCTTTGACTTTGGGAAAGATTTTTTCTATTTTTTTTTTTTTTGTTTTAAGTATTCATGCCATGTCCCTCATATCTTGCCCCCTAAGTTGTGTCTTCCTCCTTGACTTTTTCCCCTGCTTTTGCAACATCTGTGAGCTTAGTTTCGGCACCTTTTGGTCCTTTGCACTGCACCTGCTAAAATCCCAGGCCACTTTCTAAGAGTCATTAAATTTCCCAAATTTTCTTTTTTTCTCCTCCAATTGCAATTCCTTTGATGTTGTCTCCATTCCAGCGTGTTTGTAGGTCCTTCTTTTCTGTTTTGGCCTTCAGTGGGGATCAATTTTGGCAAGCTTTGCTGCATGTGCCTGCCCTTGGTGGCGTATGGCCTGCCTGCATTTTGATGGCTTTGACTTTGGGAAAGTTTTTTTTCTTTTTTTTTTGTTTTTTGTTTTAAGTATTCATGCCATGTCCCTCATATCTTGCCCCCTAAGTTGTGTCTTTCTCCTTCACTTTTTCCCCTGCTTTTGCAACATCTGTTAGCTTAGTTTTGGCACTTTTTGTTCCTTTGAAATGCAGCTGATTTCCTCACAGCTTTTTTTTTGAAGAGACTAAAATTCCCGATTTTCTGCTTTTTTCAATTGCATTTCATTTGAACCTATCTCCTTTCCAGAGTGTTTGTAAGCCTTTCTTTTGGGATTCGCAAGATTCCTTTTCCCTTTCCGAAAGGAAATTTCATTTCCTTTCGGGAAGGGAAAAGGAATCTTGCGATTTCAATGGGGACCAATAGAGGAATCTTTGGTGCATGTCCCTGCACTTGATGGCAGGCCATGCCTTTTGATGGCTTTGACTTTGGGAAAAATTTTTTTCTTTTTTTGGTTGTTTTCTGAAGTGTTCATGCCATGTCCCTCACATCTTGCCCCCTAAGTTGTGTCTTCCTCCTTGTCTTTTTCCCCTGCTTTTGCAACATCTGTGAGCTTAGTTTTTGCATCTTTTGGTCCTTTGCACTGCACCTGATATAAACCCAGGCCATTTTCTTAGAATCACTAACTTACCGAAATTTTCTTTTTTTCTCATAGAAATTGAATTCCTTTCATGTTGTCTCCATTCCAGCGTGTTTGTAAGTCCTTCTTTTCTGTTTTGGCCTTCAGTGGGGATCAATTTTGGCAAGCTTTGCTGCATGTGCCTGCACTTGCTGGCGTATGGCCTGCCTGCATTTTGATGGCTTTGACTTTGGGAAAGATTTTTTCTTTTTTTTTTTTTTTATTATTTTAATTATTCATGCCATGTCCCTCACATCTTGCCCCCTAAGTTGTTTCTTCCTCCTTGACTTTTTCCCCTGCTTTTGCAACATCTGTGAGCTTAGTTTTGGCATCTTTTGGTCCTTTGCACTGCACCTGCTAAAAACCCAGGCCACTTTCTAAGAGTCATTAAATTTCCCAAATTTTCTTTTTTTCTCCTCCAATTGCAATTCCTTTGCTGCTGTCTCCATTCCAGCGTGTTTGTAGGTCCTTCTTTTCTGTTTTGGCCTTCAGTGGGGATCAATTTTGGCAAGCTTTGCTGCATGTGCCTGCCCTTGGTGGCGTATGGCCTGCCTGCATTTTGATGGCTTTGACTTTGGGAAAGATTTTTTTCTTTTTTTGGTGGTTTTCTGAAGTGTTCATGCCATGTCCCTCACATCTTGCCCCGTAAGTTGTGTCTTCCTCCTTGTCTTTTTCCCCTGCTTTTGCAACATCTGTGAGCTTAGTTTTGGCACCTTTTGGTCCTTTGCACTGCACCTGATATATATAAACCCAGGCCATTTTTTTAGAGTCAGTAATTTCCCTAATTTTCTTTTTTTCTCCTCCAATTGCAAATCCTTTGATGTTGTATCCATTCCAGCGTGTTTGTAAGTCCTTCGTTTCTGTTTTGGCCTTCAGTGGGGATCAATTTTGGCAAACTTTGCTGCATGTGCCTGCACTTGCTGGCGTATGGCCTGCCTGCATTTTGATGGCTTTGACTTTGGGAAGGATTTTTTCTTTGCCATGTCCCTCATATCTTGCTCCCTAAGTTATGTCTTCCTCCTTCAATTTTTCCCCTGCTTTTGCAACATCTGTGAGCTTAGTTTTTGCATCTTTTGGTCCTTTGCACTGCACCTGATATAAACCCAGGCCATTTTCTTAGAGTCACTAAATTTCCCAAATTTTCTTTTTTTCTCCTCCAATTGCAAATCCTTTGATGTTGACTCCATTCCAGCGTGTTTGTAGGTCCTTCTTTTCTGTTTTGGCCTTCAGTGGGGATCAATTTTGGCAAACTTTGCTGCATGTGCCTGCCCTTCGTGGCGTATGGCCTGCCTGCATTTTGATGGCTTTGACTTTGGGAAAGATTTTTTCTTTTTTTTTTTTTTTTTTGTTTTAAGTATTCATGCCATGTCCCTCATATCTTGCTCCCTAAGTTGTGTCTTCCTCCTTGACTTTTTCCCCTGCTTTTGCAACATCTGTGAGCTTAGTTTCGGCACCTTTTGGTCCTTTGCACTGCACCTGCTAAAATCCCAGGCCACTTTCTAAGAGTCATTAAATTTCCCAAATTTTCTTTTTTTCTCCTCCAATTGCAATTCCTTTGATGTTGTCTCCATTCCAGCGTGTTTGTAGGTCCTTCTTTTCTGTTTTGGCCTTCAGTGGGGATCAATTTTGGCAAGCTTTGCTGCATGTGCCTGCCCTTGGTGGCGTATGGCCTGCCTGCATTTTGATGGCTTTGACTTTGGGAAAGTTTTTTTTCTTTTTTTTTTGTTTTTTGTTTTAAGTATTCATGCCATGTCGCTCATATCTTGCTCCCTAAGTTGTGTCTTTCTCCTTCACTTTTTCCCCTGCTTTTGCAACATCTGTTAGCTTAGTTTTGGCACTTTTTGTTCCTTTGAAATGCAGCTGATTTCCTCACAGCTTTTTTTTTGAAGAGACTAAAATTCCCGATTTTCTGCTTTTTTCAATTGCATTTCATTTGAACCTATCTCCTTTCCAGAGTGTTTGTAAGCCTTTCTTTTGGGATTCGCAAGATTCCTTTTCCCTTCCCGAAAGGAAATTTCATTTCCTTTCGGGAAGGGAAAAGGAATCTTGCGATTTCAATGGGGACCAATAGAGGAATCTTTGGTGCATGTCCCTGCACTTGATGGCAGGCCATGCCTTTTGATGGCTTTGACTTTGGGAAAAATTTTTTTCTTTTTTTGGTTGTTTTCTGAAGTGTTCATGCCATGTCCCTCACATCTTGCCCCCTAAGTTGTGTCTTCCTCCTTGTCTTTTTCCCCTGCTTTTGCAACATCTGTGAGCTTAGTTTTTGCATCTTTTGGTCCTTTGCACTGCACCTGATATAAACCCAGGCCATTTTCTTAGAATCACTAACTTACCGAAATTTTCTTTTTTTCTCATAGAAATTGAATTCCTTTCATGTTGTCTCCATTCCAGCGTGTTTGTAAGTCCTTCTTTTCTGTTTTGGCCTTCAGTGGGGATCAATTTTGGCAAGCTTTGCTGCATGTGCCTGCCCTTGGTGGTGTATGGCCTGCCTGCATTTTGATGGCTTTGACTTTGGGAAAGATTTTTTCTTTTTTTTTTTTTTATTATTTTAAGTATTCATGCCATGTCCCTCACATCTTGCCCCCTAAGTTGTTTCTTCCTCCTTGACTTTTTCCCCTGCTTTTGCAACACCTGTGAGCTTAGTTTTGGCATCTTTTGGTCCTTTGCACTGCACCTGCTAAAACCCCAGGCCACTTTCTAAGAGTCATTAAATTTCCCAAATTTTCTTTTTTTCTCCTCCAATTGCAATTCCTTTGATGCTGTCTCCATTCCAGCGTGTTTGTAGGTCCTTCTTTTCTGTTTTGGCCTTCAGTGGGGATCAATTTTGGCAAGCTTTGCTGCATGTGCCTGCCCTTGGTGGTGTATGGCCTGCCTGCATTTTGATGGCTTTGACTTTGGGAAAGATTTTTTTCTTTTTTTGGTTGTTTTCTGAAGTGTTCATGCCATGTCCCTCACATCTTGCCCCCTAAGTTGTGTCTTCCTCCTTGTCTTTTTCCCCTGCTTTTGCAACATCTGTGAGCTTAGTTTTGGAACCTTTTGGTCCTTTGCACTGCACCTGATAGAAACCCAGGCCATTTTTTTAGAGTCAGTAATTTCCCAAATTTTCTATTTTTCTCCTCCAATTGCAAATCCTTTGATGTTGTATCCATTCCAGCGTGTTTGTAAGTCCTTCTTTTCTGTTTTGGCCTTCAGTGGGGATCAATTTTGGCAAACTTTGCTGCATGTGCCTGCACTTGCTGGCGTATGGCCTGCCAGCATTTTGATGGCTTTGACTTTGGGAAGGATTTTTTCTTTGCCATGTCCCTCATATCTTGCTCCCTAAGTTGTGTCTTCCTCCTTCAATTTTTCCCCTGCTTTTGCAACATCTGTGAGCTTAGTTTTTGCATCTTTTGGTCCTTTGCACTGCACCTGATATAAAGCCAGGCCATTTTCTTAGAGTCACTAAATTTCCCAAATTTTCTTTTTTTCTCCTCCAATTGCAAATCCTTTGATGTTGACTCCATTCCAGCATGTTTGTAGGTCCTTCTTTTCTGTTTTGGCCTTCAGTGGGGATCAATTTTGGCAAACTTTGCTGCATGTGCCTGCCCTTGGGTGGCGTATGGCCTGCCTGCATTTTGATGGCTTTGACTTTGGGAAAGATTTTTTCTTTTTTTTTTTTTTTTTTGTTTTAAGTATTCATGCCATGTCCCTCATATCTTGCTCCCTAAGTTGTGTCTTCCTCCTTGACTTTTTCCCCTGCTTTTGCAACATCTGTGAGCTTAGTTTCGGCACCTTTTGGTCCTTTGCACTGCACCTGCTAAAATCCCAGGCCACTTTCTAAGAGTCATTAAATTTCCCAAATTTTCTTTTTTTCTCCTCCAATTGCAATTCCTTTGATGTTGTCTCCATTCCAGCGTGTTTGTAGGTCCCTCTTTTCTGTTTTGGCCTTCAGTGGGGATCAATTTTGGCAAGCTTTGCTGCATGTGCCTGCACTTGCTGGCGTATGGCCTGCCTGCATTTTGATGGCTTTGACTTTGGGAAAGATTTTTTCTTTTTTTTTTTTTTTATTATTTTAAGTATTCATGCCATGTCCCTCATATCTTGCCCCCTAAGTTGTGTCTTCCTCCTTCACTTTTTCCCCTGCTTTTGCAACATCTGTGAGCTTAGTTTTTGCATATTTTGGTCCTTTGCACTGCACCTGATATAAACCCCAGGCCACTTTCTAAGAGTCATAAATTTCCCAAATTTTCTTTTTTTCTCCTCCAATTGCAATTCCTTTGATGTTGTCTCCATTCCAGCGTGTTTGTAAGTCCTTCTTTTCTGTTTTGGCCTTCAGTGGGGATCAATTTTGGCAAGCTTTGCTGCATGTGCCTGCACTTGCTGGCCTATGGCCTGCCTGCATTTTGATGGCTTTGACTTTGGGAAAGATTTTTTCTATTTTTTTTTTTGTTTTAAGTATTCATGCCATGTCCCTCATATCTTGCCCCCTAAGTTGTGTCTTCCTCCTTGACTTTTTCCCCTGCTTTTGCAACATCTGTGAGCTTAGTTTTGGCACCTTTTGGTCCTTTGCACTGCACCTGCTAAAATCCCAGGCCACTTTCTAAGAGTCATTAAATTTCCCAAATTTTCTTTTTTTCTCCTCCAATTGCAATTCCTTTGATGTTGTCTCCATTCCAGCGTGTTTGTAGGTCCTTCTTTTCTGTTTTGGCCTTCAGTGGGGATCAATTTTGGCAAGCTTTGCTGCATGTGCCTGCCCTTGGTGGCGTATGGCCTGCCTGCATTTTGATGGCTTTGACTTTGGGAAAGATTTTTTCTTTTTTTTTTTTTTTTATTATTTTAAGTATTCATGCCATATCCCTCATATCTTGCCCCCTAAGTTGTGTCTTCCTCCTTGACTTTTTCCCCTGCTTTTGCAACATCTGTGAGCTTAGTTTTGGCACCTTTTGGTCCTTTGCAATGCAGCTGATTTCCTCACAGCCTATTTTTTGAAGAGACTAAAATTCCCGATTTTCTGCTTTTTTCAATTGCATTTCATTTGAACCTATCTCCTTTCCAGAGTGTTTGTAAGCCTTTCTTTTGGGATTCGCAAGATTCCTTTTCCCTTCCCGAAAGGAAATTTCATTTCCTTTCGGGAAGGGAAAAGGAATCTTGCGATTTCAATGGGGACCAATAGAGGAATCTTTGGTGCATGTCCCTGCACTTGATGGCAGGCCATGCCTTTTGATGGCTTTGACTTTGGGAAAAATTTTTTTCTTTTTTTGGTTGTTTTCTGAAGTGTTCATGCCATGTCCCTCACATCTTGCCCCCTAAGTTGTGTCTTCCTCCTTGTCTTTTTCCCCTGCTTTTGCAACATCTGTGAGCTTAGTTTTTGCATCTTTTGGTCCTTTGCACTGCACCTGATATAAACCCAGGCCATTTTCTTAGAATCACTAACTTACCGAAATTTTCTTTTTTTCTCATAGAAATTGAATTCCTTTCATGTTGTCTCCATTCCAGCGTGTTTGTAGGTCCTTCTTTTCTGTTTTGGCCTTCAGTGGGGATCAATTTTGGCAAGCTTTGCTGCATGTGCCTGCCCTTGGTGGTGTATGGCCTGCCTGCATTTTGATGGCTTTGACTTTGGGAAAGATTTTTTTCTTTTTTTGGTTGTTTTCTGAAGTGTTCATGCCATGTCCCTCACATCTTGCCCCCTAAGTTGTGTCTTCCTCCTTGTCTTTTTCCCCTGCTTTTGCAACATCTGTGAGCTTAGTTTTGGAACCTTTTGGTCCTTTGCACTGCACCTGATAGAAACCCAGGCCATTTTTTTAGAGTCAGTAATTTCCCAAATTTTCTATTTTTCTCCTCCAATTGCAAATCCTTTGATGTTGTATCCATTCCAGCGTGTTTGTAAGTCCTTCTTTTCTGTTTTGGCCTTCAGTGGGGATCAATTTTGGCAAACTTTGCTGCATGTGCCTGCACTTGCTGGCGTATGGCCTGCCAGCATTTTGATGGCTTTGACTTTGGGAAGGATTTTTTCTTTGCCATGTCCCTCATATCTTGCTCCCTAAGTTGTGTCTTCCTCCTTCAATTTTTCCCCTGCTTTTGCAACATCTGTGAGCTTAGTTTTTGCATCTTTTGGTCCTTTGCACTGCACCTGATATAAAGCCAGGCCATTTTCTTAGAGTCACTAAATTTCCCAAATTTTCTTTTTTTCTCCTCCAATTGCAAATCCTTTGATGTTGACTCCATTCCAGCATGTTTGTAGGTCCTTCTTTTCTGTTTTGGCCTTCAGTGGGGATCAATTTTGGCAAACTTTGCTGCATGTGCCTGCCCTTGGTGGCGTATGGCCTGCCTGCATTTTGATGGCTTTGACTTTGGGAAAGATTTTTTCTTTTTTTTTTTTTTTTTGTTTTAAGTATTCATGCCATGTCCCTCATATCTTGCTCCCTAAGTTGTGTCTTCCTCCTTGACTTTTTCCCCTGCTTTTGCAACATCTGTGAGCTTAGTTTCGGCACCTTTTGGTCCTTTGCACTGCACCTGCTAAAATCCCAGGCCACTTTCTAAGAGTCATTAAATTTCCCAAATTTTCTTTTTTTCTCCTCCAATTGCAATTCCTTTGATGTTGTCTCCATTCCAGCGTGTTTGTAGGTCCTTCTTTTCTGTTTTGGCCTTCAGTGGGGATCAATTTTGGCAAGCTTTGCTGCATGTGCCTGCACTTGCTGGCGTATGGCCTGCCTGCATTTTGATGGCTTTGACTTTGGGAAAGATTTTTTCTTTTTTTTTTTTTTTATTATTTTAAGTATTCATGCCATGTCCCTCATATCTTGCCCCCTAAGTTGTGTCTTCCTCCTTCACTTTTTCCCCTGCTTTTGCAACATCTGTGAGCTTAGTTTTTGCATATTTTGGTCCTTTGCACTGCACCTGATATAAACCCCAGGCCACTTTCTAAGAGTCATAAATTTCCCAAATTTTCTTTTTTTCTCCTCCAATTGCAATTCCTTTGATGTTGTCTCCATTCCAGCGTGTTTGTAAGTCCTTCTTTTCTGTTTTGGCCTTCAGTGGGGATCAATTTTGGCAAGCTTTGCTGCATGTGCCTGCACTTGCTGGCCTATGGCCTGCCTGCATTTTGATGGCTTTGACTTTGGGAAAGATTTTTTCTATTTTTTTTTTTGTTTTAAGTATTCATGCCATGTCCCTCATATCTTGCCCCCTAAGTTGTGTCTTCCTCCTTGACTTTTTCCCCTGCTTTTGCAACATCTGTGAGCTTAGTTTTGGCACCTTTTGGTCCTTTGCACTGCACCTGCTAAAATCCCAGGCCACTTTCTAAGAGTCATTAAATTTCCCAAATTTTCTTTTTTTCTCCTCCAATTGCAATTCCTTTGATGTTGTCTCCATTCCAGCGTGTTTGTAGGTCCTTCTTTTCTGTTTTGGCCTTCAGTGGGGATCAATTTTGGCAAGCTTTGCTGCATGTGCCTGCCCTTGGTGGCGTATGGCCTGCCTGCATTTTGATGGCTTTGACTTTGGGAAAGATTTTTTCTTTTTTTTTTTTTTTATTATTTTAAGTATTCATGCCATATCCCTCATATCTTGCCCCCTAAGTTGTGTCTTCCTCCTTGACTTTTTCCCCTGCTTTTGCAACATCTGTGAGCTTAGTTTTGGCACCTTTTGGTCCTTTGCAATGCAGCTGATTTCCTCACAGCCTATTTTTTGAAGAGACTAAAATTCCCGATTTTCTGCTTTTTTCAATTGCATTTCATTTGAACCTATCTCCTTTCCAGAGTGTTTGTAAGCCTTTCTTTTGGGATTCGCAAGATTCCTTTTCCCTTCCCGAAAGGAAATTTCATTTCCTTTCGGGAAGGGAAAAGGAATCTTGCGATTTCAATGGGGACCAATAGAGGAATCTTTGGTGCATGTCCCTGCACTTGATGGCAGGCCATGCCTTTTGATGGCTTTGACTTTGGGAAAGATTTTTTTCTTTTTTTGGTTGTTTTCGGAAGTATTCATGCCATGTCCCTCATATCTTGCTCCCTAAGTTGTGTCTTCCTCCTTGACTTTTTCCCCTGCTTTTGCAACATCTGTGAGCTTAGTTTCGGCACCTTTTGGTCCTTTGCACTGCACCTGATATAAACCCCAGGCCACTTTCTAAGAGTCATAAATTTCCCAAATTTTCTTTTTTTCTCCTCCAATTGCAATTCCTTTGATGTTGTCTCCATTCCAGCGTGTTTGTAGGTCCTTCTTTTCTGTTTTGGCCATCAGTGGGGATCAATTTTGGCAAGCTTTGCTGCATGTGCCTGCACTTGCTGGCCTATGGCCTGCCTGCATTTTGATGGCTTTGACTTTGGGAAAGATTTTTTCTTTTTTTTTTTTTTTTTTGTTTTAAGTATTCATGCCATGTCCCTCATATCTTGCCCCCTAAGTTGTGTCTTCCTCCTTGACTTTTTCCCCTGCTTTTGCAACATCTGTGAGCTTAGTTTTGGCACCTTTTGGTCCTTTGCAATGCACGTGATAGAAACCCACGCCATTTTTTTAGAGTCAGTAATTTCCCTAATTTTCTTTTTTTCTCCTCCAATTGCAATTCCTTTGATGTTGTCTCCATTCCATCGTGTTTGTAAGTCCTTCTTTTCTGTTTTGGCCTTCAGTGCGGATCAGTTTTGGCAAGCTTTGCTGCATGTGCCTGCCCTTGGTGGTGTATGGCCTGCCTGCATTTTGATGGCTTTGACTTTGGGAAAGATTTTGTCTTTTTTTTTTTTATTATTTTAGGTATTCATGCCATGTCCCTCATATCTTGCCCCCTAAGTTGTGTCTTCCTCCTTGACTTTTTCCCCTGCTTTTGCAACATCTGTGAGCTTAGTTTTGGCACCTTTTGGTCCTTTGCAATGCAGCTGATTTCCTCACAGCCTATTTTTTGAAGAGACTAAAATTCCCGATTTTCTGCTTTTTTCAATTGCATTTCATTTGAACCTATCTCCTTTCCAGAGTGTTTGTAAGCCTTTCTTTTGGGATTCGCAAGATTCCTTTTCCCTTCCCGAAAGGAAATTTCATTTCCTTTCGGGAAGGGAAAAGGAATCTTGCGATTTCAATGGGGACCAATAGAGGAATCTTTGGTGCATGTCCCTGCACTTGATGGCAGGCCATGCCTTTTGATGGCTTTGACTTTGGGAAAGATTTTTTTCTGTTTTTGGTTGTTTTCGGAAGTATTCATGCCATGTCCCTCACATCTTGCCCCCTAAGTTGTGTCTTCCTCCTTGTCTTTTTCCCCTGCTTTTGCAACATCTGTGAGCTTAGTTTTGGCACCTTTTGGTCCTTTGCACTGCACCTGATATAAACCCAGGCCATTTTCTTAGAGTCACTAAATTTCCCAAATTTTCTTTTTTTCTCCTCCAATTGCAAATCCTTTGATGGTGTCTCCATTCCAGCGTGTTTGTAAGTCCTTCTTTTCTGTTTTGGCCTTCAGTGGGGATCAATTTTGGCAAGCTTTGCTGCATGTGCCTGCACTTGCTGGCCTATGGCCTGCCTGCATTTTGATGGCTTTGACTTTGGGAAAGATTTTTTCTATTTTTTTTTTTTTGTTTTAAGTATTCATGCCATGTCCCTCATATCTTGCCCCCTAAGTTGTGTCTTCCTCCTTGACTTTTTCCCCTGCTTTTGCAACATCTGTGAGCTTAGTTTTGGCACCTTTTGGTCCTTTGCACTGCACCTGCTAAAATCCCAGGCCACTTTCTAAGAGTCATTAAATTTCCCAAATTTTCTTTTTTTCTCCTCCAATTGCAATTCCTTTGATGTTGTCTCCATTCCAGCGTGTTTGTAGGTCCTTCTTTTCTGTTTTGGCCTTCAGTGGGGATCAATTTTGGCAAGCTTTGCTGCATGTGCCTGCCCTTGGTGGCGTATGGCCTGCCTGCATTTTGATGGCTTTGACTTTGGGAAAGATTTTTTCTTTTTTTTTTTTTTTATTATTTTAAGTATTCATGCCATGTCCCTCATATCTTGCCCCCTAAGTTGTGTCTTCCTCCTTGACTTTTTCCCCTGCTTTTGCAACATCTGTGAGCTTAGTTTTTGCATCTTTTGGTCCTTTGCACTGCACCTGATATAAACCCCAGGCCACTTTCTAAGAGTCATAAATTTCCCAAATTTTCTTTTTTTCTCCTCCAATTGCAATTCCTTTGATGTTGTCTCCATTCCAGCGTGTTTGTAAGTCCTCCTTTTCTGTTTTGGCCTTCAGTGGGGATCAATTTTGGCAAGCTTTGCTGCATGTGCCTGCACTTGCTGGCCTATGGCCTGCCTGCATTTTGATGGCTTTGACTTTGGGAAAGATTTTTTCTTTTTTTTTTTTTTTGTTTTAAGTATTCATGCCATGTCCCTCATATCTTGCCCCCTAAGTTGTGTCTTCCTCCTTGACTTTTTCCCCTGCTTTTGCAACATCTGTGAGCTTAGTTTTGGCACCTTTTGGTCCTTTGCAATGCACGTGATAGAAACCCACGCCATTTTTTTAGAGTCAGTAATTTCCCAAATTTTCTTTTTTTCTCCTCCAATTGCAATTCCTTTGATGGTGTCTCCATTCCAGCGTGTTTGTAAGTCCTTCTTTTCTGTTTTGGCCTTCAGTGGGGATCAATTTTGGCACGCTTTGCTGCATGTGCCTGCCCTTGCTGGCGTATGGCCTGCCTGCATTTTGATGGCTTTGACTTTGGGAATGATTTTGTCTTTTTTTTTTTTATTATTTTAGGTATTCATGCCATGTCCCTTATATCTTGCCCTCTAAGTTGTGTCTTCCTCCTTGACTTTTTCCCCTGCTTTTGCAACATCTGTGAGCTTAGTTTTGGCACCTTTTGGTCCTTTGCAATGCAGCTGATTTCCTCACAGCCTATTTTTTGAAGAGACTAAAATTCCCGATTTTCTGCTTTTTTCAATTGCATTTCATTTGAACCTATCTCCTTTCCAGAGTGTTTGTAAGCCTTTCTTTTGGGATTCGCAAGATTCCTTTTCCCTTCCCGAAAGGAAATTTCATTTCCTTTCGGGAAGGGAAAAGGAATCTTGCGATTTCAATGGGGACCAATAGAGGAATCTTTGGTGCATGTCCCTGCACTTGATGGCAGGCCATGCCTTTTGATGGCTTTGACTTTGGGAAAGATTTTTTTCTTTTTTTGGTTGTTTTCGGAAGTATTCATGCCATGTCCCTCATATCTTGCTCCCTAAGTTGTGTCTTCCTCCTTGACTTTTTCCCCTGCTTTTGCAACATCTGTGAGCTTAGTTTCGGCACCTTTTGGTCCTTTGCACTGCACCTGATATAAACCCCAGGCCACTTTCTAAGAGTCATAAATTTCCCAAATTTTCTTTTTTTCTCCTCCAATTGCAATTCCTTTGATGTTGTCTCCATTCCAGCGTGTTTGTAGGTCCTTCTTTTCTGTTTTGGCCTTCAGTGGGGATCAATTTTGGCAAGCTTTGCTGCATGTGCCTGCACTTGCTGGCCTATGGCCTGCCTGCATTTTGATGGCTTTGACTTTGGGAAAGATTTTTTCTTTTTTTTTTTTTTTTTGTTTTAAGTATTCATGCCATGTCCCTCATATCTTGCCCCCTAAGTTGTGTCTTCCTCCTTGACTTTTTCCCCTGCTTTTGCAACATCTGTGAGCTTAGTTTTGGCACCTTTTGGTCCTTTGCAATGCACGTGATAGAAACCCACGCCATTTTTTTAGAGTCAGTAATTTCCCTAATTTTCTTTTTTTCTCCTCCAATTGCAATTCCTTTGATGTTGTCTCCATTCCATCGTGTTTGTAAGTCCTTCTTTTCTGTTTTGGCCTTCAGTGCGGATCAGTTTTGGCAAGCTTTGCTGCATGTGCCTGCACTTGGTGGCGTATGGCCTGCCTGCATTTTGATGGCTTTGACTTTGGGAAAGATTTTTTTTTTTTTTTTTTTTATTATTTTAGGTATTCATGCCATGTCCCTCATATCTTGCCCCCTAAGTTGTGTCTTCCTCCTTGACTTTTTCCCCTGCTTTTGCAACATCTGTGAGCTTAGTTTTGGCACCTTTTGGTCCTTTGCAATGCAGCTGATTTCCTCACAGCCTATTTTTTGAAGAGACTAAAATTCCCGATTTTCTGCTTTTTTCAATTGCATTTCATTTGAACCTATCTCCTTTCCAGAGTGTTTGTAAGCCTTTCTTTTGGGATTCGCAAGATTCCTTTTCCCTTCCCGAAAGGAAATTTCATTTCCTTTCGGGAAGGGAAAAGGAATCTTGCGATTTCAATGGGGACCAATAGAGGAATCTTTGGTGCATGTCCCTGCACTTGATGGCAGGCCATGCCTTTTGATGGCTTTGACTTTGGGAAAGATTTTTTTCTGTTTTTGGTTGTTTTCGGAAGTATTCATGCCATGTCCCTCACATCTTGCCCCCTAAGTTGTGTCTTCCTCCTTGTCTTTTTCCCCTGCTTTTGCAACATCTGTGAGCTTAGTTTTGGCACCTTTTGGTCCTTTGCACTGCACCTGATATAAACCCAGGCCATTTTCTTAGAGTCACTAAATTTCCCAAATTTTCTTTTTTTCTCCTCCAATTGCAAATCCTTTGATGGTGTCTCCATTCCAGCGTGTTTGTAAGTCCTTCTTTTCTGTTTTGGCCTTCAGTGGGGATCAATTTTGGCAAACTTTGCTGCATGTGCCTGCACTTGCTTGCGTATGGCCTGCCTGCATTTTGATGGCTTTGACTTTGGGAAGGTTTTTTTCTTTTTTTTTTTTTTTTTTTTTTTTTGTTTTAAGTACTCATGCCATGTCCCTCATATCTTGCTCCCTAAGTTGTGTCTTCCTCCTTGACTTTTTCCCCTGCTTTTGCAACATCTGTGAGCTTAGTTTTTGCATATTTTGGTCCTTTGCACTGCACCTGATATAAAGCCAGGCCATTTTCTTAGAATCACTAAATTTCCCAAATTTTCTTTTTTTCTCCTCCAATTGCAAATCCTTTGATGTTGACTCCATTCCAGCGTGTTTGTAGGTCCTTCTTTTCTGTTTTGGCCTTCAGTGGGGATCAATTTTGGCAAACTTTGCTGCATGTGCCTGCCCTTGGTGGCGTATGGCCTGCCTGCATTTTGATGGCTTTGACTTTGGGAAAGATTTTTTCTTTTTTTTTTTTTTTTTTGTTTTAAGTATTCATGCCATATCCCTCATATCTTGCTCCCTAAGTTGTGTCTTCCTCCTTGACTTTTTCCCCTGCTTTTGCAACATCTGTGAGCTTAGTTTCGGCACCTTTTGGTCCTTTGCACTGCACCTGATATAAACCCCAGGCCACTTTCTAAGAGTCATAAATTTCCCAAATTTTCTTTTTTTCTCCTCCAATTGCAATTCCTTTGATGTTGTCTCCATTCCAGCGTGTTTGTAGGTCCTTCTTTTCTGTTTTGGCCTTCAGTGGGGATCAATTTTGGCAAGCTTTGCTGCATGTGCCTGCACTTGCTGGCCTATGGCCTGCCTGCATTTTGATGGCTTTGACTTTGGGAAAGATTTTTTCTTTTTTTTTTTTTTTTTGTTTTAAGTATTCATGCCATGTCCCTCATATCTTGCCCCCTAAGTTGTGTCTTCCTCCTTGACTTTTTCCCCTGCTTTTGCAACATCTGTGAGCTTAGTTTTGGCACCTTTTGGTCCTTTGCAATGCACGTGATAGAAACCCACGCCATTTTTTTAGAGTCAGTAATTTCCCTAATTTTCTTTTTTTCTCCTCCAATTGCAATTCCTTTGATGTTGTCTCCATTCCATCGTGTTTGTAAGTCCTTCTTTTCTGTTTTGGCCTTCAGTGCGGATCAGTTTTGGCAAGCTTTGCTGCATGTGCCTGCCCTTGGTGGCGTATGGCCTGCCTGCATTTTGATGGCTTTGACTTTGGGAAAGATTTTGTCTTTTTTTTTTTTATTATTTTAGGTATTCATGCCATGTCCCTCATATCTTGCCCCCTAAGTTGTGTCTTCCTCCTTGACTTTTTCCCCTGCTTTTGCAACATCTGTGAGCTTAGTTTTGGCACCTTTTGGTCCTTTGCAATGCAGCTGATTTCCTCACAGCCTATTTTTTGAAGAGACTAAAATTCCCGATTTTCTGCTTTTTTCAATTGCATTTCATTTGAACCTATCTCCTTTCCAGAGTGTTTGTAAGCCTTTCTTTTGGGATTCGCAAGATTCCTTTTCCCTTCCCGAAAGGAAATTTCATTTCCTTTCGGGAAGGGAAAAGGAATCTTGCGATTTCAATGGGGACCAATAGAGGAATCTTTGGTGCATGTCCCTGCACTTGATGGCAGGCCATGCCTTTTGATGGCTTTGACTTTGGGAAAGATTTTTTTCTGTTTTTGGTTGTTTTCTGAAGTATTCATGCCATGTCCCTCACATCTTGCCCCGTAAGTTGTGTCTTCCTCCTTGTCTTTTTCCCCTGCTTTTGCAACATCTGTGAGCTTAGTTTTGGCACCTTTTGGTCCTTTGCACTGCACCTGATATAAACCCAGGCCATTTTCTTAGAGTCACTAAATTTCCCAAATTTTCTTTTTTTCTCCTCCAATTGCAAATCCTTTGATGGTGTCTCCATTCCAGCGTGTTTGTAAGTCCTTCTTTTCTGTTTTGGCCTTCAGTGGGGATCAATTTTGGCAAGCTTTGCTGCATGTGCCTGCACTTGCTGGCCTATGGCCTGCCTGCATTTTGATGGCTTTGACTTTGGGAAAGATTTTTTCTATTTTTTTTTTTTTTGTTTTAAGTATTCATGCCATGTCCCTCATATCTTGCCCCCTAAGTTGTGTCTTCCTCCTTGACTTTTTCCCCTGCTTTTGCAACATCTGTGAGCTTAGTTTTGGCACCTTTTGGTCCTTTGCACTGCACCTGCTAAAATCCCAGGCCACCTTCTAAGAGTCATTAAATTTCCCAAATTTTCATTTTTTCTCCTCCAATTGCAATTCCTTTGATGTTGTCTCCATTCCAGCGTGTTTGTAGGTCCTTCTTTTCTGTTTTGGCCTTCAGTGGGGATCAATTTTGGCAAGCTTTGCTGCATGTGCCTGCCCTTGGTGGCGTATGGCCTGCCTGCATTTTGATGGCTTTGACTTTGGGAAAGATTTTTTCTTTTTTTTTTTTTTTATT
The DNA here is from genome assembly GCA_021963965.1 of Artemisiospiza belli. Taxonomy (NCBI): domain Eukaryota; kingdom Metazoa; phylum Chordata; class Aves; order Passeriformes; family Passerellidae; genus Artemisiospiza; species Artemisiospiza belli. The sequence continues at coordinate 20,553 of JAKDEW010001049.1, forward strand.
ATTTTAAGTATTCATGCCATGTCCCTCATATCTTGCCCCCTAAGTTGTGTCTTCCTCCTTGACTTTTTCCCCTGCTTTTGCAACATCTGTGAGCTTAGTTTTTGCATCTTTTGGTACTTTGCACTGCACCTGATATAAACCCCAGGCCACTTTCTAAGAGTCATAAATTTCCCAAATTTTCTTTTTTTCTCCTCCAATTGCAATTCCTTTGATGTTGTCTCCATTCCAGCGTGTTTGTAAGTCCTCCTTTTCTGTTTTGGCCTTCAGTGGGGATCAATTTTGGCAAGCTTTGCTGCATGTGCCTGCACTTGCTGGCGTATGGCCTGCCTGCATTTTGATGGCTTTGACTTTGGGAAAGATTTTTTCTTTTTTTTTTTTTTTGTTTTAAGTATTCATGCCATGTCCCTCATATCTTGCCCCCTAAGTTGTGTCTTCCTCCTTGACTTTTTCCCCTGCTTTTGCAACATCTGTGAGCTTAGTTTTGGCATCTTTTGGTCCTTTGCAATGCACGTGATAGAAACCCACGCCATTTTTTTAGAGTCAGTAATTTCCCAAATTTTCTTTTTTTCTCCTCCAATTGCAATTCCTTTGATGGTGTCTCCATTCCAGCATGTTTGTAAGTCCTTCTTTTCTGTTTTGGCCTTCAGTGGGGATCAATTTTGGCACGCTTTGCTGCATGTGCCTGCCCTTGCTGGCGTATGGCCTGCCTGCATTTTGATGGCTTTGACTTTGGGAATGATTTTGTCTTTTTTTTTTTTATTATTTTAGGTATTCATGCCATGTCCCTCATATCTTGCCCCCTAAGTTGTGTCTTCCTCCTTGACTTTTTCCCCTGCTTTTGCAACATCTGTGAGCTTAGTTTTGGCACCTTTTGGTCCTTTGCAATGCAGCTGATTTCCTCACAGCCTATTTTTTGAAGAGACTAAAATTCCCGATTTTCTGCTTTTTTCAATTGCATTTCATTTGAACCTATCTCCTTTCCAGAGTGTTTGTAAGCCTTTCTTTTGGGATTCGCAAGATTCCTTTTCCCTTCCCGAAAGGAAATTTCATTTCCTTTCGGGAAGGGAAAAGGAATCTTGCGATTTCAATGGGGACCAATAGAGGAATCTTTGGTGCATGTCCCTGCACTTGATGGCAGGCCATGCCTTTTGATGGCTTTGACTTTGGGAAAGATTTTTTTCTTTTTTTGATTGTTTTCGGAAGTATTCATGCCATGTCCCTCATATCTTGCTCCCTAAGTTGTGTCTTCCTCCTTGACTTTTTCCCCTGCTTTTGCAACATCTGTGAGCTTAGTTTCGGCACCTTTTGGTCCTTTGCACTGCACCTGATATAAACCCCAGGCCACTTTCTAAGAGTCATAAATTTCCCAAATTTTCTTTTTTTCTCCTCCAATTGCAATTCCTTTGATGTTGTCTCCATTCCAGCGTGTTTGTAGGTCCTTCTTTTCTGTTTTGGCCTTCAGTGGGGATCAATTTTGGCAAGCTTTGCTGCATGTGCCTGCCCTTGGTGGCGTATGGCCTGCCTGCATTTTGATGGCTTTGACTTTGGGAAAGATTTTTTCTTTTTTTTTTTTATTATTTTAGGTATTCATGCCATGTCCCTCATATCTTGCCCCCTAAGTTGTGTCTTCCTCCTTGACTTTTTCCCCTGCTTTTGCAACATCTGTGAGCTTAGTTTTGGCACCTTTTGGTCCTTTGCAATGCAGCTGATTTCCTCACAGCCTATTTTTTGAAGAGACTAAAATTCCCGATTTTCTGCTTTTTTCAATTGCATTTCATTTGAACCTATCTCCTTTCCAGAGTGTTTGTAAGCCTTTCTTTTGGGATTCGCAAGATTCCTTTTCCCTTCCCGAAAGGAAATTTCATTTCCTTTCGGGAAGGGAAAAGGAATCTTGCGATTTCAATGGGGACCAATAGAGGAATCTTTGGTGCATGTCCCTGCACTTGATGGCAGGCCATGCCTTTTGATGGCTTTGACTTTGGGAAAGATTTTTTTCTGTTTTTGGTTGTTTTCGGAAGTATTCATGCCATGTCCCTCACATCTTGCCCCCTAAGTTGTGTCTTCCTCCTTGTCTTTTTCCCCTGCTTTTGCAACATCTGTGAGCTTAGTTTTGGCACCTTTTGGTCCTTTGCACTGCACCTGATATAAACCCAGGCCAGTTTCTTAGAGTCACTAAATTTCCCAAATTTTCTTTTTTTCTCCTCCAATTGCAAATCCTTTGATGGTGTCTCCATTCCAGCGTGTTTGTAAGTCCTTCTTTTCTGTTTTGGCCTTCAGTGGGGATCAATTTTGGCAAGCTTTGCTGCATGTGCCTGCACTTGCTGGCCTATGGCCTGCCTGCATTTTGATGGCTTTGACTTTGGGAAAGATTTTTTCTATTTTTTTTTTTTTGTTTTAAGTATTCATGCCATGTCCCTCATATCTTGCCCCCTAAGTTGTGTCTTCCTCCTTGACTTTTTCCCCTGCTTTTGCAACATCTGTGAGCTTAGTTTTGGCACCTTTTGGTCCTTTGCACTGCACCTGCTAAAATCCCAGGCCACTTTCTAAGAGTCATTAAATTTCCCAAATTTTCTTTTTTTCTCCTCCAATTGCAATTCCTTTGATGTTGTCTCCATTCCAGCGTGTTTGTAGGTCCTTCTTTTCTGTTTTGGCCTTCAGTGGGGATCAATTTTGGCAAGCTTTGCTGCATGTGCCTGCCCTTGGTGGCGTATGGCCTGCCTGCATTTTGATGGCTTTGACTTTGGGAAAGATTTTTTCTTTTTTTTTTTTTTTATTATTTTAAGTATTCATGCCATGTCCCTCATATCTTGCCCCCTAAGTTGTGTCTTCCTCCTTGACTTTTTCCCCTGCTTTTGCAACATCTGTGAGCTTAGTTTTTGCATCTTTTGGTCCTTTGCACTGCACCTGATATAAACCCCAGGCCACTTTCTAAGAGTCATAAATTTCCCAAATTTTCTTTTTTTCTCCTCCAATTGCAATTCCTTTGATGTTGTCTCCATTCCAGCGTGTTTGTAAGTCCTCCTTTTCTGTTTTGGCCTTCAGTGGGGATCAATTTTGGCAAGCTTTGCTGCATGTGCCTGCGCTTGCTGGCCTATGGCCTGCCTGCATTTTGATGGCTTTGACTTTGGGAAAGATTTTTTCTTTTTTTTTTTTTTTTGTTTTAAGTATTCATGCCATGTCCCTCATATCTTGCCCCCTAAGTTGTGTCTTCCTCCTTGACTTTTTCCCCTGCTTTTGCAACATCTGTGAGCTTAGTTTTGGCACCTTTTGGTCCTTTGCAATGCACGTGATAGAAACCCACGCCATTTTTTTAGAGTCAGTAATTTCCCAAATTTTCTTTTTTTCTCCTCCAATTGCAATTCCTTTGATGGTGTCTCCATTCCAGCGTGTTTGTAAGTCCTTCTTTTCTGTTTTGGCCTTCAGTGGGGATCAATTTTGGCACGCTTTGCTGCATGTGCCTGCCCTTGCTGGCGTATGGCCTGCCTGCATTTTGATGGCTTTGACTTTGGGAATGATTTTGTCTTTTTTTTTTTTATTATTTTAGGTATTCATGCCATGTCCCTCATATCTTGCCCCCTAAGTTGTGTCTTCCTCCTTGACTTTTTCCCCTGCTTTTGCAACATCTGTGAGCTTAGTTTTGGCACCTTTTGGTCCTTTGCAATGCAGCTGATTTCCTCACAGCCTATTTTTTGAAGAGACTAAAATTCCCGATTTTCTGCTTTTTTCAATTGCATTTCATTTGAACCTATCTCCTTTCCAGAGTGTTTGTAAGCCTTTCTTTTGGGATTCGCAAGATTCCTTTTCCCTTCCCGAAAGGAAATTTCATTTCCTTTCGGGAAGGGAAAAGGAATCTTGCGATTTCAATGGGGACCAATAGAGGAATCTTTGGTGCATGTCCCTGCACTTGATGGCAGGCCATGCCTTTTGATGGCTTTGACTTTGGGAAAGATTTTTTTCTTTTTTTGGTTGTTTTCGGAAGTATTCATGCCATGTCCCTCATATCTTGCTCCCTAAGTTGTGTCTTCCTCCTTGACTTTTTCCCCTGCTTTTGCAACATCTGTGAGCTTAGTTTCGGCACCTTTTGGTCCTTTGCACTGCACCTGATATAAACCCCAGGCCACTTTCTAAGAGTCATAAATTTCCCAAATTTTCTTTTTTTCTCCTCCAATTGCAATTCCTTTGATGTTGTCTCCATTCCAGCGTGTTTGTAGGTCCTTCTTTTCTGTTTTGGCCTTCAGTGGGGATCAATTTTGGCAAGCTTTGCTGCATGTGCCTGCACTTGCTGGCCTATGGCCTGCCTGCATTTTGATGGCTTTGACTTTGGGAAAGATTTTTTCTTTTTTTTTTTTTTTTTTGTTTTAAGTATTCATGCCATGTCCCTCATATCTTGCCCCCTAAGTTGTGTCTTCCTCCTTGACTTTTTCCCCTGCTTTTGCAACATCTGTGAGCTTAGTTTTGGCACCTTTTGGTCCTTTGCAATGCACGTGATAGAAACCCACGCCATTTTTTTAGAGTCAGTAATTTCCCTAATTTACTTTTTTTCTCCTCCAATTGCAATTCCTTTGATGTTGTCTCCATTCCATCGTGTTTGTAAGTCCTTCTTTTCTGTTTTGGCCTTCAGTGCGGATCAATTTTGGCAAGCTTTGCTGCATGTGCCTGCCCTTGGTGGCGTATGGCCTGCCTGCATTTTGATGGCTTTGACTTTGGGAAAGATTTTTTCTTTTTTTTTTTATTATTTTAGGTATTCATGCCATGTCCCTCATATCTTGCCCCCTAAGTTGTGTCTTCCTCCTTGACTTTTTCCCCTGCTTTTGCAACATCTGTTAGCTTAGTTTTGGCACCTTTTGGTCCTTTGCAATGCAGCTGATTTCCTCGCAGCCTATTTTTTGAAGAGACTAAAATTCCCGATTTTTCTGCTTTTTTCAATTGCATTTCATTTTGAACCTATCTCCTTTCCAGAGTGTTTGTAAGCCTTTCTTTTGGGATTCGCAAGATTCCTTTTCCCTTCCCGAAAGGAAAATTTCATTTCCTTTCGGGAAGGGAAAAGGAATCTTGCGATTTCAATGGGGACCAATAGAGGAATCTTTGGTGCATGTCCCTGCACTTGATGGCAGGCCATGCCTTTTGATGGCTTTGACTTTGGGAAAGATTTTTTTCTGTTTTTGGTTGTTTTCGGAAGTATTCATGCCATGTCCCTCACATCTTGCCCCCTAAGTTGTGTCTTCCCTCCTTGTCTTTTTCCCCTGCTTTTGCAACATCTGTGAGCTTAGTTTTGGCACCTTTTGGTCCTTTGCACTGCACCTGATATAAACCCAGGCCATTTTCTTAGAGTCACTAAATTTCCCAAATTTTCTTTTTTTTCTCCTCCAATTGCAAATCCTTTGATGGTGTCTCCATTCCAGCGTGTTTGTAAGTCCTTCTTTTCTGTTTTGGCCTTCAGTGGGGATCAATTTTGGCAAACTTTGCTGCATGTGCCTGCACTTGCTTGCGTATGGCCTGCCTGCATTTTGATGGCTTTGACTTTGGGAAGGTTTTTTTCTTTTTTTTTTTTTTTTTTTTTTTTTTGTTTTAAGTACTCATGCCATGTCCCTCATATCTTGCTCCCTAAGTTGTGTCTTCCTCCTTGACTTTTTTCCCCTGCTTTTGCAACATCTGTGAGCTTAGTTTTTGCATCTTTTGGTCCTTTGCGCTGCACCTGATATAAAGCCAGGCCATTTTCTTAGAATCACTAAATTTCCCAAATTTTCTTTTTTTCTCCTCCAATTGCAAATCCTTTGATGTTGACTCCATTCCAGCGTGTTTGTAGGTCCTTCTTTTCTGTTTTGGCCTTCAGTGGGGATCAATTTTGGCAAATTTTGCTGCATGTGCCTGCCCTTGGTGGCGTATGGCCTGCCTGCATTTTGATGGCTTTGACTTTGGGAAAGATTTTTTCTTTTTTTTTTTTTTTTTTGTTTTAAGTATTCATGCCATATCCCTCATATCTTGCTCCCTAAGTTGTGTCTTCCTCCTTGACTTTTTCCCCTGCTTTTGCAACATCTGTGAGCTTAGTTTCGGCACCTTTTGGTCCTTTGCACTGCACCTGATATAAACCCCAGGCCACTTTCTAAGAGTCATAAATTTCCCAAATTTTCTTTTTTTCTCCTCCAATTGCAATTCCTTTGATGTTGTCTCCATTCCAGCGTGTTTGTAGGTCCTTCTTTTCTGTTTTGGCCTTCAGTGGGGATCAATTTTGGCAAGCTTTGCTGCATGTGCCTGCCCTTGGTGGCGTATGGCCTGCCTGCATTTTGATGGCTTTGACTTTGGGAAAGATTTTGTCTTTTTTTTTTTTATTATTTTAGGTATTCATGCCATGTCCCTCATATCTTGCCCCCTAAGTTGTGTCTTCCTCCTTGACTTTTTCCCCTGCTTTTGCAACATCTGTGAGCTTAGTTTTGGCACCTTTTGGTCCTTTGCAATGCAGCTGATTTCCTCACAGCCTATTTTTTGAAGAGACTAAAATTCCCGATTTTCTGCTTTTTTCAATTGCATTTCATTTGAACCTATCTCCTTTCCAGAGTGTTTGTAAGCCTTTCTTTTGGGATTCGCAAGATTCCTTTTCCCTTCCCGAAAGGAAATTTCATTTCCTTTCGGGAAGGGAAAAGGAATCTTGCGATTTCAATGGGGACCAATAGAGGAATCTTTGGTGCATGTCCCTGCACTTGATGGCAGGCCATGCCTTTTGATGGCTTTGACTTTGGGAAAGATTTTTTTCTGTTTTTGGTTGTTTTCTGAAGTATTCATGCCATGTCCCTCACATCTTGCCCCGTAAGTTGTGTCTTCCTCCTTGTCTTTTTCCCCTGCTTTTGCAACATCTGTGAGCTTAGTTTTGGCACCTTTTGGTCCTTTGCACTGCACCTGATATAAACCCAGGCCAGTTTCTTAGAGTCACTAAATTTCCCAAATTTTCTTTTTTTCTCCTCCAATTGCAAATCCTTTGATGGTGTCTCCATTCCAGCGTGTTTGTAAGTCCTTCTTTTCTGTTTTGGCCTTCAGTGGGGATCAATTTTGGCAAACTTTGCTGCATGTGCCTGCACTTGCTTGCGTATGGCCTGCCTGCATTTTGATGGCTTTGACTTTGGGAAGGTTTTTTTCTTTTTTTTTTTTTTTTTTTTTTTGTTTTAAGTACTCATGCCATGTCCCTCATATCTTGCTCCCTAAGTTGTGTCTTCCTCCTTGACTTTTTCCCCTGCTTTTGCAACATCTGTGAGCTTAGTTTTTGCATATTTTGGTCCTTTGCACTGCACCTGATATAAAGCCAGGCCATTTTCTTAGAATCACTAAATTTCCCAAATTTTCTTTTTTTCTCCTCCAATTGCAAATCCTTTGATGTTGACTCCATTCCAGCGTGTTTGTAAGTCCTTCTTTTCTGTTTTGGCCTTCAGTGGGGATCAATTTTGGCAAGCTTTGCTGCATGTGCCTGCACTTGCTGGCCTATGGCCTGCCTGCATTTTGATGGCTTTGACTTTGGGAAAGATTTTTTCTTTTTTTTTTTTTTTTGTTTTAAGTATTCATGCCATGTCCCTCATATCTTGCCCCCTAAGTTGTGTCTTCCTCCTTGACTTTTTCCCCTGCTTTTGCAACATCTGTGAGCTTAGTTTTGGCACCTTTTGGTCCTTTGCAATGCACGTGATAGAAACCCACGCCATTTTTTTAGAGTCAGTAATTTCCCAAATTTTCTTTTTTTCTCCTCCAATTGCAATTCCTTTGATGGTGTCTCCATTCCAGCGTGTTTGTAAGTCCTTCTTTTCTGTTTTGGCCTTCAGTGGGGATCAATTTTGGCAAGCTTTGCTGCATGTGCCAGCCCTTGGTGGTGTATGGCCTGCCTGCATTTTGATGGCTTTGACTTTGGGAAAGATTTTGTCTTTTTTTTTTTTTTTTATTATTTTAAGTGTTCATGCCATGTCCCTCACATCTTGCCCCCTAAGTTGTGTCTTCCTCCTTGACTTTTTCCCCTGCTTTTGCAACATCTGTGAGCTTAGTTTTGGCACCTTTTGGTCCTTTGCAATGCAGCTGATTTCCTCACAGCCTATTTTTTGAAGAGACTAAAATTCCCGATTTTCTGCTTTTTTCAATTGCATTTCATTTGAACCTATCTCCTTTCCAGAGTGTTTGTAAGCCATTCTTTTGGGATTCGCAAGATTCCTTTTCCCTTCCCGAAAGGAAATTTCATTTCATTTCGGGAAGGGAAAAGGAATCTTGCGATTTCAATGGGGACCAATAGAGGAATCTTTGGTGCATGTCCCTGCACTTGATGGCAGGCCATGCCTTTTGATGGCTTTGACTTTGGGAAAGATTTTTTTCTTTTTTTGGTTGTTTTCTGAAGTGTTCATGCCATGTCCCTCACATCTTGCCCCCTAAGTTGTGTCTTCCTCCTTGACTTTTTCCCCTGCTTTTGCAACATCTGTGAGCTTAGTTTTGGCACCTTTTGGCCCTTTGCACTACACCTGATATAAACCCAGGCCATTTTCTTAGAATCACTAAATTTCCCAAATTTTCTTTTTTTCTCATAGAAATTGAATTCCTTTCATGTTGTCTCCATTCCAGCGTGTTTGTAAGTCCTTCTTTTCTGTTTTGGCCTTCAGTGGGGATCAATTTTGGCAAGCTTTGCTGCATGTGCCTGCACTTGCTGGCCTATGGCCTGCCTGCATTTTGATGGCTTTGACTTGGGGAAAGATTTTTTCTTTTTTTTTTTTTTTTTTGTTTTAAGTATTCATGCCATGTCCCTCACATCTTGCCCCCTAAGTTGTGTCTTCCTCCTTGACTTTTTCCCCTGCTTTTGCAACATCTGTGAGCTTAGTTTTGGCACCTTTTGGTCCTTTGCAATGCACGTGATAGAAACCCACGCCATTTTTTTAGAGTCAGTAATTTCCCAAATTTTCTTTTTTTCTCCTCCAATTGCAATTCCTTTGATGTTGTCTCCATTCCATCGTGTTTGTAAGTCCTTCTTTTCTGTTTTGGCCTTCAGTGGGGATCAGTTTTGGCAAGCTTTGCTGCATGTGCCTGCCCTTGGTGGCGTTTGGCCTGCCTGCATTTTGATGGCTTTGACTTTGGGAAAGATTTTGTCTTTTTTTTTTTTATTATTTTAGGTATTCATGCCATGTCCCTCATATCTTGCCCCCTAAGTTGTGTCTTCCTCCTTGACTTTTTCCCCTGCTTTTGCAACATCTGTGAGCTTAGTTTTGGCACCTTTTGGTCCTTTGCAATGCAGCTGATTTCCTCACAGCCTATTTTTTGAAGAGACTAAAATTCCCGATTTTCTGCTTTTTTCAATTGCATTTCATTTGAACCTATCTCCTTTCCAGACTGTTTTTAAGCCTTTCTTTTGGGATTCGCAAGATTCCTTTTCCCTTCCCGAAAGGAAATTTCATTTCCTTTCGGGAAGGGAAAAGGAATCTTGCGATTTCAATGGGGACCAATAGAGGAATCTTTGGTGCATGTCCCTGCACTTGATGGCAGGCCATGCCTTTTGATGGCTTTGACTTTGGGAAAGATTTTTTCTTTTTTTGGTTGTTTTCGGAAGTATTCATGCCATGTCCCTCACATCTTGCCCCGTAAGTTGTGTCTTCCTCCTTGTCTTTTTCCCCTGCTTTTGCAACATCTGTGAGCTTAGTTTTGGCACCTTTTGGTCCTTTGCACTGCACCTGATATAAACCCAGGCCATTTTCTTAGAATCACTAACTTACCCAAATTTTCTTTTTTTCTCATAGAAATTGAATTCCTTTCATGTTGTCTCCATTCCAGCGTGTTTGTAAGTCCTTCTTTTCTGTTTTGGCCTTCAGTGGGGATCAATTTTGGCAAGCTTTGCTGCATGTGCCTGCACTTGCTGGCGTATGGCCTGCCTGCATTTTGATGGCTTTGACTTTGGGAAAGATTTTTTTCTTTTTTTTTTTTTTTATTATTTTAAGTATTCATGCCATGTCCCTCACATCTTGCCCCCTAAGTTGTGTCTTCCTCCTTGACTTTTTCCCCTGCTTTTGCAACATCTGTGAGCTTAGTTTTGGCATCTTTTGGTCCTTTGCACTGCACCTGCTAAAACCCCAGGCCACTTTCTAAGAGTCATTAAATTTCCCAAATTTTCTTTTTTTCTCCTCCAATTGCAATTCCTTTGATGGTGTCTCCATTCCAGCGTGTTTGTAGGTCCTTCTTTTCTGTTTTGGCCTTCAGTGGGGATCAATTTTGGCAAGCTTTGCTGCATGTGCCTGCCCTTGGTGGTGTATGGCCTGCCTGCATTTTGATGGCTTTGACTTTGGGAAAGATTTTTTCTTTTTTTTTTTTTTTTTGTTTTAAGTATTCATGCCATGTCCCTCACATCTTGCCCCCTAAATTGTGTCTTCCTCCTTGACTTTTTCCCCTGCTTTTGCAACATCTGTGAGCTTAGTTTTGGCACCTTTTGGTAATTTGCAATGCAGCTGAGTTCCTCATAGCCTATTTTTTGAAGAGACTAAAATTCCCGATTTTCTGCTTTTTTCAATTGCATTTCATTTGAACCTATCTCCTTTCCAGAGTGTTTGTAAGCCTTTCTTTTGGGATTCGCAAGATTCCTTTTCCCTTCCCGAAAGGAAATTTCATTTCCTTTCGGGAAGGGAAAAGGAATCTTGCAATTTCAATGGGGACCAATAGAGGAATCTTTGGTGCATGTCCCTGCACTTGATGGCAGGCCATGGCTTTTGATGGCGTTGACTTTGGGAAAGATTTTTTTCTTTTTTTGGTTGTTTTCTGAAGTGTTCATGCCATGTCCCTCACATCTTGCCCCGTAAGTTATGTCTTCCTCCTTGTCTTTTTCCCCTGCTTTTGCAACATCTGTGAGCTTAGTTTTGGCACCTTTTGGTCCTTTGCACTGCACCTGATATAAACCCAGGCCATTTTCTTAGAGTCACTAAATTTCCCAAATTTTCTTTTTTTCTCCTCCAATATCAAATCCTTTGATGTTGACTCCATTCCAGCGTGTTTGTAGGTCCTTCTTTTCTGTTTTGGCCTTCAGTGGGGATCAATTTTGGCAAACTTTGCTGCATGTGCCTGCCCTTGGTGGCGTATGGCCTGCCTGCATTTTGATGGCTTTGACTTTGGGAAAGATTTTTTCTTTTTTTTTTTTTTTTTTGTTTTAAGTATTCATGCCATGTCCCTCATATCTTGCCCCCTAAGTTGTGTCTTCCTCCTTGACTTTTTCCGCTGCTTTTGCAACATCTGTGAGCTTAGTTTCGGCACCTTTTGGTCCTTTGCACTGCACCTGCTAAAATCCCAGGCCACTTTCAAAGAGTCATTAAATTTCCCAAATTTTCTTTTTTTCTCCTCCAATTGCAATTCCTTTGATGTTGTCTCCATTCCAGCGTGTTTGTAGGTCCTTCTTTTCTGTTTTGGCCTTCAGTGGGGATCAATTTTGGCAAGCTTTGCTGCATGTGCCTGCACTTGCTGGCGTATGGCCTGCCTGCATTTTGATGGCTTTGACTTTGGGAAAGATTTTTTCTTTTTTTTTTTTTTTATTATTTTAAGTATTCATGCCATGTCCCTCACATCTTGCCCCCTAAGTTGTGTCTTCCTCCTTGACTTTTTCCCCTGCTTTTGCAACATCTGTGAGCTTGGTTTCGGCACCTTTTGGTCCTTTGCACTGCACCTGATATAAACCCCAGGCCACTTTCTAAGAGCCATAAATTTCCCAAATTTTCTTTTTTTCTCCTCCAATTGCAATTCCTTTGATGGTGTCTCCATTCCAGCGTGTTTGTAAGTCCTTCTTTTCTGTTTTGGCCTTCAGTGGGGATCAATTTTGACAAGCTTTGCTGCATGTGCCTGCACTTGCTGGCGTATGGCCTGCCTGCATTTTGATGGCTTTGACTTTGGGAAAGATTTTTTCTTTTTTTTTTTTTTTTGTTCTAAGTATTCATGCCATGTCCCTCATATCTTGCCCCCTAAGTTGTGTCTTCCTCCTTGACTTTTTCCCCTGCTTTTGCAACATCTGTGAGCTTAGTTTTGGCACCTTTTGGTCCTTTGCAATGCACGTGATAGAAACCCACGCCATTTTTTTAGAGTCAGTAATTTCCCAAATTTTCTTTTTTTCTCCTCCAATTGCAATTCCTTTGATGGTGTCTCCATTCCAGCGTGTTTGTAAGTCCTTCTTTTCTGTTTTGGCCTTCAGTGGGGATCAATTTTGGCACGCTTTGCTGCATGTGCCTGCCCTTGCTGGCGTATGGCCTGCCTGCATTTTGATGGCTTTGACTTTGGGAATGATTTTGTCTTTTTTTTTTTTATTATTTTAGGTATTCATGCCATGTCCCTCATATCTTGCCCCCTAAGTTGTGTCTTCCTCCTTGACTTTTTCCCCTGCTTTTGCAACATCTGTGAGCTTAGTTTTGGCACCTTTTGGTCCTTTGCAATGCAGCTGATTTCCTCACAGCCTATTTTTTGAAGAGACTAAAATTCCCGATTTTCTGCTTTTTTCAATTGCATTTCATTTGAACCTATCTCCTTTCCAGAGTGTTTGTAAGCCTTTCTTTTGGGATTCGCAAGATTCCTTTTCCCTTCCCGAAAGGAAATTTCATTTCCTTTCGGGAAGGGAAAAGGAATCTTGCGATTTCAATGGGGACCAATAGAGGAATCTTTGGTGCATGTCCCTGCACTTGATGGCAGGCCATGCCTTTTGATGGCTTTGACTTTGGGAAAGATTTTTTTCTTTTTTTGGTTGTTTTCGGAAGTATTCATGCCATGTCCCTCATATCTTGCTCCCTAAGTTGTGTCTTCCTCCTTGACTTTTTCCCCTGCTTTTGCAACATCTGTGAGCTTAGTTTCGGCACCTTTTGGTCCTTTGCACTGCACCTGATATAAACCCCAGGCCACTTTCTAAGAGTCATAAATTTCCCAAATTTTCTTTTTTTCTCCTCCAATTGCAATTCCTTTGATGTTGTCTCCATTCCAGCGTGTTTGTAGGTCCTTCTTTTCTGTTTTGGCCTTCAGTGGGGATCAATTTTGGCAAGCTTTGCTGCATGTGCCTGCACTTGCTGGCCTATGGCCTGCCTGCATTTTGATGGCTTTGACTTTGGGAAAGATTTTTTCTTTTTTTTTTTTTTTTTGTTTTAAGTATTCATGCCATGTCCCTCATATCTTGCCCCCTAAGTTGTGTCTTCCTCCTTGACTTTTTCCCCTGCTTTTGCAACATCTGTGAGCTTAGTTTTGGCACCTTTTGGTCCTTTGCAATGCACGTGATAGAAACCCACGCCATTTTTTTAGAGTCAGTAATTTCCCTAATTTACTTTTTTTCTCCTCCAATTGCAATTCCTTTGATGTTGTCTCCATTCCATCGTGTTTGTAAGTCCTTCTTTTCTGTTTTGGCCTTCAGTGCGGATCAATTTTGGCAAGCTTTGCTGCATGTGCCTGCCCTTGGTGGCGTATGGCCTGCCTGCATTTTGATGGCTTTGACTTTGGGAAAGATTTTTTCTTTTTTTTTTTTATTATTTTAGGTATTCATGCCATGTCCCTCATATCTTGCCCCCTAAGTTGTGTCTTCCTCCTTGACTTTTTCCCCTGCTTTTGCAACATCTGTTAGCTTAGTTTTGGCACCTTTTGGTCCTTTGCAATGCAGCTGATTTCCTCGCAGCCTATTTTTTGAAGAGACTAAAATTCCCGATTTTCTGCTTTTTTCAATTGCATTTCATTTGAAACCTATCTCCTTTCCAGAGTGTTTGTAAGCCTTTCTTTTGGGATTCGCAAGATTCCTTTTCCCTTCCCGAAAGGAAATTTCATTTCCTTTCGGGAAGGGAAAAGGAATCTTGCGATTTCAATGGGGACCAATAGAGGAATCTTTGGTGCATGTCCCTGCACTTGATGGCAGGCCATGCCTTTTGATGGCTTTGACTTTGGGAAAGATTTTTTTCTGTTTTTGGTTGTTTTCGGAAGTATTCATGCCATGTCCCTCACATCTTGCCCCCTAAGTTGTGTCTTCCTCCTTGTCTTTTTCCCCTGCTTTTGCAACATCTGTGAGCTTAGTTTTGGCACCTTTTGGTCCTTTGCACTGCACCTGATATAAACCCAGGCCATTTTCTTAGAGTCACTAAATTTCCCAAATTTTCTTTTTTTCTCCTCCAATTGCAAATCCTTTGATGGTGTCTCCATTCCAGCGTGTTTGTAAGTCCTTCTTTTCTGTTTTGGCCTTCAGTGGGGATCAATTTTGGCAAACTTTGCTGCATGTGCCTGCACTTGCTTGCGTATGGCCTGCCTGCATTTTGATGGCTTTGACTTTGGGAAGGTTTTTTTTCTTTTTTTTTTTTTTTTTTTTTTTTTTGTTTTAAGTACTCATGCCATGTCCCTCATATCTTGCTCCCTAAGTTGTGTCTTCCTCCTTGACTTTTTTCCCCTGCTTTTGCAACATCTGTGAGCTTAGTTTTTGCATATTTTGGTCCTTTGCACTGCACCTGATATAAAGCCAGGCCATTTTCTTAGAATCACTAAATTTCCCAAATTTTCTTTTTTTCTCCTCCAATTGCAAATCCTTTGATGTTGACTCCATTCCAGCGTGTTTGTAGGTCCTTCTTTTCTGTTTTGGCCTTCAGTGGGGATCAATTTTGGCAAATTTTGCTGCATGTGCCTGCCCTTGGTGGCGTATGGCCTGCCTGCATTTTGATGGCTTTGACTTTGGGAAAGATTTTTTCTTTTTTTTTTTTTTTTTTGTTTTAAGTATTCATGCCATATCCCTCATATCTTGCTCCCTAAGTTGTGTCTTCCTCCTTGACTTTTTCCCCTGCTTTTGCAACATCTGTGAGCTTAGTTTCGGCACCTTTTGGTCCTTTGCACTGCACCTGATATAAACCCCAGGCCACTTTCTAAGAGTCATAAATTTCCCAAATTTTCTTTTTTTCTCCTCCAATTGCAATTCCTTTGATGTTGTCTCCATTCCAGCGTGTTTGTAGGTCCTTCTTTTCTGTTTTGGCCTTCAGTGGGGATCAATTTTGGCAAGCTTTGCTGCATGTGCCTGCCCTTGGTGGCGTATGGCCTGCCTGCATTTTGATGGCTTTGACTTTGGGAAAGATTTTGTCTTTTTTTTTTTTATTATTTTAGGTATTCATGCCATGTCCCTCATATCTTGCCCCCTAAGTTGTGTCTTCCTCCTTGACTTTTTCCCCTGCTTTTGCAACATCTGTGAGCTTAGTTTTGGCACCTTTTGGTCCTTTGCAATGCAGCTGATTTCCTCACAGCCTATTTTTTGAAGAGACTAAAATTCCCGATTTTCTGCTTTTTTCAATTGCATTTCATTTGAACCTATCTCCTTTCCAGAGTGTTTGTAAGCCTTTCTTTTGGGATTCGCAAGATTCCTTTTCCCTTCCCGAAAGGAAATTTCATTTCCTTTCGGGAAGGGAAAAGGAATCTTGCGATTTCAATGGGGACCAATAGAGGAATCTTTGGTGCATGTCCCTGCACTTGATGGCAGGCCATGCCTTTTGATGGCTTTGACTTTGGGAAAGATTTTTTTCTGTTTTTGGTTGTTTTCTGAAGTATTCATGCCATGTCCCTCACATCTTGCCCCGTAAGTTGTGTCTTCCTCCTTGTCTTTTTCCCCTGCTTTTGCAACATCTGTGAGCTTAGTTTTGGCACCTTTTGGTCCTTTGCACTGCACCTGATATAAACCCAGGCCAGTTTCTTAGAGTCACTAAATTTCCCAAATTTTCTTTTTTTCTCCTCCAATTGCAAATCCTTTGATGGTGTCTCCATTCCAGCGTGTTTGTAAGTCCTTCTTTTCTGTTTTGGCCTTCAGTGGGGATCAATTTTGGCAAACTTTGCTGCATGTGCCTGCACTTGCTTGCGTATGGCCTGCCTGCATTTTGATGGCTTTGACTTTGGGAAGGTTTTTTTTCTTTTTTTTTTTTTTTTTTTTTTTGTTTTAAGTACTCATGCCATGTCCCTCATATCTTGCTCCCTAAGTTGTGTCTTCCTCCTTGACTTTTTCCCCTGCTTTTGCAACATCTGTGAGCTTAGTTTTTGCATATTTTGGTCCTTTGCACTGCACCTGATATAAAGCCAGGCCATTTTCTTAGAATCACTAAATTTCCCAAATTTTCTTTTTTTCTCCTCCAATTGCAAATCCTTTGATGTTGACTCCATTCCAGCGTGTTTGTAAGTCCTTCTTTTCTGTTTTGGCCTTCAGTGGGGATCAATTTTGGCAAGCTTTGCTGCATGTGCCTGCACTTGCTGGCCTATGGCCTGCCTGCATTTTGATGGCTTTGACTTTGGGAAAGATTTTTTCTTTTTTTTTTTTTTTTGTTTTAAGTATTCATGCCATGTCCCTCATATCTTGCCCCCTAAGTTGTGTCTTCCTCCTTGACTTTTTCCCCTGCTTTTGCAACATCTGTGAGCTTAGTTTTGGCACCTTTTGGTCCTTTGCAATGCACGTGATAGAAACCCACGCCATTTTTTTTAGAGTCAGTAATTTCCCAAATTTTCTTTTTTTCTCCTCCAATTGCAATTCCTTTGATGGTGTCTCCATTCCAGCGTGTTTGTAAGTCCTTCTTTTCTGTTTTGGCCTTCAGTGGGGATCAATTTTGGCAAGCTTTGCTGCATGTGCCAGCCCTTGGTGGTGTATGGCCTGCCTGCATTTTGATGGCTTTGACTTTGGGAAAGATTTTGTCTTTTTTTTTTTTTTTATTATTTTAAGTGTTCATGCCATGTCCCTCACATCTTGCCCCCTAAGTTGTGTCTTCCTCCTTGACTTTTTCCCCTGCTTTTGCAACATCTGTGAGCTTAGTTTTGGCACCTTTTGGTCCTTTGCAATGCAGCTGATTTCCTCACAGCCTATTTTTTGAAGAGACTAAAATTCCCGATTTTCTGCTTTTTTCAATTGCATTTCATTTGAACCTATCTCCTTTCCAGAGTGTTTGTAAGCCATTCTTTTGGGATTCGCAAGATTCCTTTTCCCTTCCCGAAAGGAAATTTCATTTCATTTCGGGAAGGGAAAAGGAATCTTGCGATTTCAATGGGGACCAATAGAGGAATCTTTGGTGCATGTCCCTGCACTTGATGGCAGGCCATGCCTTTTGATGGCTTTGACTTTGGGAAAGATTTTTTTCTTTTTTTGGTTGTTTTCTGAAGTGTTCATGCCATGTCCCTCACATCTTGCCCCCTAAGTTGTGTCTTCCTCCTTGACTTTTTCCCCTGCTTTTGCAACATCTGTGAGCTTAGTTTTGGCACCTTTTGGCCCTTTGCACTACACCTGATATAAACCCAGGCCATTTTCTTAGAATCACTAAATTTCCCAAATTTTCTTTTTTTCTCATAGAAATTGAATTCCTTTCATGTTGTCTCCATTCCAGCGTGTTTGTAAGTCCTTCTTTTCTGTTTTGGCCTTCAGTGGGGATCAATTTTGGCAAGCTTTGCTGCATGTGCCTGCACTTGCTGGCCTATGGCCTGCCTGCATTTTGATGGCTTTGACTTGGGGAAAGATTTTTTCTTTTTTTTTTTTTTTTTTTGTTTTAAGTATTCATGCCATGTCCCTCACATCTTGCCCCCTAAGTTGTGTCTTCCTCCTTGACTTTTTCCCCTGCTTTTGCAACATCTGTGAGCTTAGTTTTGGCACCTTTTGGTCCTTTGCAATGCACGTGATAGAAACCCACGCCATTTTTTTAGAGTCAGTAATTTCCCAAATTTTCTTTTTTTCTCCTCCAATTGCAATTCCTTTGATGTTGTCTCCATTCCATCGTGTTTGTAAGTCCTTCTTTTCTGTTTTGGCCTTCAGTGGGGATCAGTTTTGGCAAGCTTTGCTGCATGTGCCTGCCCTTGGTGGCGTTTGGCCTGCCTGCATTTTGATGGCTTTGACTTTGGGAAAGATTTTGTCTTTTTTTTTTTTATTATTTTAGGTATTCATGCCATGTCCCTCATATCTTGCCCCCTAAGTTGTGTCTTCCTCCTTGACTTTTTCCCCTGCTTTTGCAACATCTGTGAGCTTAGTTTTGGCACCTTTTGGTCCTTTGCAATGCAGCTGATTTCCTCACAGCCTATTTTTTGAAGAGACTAAAATTCCCGATTTTCTGCTTTTTTCAATTGCATTTCATTTGAACCTATCTCCTTTCCAGACTGTTTTTAAGCCTTTCTTTTGGGATTCGCAAGATTCCTTTTCCCTTCCCGAAAGGAAATTTCATTTCCTTTCGGGAAGGGAAAAGGAATCTTGCGATTTCAATGGGGACCAATAGAGGAATCTTTGGTGCATGTCCCTGCACTTGATGGCAGGCCATGCCTTTTGATGGCTTTGACTTTGGGAAAGATTTTTTCTTTTTTTGGTTGTTTTCGGAAGTATTCATGCCATGTCCCTCACATCTTGCCCCGTAAGTTGTGTCTTCCTCCTTGTCTTTTTCCCCTGCTTTTGCAACATCTGTGAGCTTAGTTTTGGCACCTTTTGGTCCTTTGCACTGCACCTGATATAAACCCAGGCCATTTTCTTAGAATCACTAACTTACCCAAATTTTCTTTTTTTCTCATAGAAATTGAATTCCTTTCATGTTGTCTCCATTCCAGCGTGTTTGTAAGTCCTTCTTTTCTGTTTTGGCCTTCAGTGGGGATCAATTTTGGCAAGCTTTGCTGCATGTGCCTGCACTTGCTGGCGTATGGCCTGCCTGCATTTTGATGGCTTTGACTTTGGGAAAGATTTTTTCTTTTTTTTTTTTTTATTATTTTAAGTATTCATGCCATGTCCCTCACATCTTGCCCCCTAAGTTGTGTCTTCCTCCTTGACTTTTTCCCCTGCTTTTGCAACATCTGTGAGCTTAGTTTTGGCATCTTTTGGTCCTTTGCACTGCACCTGCTAAAACCCCAGGCCACTTTCTAAGAGTCATTAAATTTCCCAAATTTTCTTTTTTTCTCCTCCAATTGCAATTCCTTTGATGGTGTCTCCATTCCAGCGTGTTTGTAGGTCCTTCTTTTCTGTTTTGGCCTTCAGTGGGGATCAATTTTGGCAAGCTTTGCTGCATGTGCCTGCCCTTGGTGGTGTATGGCCTGCCTGCATTTTGATGGCTTTGACTTTGGGAAAGATTTTTTCTTTTTTTTTTTTTTTTTTGTTTTAAGTATTCATGCCATGTCCCTCACATCTTGCCCCCTAAATTGTGTCTTCCTCCTTGACTTTTTCCCCTGCTTTTGCAACATCTGTGAGCTTAGTTTTGGCACCTTTTGGTAATTTGCAATGCAGCTGAGTTCCTCATAGCCTATTTTTTGAAGAGACTAAAATTCCCGATTTTCTGCTTTTTTCAATTGCATTTCATTTGAACCTATCTCCTTTCCAGAGTGTTTGTAAGCCTTTCTTTTGGGATTCGCAAGATTCCTTTTCCCTTCCCGAAAGGAAATTTCATTTCCTTTCGGTGAAGGGAAAAGGAATCTTGCAATTTCAATGGGGGACCAATAGAGGAATCTTTGGTGCATGTCCCTGCACTTGATGGCAGGCCATGGCTTTTGATGGCGTTGACTTTGGGAAAGATTTTTTTTCTTTTTTTGGTTGTTTTCTGAAGTGTTCATGCCATGTCCCTCACATCTTGCCCCGTAAGTTATGTCTTCCTCCTTGTCTTTTTCCCCTGCTTTTGCAACATCTGTGAGCTTAGTTTTGGCACCTTTTGGTCCTTTGCACTGCACCTGATATAAACCCAGGCCATTTTCTTAGAGTCACTAAATTTCCCAAATTTTCTTTTTTTCTCCTCCAATATCAAATCCTTTGATGTTGACTCCATTCCAGCGTGTTTGTAGGTCCTTCTTTTCTGTTTTGGCCTCAGTGGGGATCAATTTTGGCAAACTTTGCTGCATGTGCCTGCCCTTGGTGGCGTATGGCCTGCCTGCATTTTGATGGCTTTGACTTTGGGAAAGATTTTTTCTTTTTTTTTTTTTTTTTGTTTTAAGTATTCATGCCATGTCCCCTCATATCTTGCCCCCTAAGTTGTGTCTTCCTCCTTGACTTTTTCCGCTGCTTTTGCAACATCTGTGAGCTTAGTTTCGGCACCTTTTGGTCCTTTGCACTGCACCTGCTAAAATCCCAGGCCACTTTCAAAGAGTCATTAAATTTCCCAAATTTTCTTTTTTTCTCCTCCAATTGCAATTCCTTTGATGTTGTCTCCATTCCAGCGTGTTTGTAGGTCCTTCTTTTCTGTTTTGGCCTTCAGTGGGGATCAATTTTGGCAAGCTTTGCTGCATGTGCCTGCACTTGCTGGCGTATGGCCTGCCTGCATTTTGATGGCTTTGACTTTGGGAAAGATTTTTTCTTTTTTTTTTTTTTTATTATTTTAAGTATTCATGCCATGTCCCTCACATCTTGCCCCCTAAGTTGTGTCTTCCTCCTTGACTTTTTCCCCTGCTTTTGCAACATCTGTGAGCTTGGTTTCGGCACCTTTTGGTCCTTTGCACTGCACCTGATATAAACCCCAGGCCACTTTCTAAGAGCCATAAATTTCCCAAATTTTCTTTTTTTCTCCTCCAATTGCAATTCCTTTGATGGTGTCTCCATTCCAGCGTGTTTGTAAGTCCTTCTTTTCTGTTTTGGCCTTCAGTGGGGATCAATTTTGACAAGCTTTGCTGCATGTGCCTGCACTTGCTGGCGTATGGCCTGCCTGCATTTTGATGGCTTTGACTTTGGGAAAGATTTTTTCTTTTTTTTTTTTTTTTGTTCTAAGTATTCATGCCATGTCCCTCATATCTTGCCCCCTAAGTTGTGTCTTCCTCCTTGACTTTTTCCCCTGCTTTTGCAACATCTGTGAGCTTAGTTTTGGCACCTTTTGGTCCTTTGCAATGCACGTGATAGAAACCCACGCCATTTTTTTAGAGTCAGTAATTTCCCAAATTTTCTTTTTTTCTCCTCCAATTGCAATTCCTTTGATGGTGTCTCCATTCCAGCGTGTTTGTAAGTCCTTCTTTTCTGTTTTGGCCTTCAGTGGGGATCAATTTTGGCAAGCTTTGCTGCATGTGCCTGCCCTTGGTGGTGTATGGCCTGCCTGCATTTTGATGGCTTTCACTTTGGGAAAGATTTTTTCTTTTTTTTTTTTTTTATTATTTTAAGTGTTCATGCCATGTCCCTCACATCTTGCCCCCTAAGTTGTGTCTTCCTCCTTGACTTTTTCCCCTGCTTTTGCAACATCTGTGAGCTTAGTTTTGGCACCTTTTGGTCCTTTGCAATGCAGCTGATTTCCTCACAGCATTTTTTTTGAAGAGACTAAAATTCCCGATTTTCTGCTTTTTTCAATTGCATTTCATTTGAACCTATCTCCTTTCCAGAGTGTTTGTAAGCCTTTCTTTTGGGATTCGCAAGATTCCTTTTCCCTTCCCGAAAGGAAATTTCATTTCATTTCGGGAAGGGAAAAGGAATCTTGCGATTTCAATGCGGACCAATAGAGGAATCTTTGGTGCATGTCCCTGCACTTGATGGCAGGCCATGCCTTTTGATGGCTTTGACTTTGGGAAAGATTTTTTTCTTTTTTTGGTTGTTTTCTGAAGTGTTCATGCCATGTCCCTCACATCTTGCCCCCTAAGTTGTGTCTTCCTCCTTGACTTTTTCCCCTGTTTTTGCAACATCTGTGAGCTTAGTTTTGGCACCTTTTGGCCCTTTGCACTGCACCTGATATAAACCCAGGCCATTTTCTTAGAATCACTAACTTTCCCAAATTTTCTTTTTTTCTCATAGAAATTGAATTCCTTTCATGTTGTCTCCATTCCAGCGTGTTTGTAAGTCCTTCTTTTCTGTTTTGGCCTTCAGTGGGGATCAATTTTGGCAAGCTTTGCTGCATGTGCCTGCCCTTGGTGGCGTATGGCCTGCCTGCATTTTGATGGCTTTGACTTTGGGAAAGATTTTTTCCTTTTTTTTTTTTTTTTTTTTTTTGTTTTAAGTATTCATGCCATGTCCCTCATATCTTGCTCCCTAAGTTGTCTTCCTCCTTGACATTTTCCCCTGCTTTTGCAACATCTGTGAGCTTAGTTTTGGCACCTTTTGGTCCTTTGCACTGCACCTGCTAAAATCCCAGGCCACTTTCTAAGAGTCATTAAATTTCCCAAATTTTCTTTTTTTCTCCTCCAATTGCAATTCCTTTGATGTTGTCTCCATTCCAGCGTGTTTGTAAGTCCTTCTTTTCTGTTTTGGCCTTCAGTGGGGATCAATTTTGGCAAGCTTTGCTGCATGTGCCTGCCCTTGGTGGCGTATGGCCTGCCTGCATTTTGATTGCTTTGACTTTGGGAAAGATTTTTTCTTTTTTTTTTTATTATTTTAAGTATTCATGCCATGTCCCTCATATCTTGCCCCCTAAGTTGTGTCTTCCTCCTTGACTTTTTCCCCTGCTTTTGCAACATCTGTGAGCTTAGTTTTGGCACCTTTTGGTCCTTTGCACTGCACCTGATAGAAACCCAGGCCATTTTCTTAGAATCACTAACTTTCCCAAATTTTCTTTTTTTCTCATAGAAATTGAATTCCTTTCATGTTGTCTCCATTCCAGCGTGTTTGTAAGTCCTTCGTTTCTGTTTTGGCCTTCAGTGGGGATCAATTTTGGCAAGCTTTGCTGCATGTGCCTGCACTTGCTGGCGTATGGCCCTGCCTGCATTTTGATGGCTTTGACTTTGGGAAAGATTTTTTCTTTTTTTTTTTTTTTATTGTTTTTAAGTATTCATGCCATGTCCCTCACATCTTGCCCCCTAAGTTGTGTCTTCCTCCTTGACTTTTTCCCCCTGCTTTTGCAACATCTGTGAGCTTAGTTTTGGCACCTTTTGGTCCTTTGCACTGCACCTGATATAAACCCAGGCCATTTTCTTAGAGTCACTAAATTTCCCAATTTTTCTTTTTCTCCTCCAATTGCAATTCCTTTGATGCTGTCTCCATTCCAGCGTGTTTGTAAGTCCTTCTTTTCTGTTCTGGCCTTCAGTGGGGATCAATTTTGGCAAGCTTTGCTGCATGTGCCTGCCCTTGGTGGTGTATGGCCTGCCAGCATTTTGATGGCTTTGACTTTGGGAAAGATTTTTTCTTTTTTTTTTTTTTATTATTTTAAGTATTCATGCCATGTCCCTCACATCTTGCCCCCTAAGTTGTGTCTTCCTCCTTGACTTTTTCCCCTGCTTTTGCCAACATCTGTGAGCTTAGGTTTGGCACCTTTTGGTCCTTTGCACTGCACCTGATATAAACCCAGGCCATTTTCTTAGAGTCACTAAATTTCCCAAATTTTCTTTTTTTCTCCTCCAATTGCAATTCCTTTGATGTTGTCTCCATTCCAGCATGTTTGTAAGTCCTTCTTTTCTGTTTTGGCCTTCAGTGGGGATCAATTTTGCAAACTTTGCTGCATGTGCCTGCACTTGCTGGCGTATGGCCTGCCTGCATTTTGATGGCTTTGACTTTGGGATAGATTTTTTCTTTTCTTTTCTTTTTTTTGTTTTAAGTATTCATGCCATGTCCCTCATATCTTGCCCCCTAAGTTGTGTCTTCCTCCTTGACTTTTTCCCCTGCTTTTGCAACATCTGTGAGCTTAGTTTTGGCACCTTTTGGTCCTTTGCAATGCAGCTGATTTCCTCACAGCCTATTTTTTGAAGAGACTAAAATTCCCGATTTTCTGCTTTTTTCAATTGCATTTCATTTGAACCTATCTCCTTTCCAGAGTGTTTGTAAGCCTTTCTTTTGGGATTCGCAAGATTCCTTTTCCCTTCCCGAAAGGAAATTTCATTTCCTTTCGGGAAGGGAAAAGGAATCTTGCGATTTCAATGGGGACCAATAGAGGAATCTTTGGTGCATGTCCCTGCACTTGATGGCAGGCCATGCCTTTTGATGGCGTTGACTTTGGGAAAGATTTTTTTCTTTTTTGGTTGTTTTCTGAAGTGTTCATGCCATGTCCCTCACATCTTGCCCCCTAAGTTGTGTCTTCCTCCTTGACTTTTTCCCCTGCTTTTGCAACATCTGTGAGCTTAGTTTTGGCACCTTTTGGTCCTTTGCACTGCACCTGATATAAACGCAGGCCATTTTCTTAGAATCACTAAATTTCCCAAATTTTCTTTTTTTCTCATAGAAATTGAATTCCTTTCATGTTGTCTCCATTCCAGCGTGTTTGTAAGTCCTTCTTTTCTGTTTTGGCCTTCAGTGGATCAATTTTGGCAAGCTTTGCTGCATGTGCCTGCACTTGCTGGCGTATGGCCTGCCTGCATTTTGATGGCTTTGACTTTGGGAAAGATTTTTTCTTTTTTTTTTTTTTTTATTATTTTAAGTATTCATGCCATGTCCCTCATATCTTGCCCCCTAAGTTGTGTCTTCCTCCTTGACTTTTTCCCCTGCTTTTGCAACATCTGGTGAGCTTAGTTTTTTGCATCTTTTGGTCCTTTGCACTGCACCTGATATAAACCCCAGGCCACTTTCTAAGAGTCATAAATTTCCCAATTTTCTTTTTTTCTCCTCCAATTGCAATTCCTTTGATGTTGTCTCCATTCCAGCGTGTTTGTAGGTCCTTCTTTTCTGTTTTGGCCTTCAGTGGGGATCAATTTTGGCAAGCTTTGCTGCATGTGCCTGCACTTGCTGGCCTATGGCCTGCCTGCATTTTGATGGCTTTGACTTTGGGAAAGATTTTTTCTTTTTTTTTTTTTTTTTGTTTTAAGTATTCATGCCATGTCCCTCATATCTTGCCCCCTAAGTTGTGTCTTCCTCCTTGACTTTTTCCCCTGCTTTTGCAACATCTGTGAGCTTAGTTTTGGCACCTTTTGGTCCTTTGCAATGCACGTGATAGAAACCCACGCATTTTTTTAGAGTCAGTAATTTCCCTAATTTTCTTTTTTTCTCCTCCAATTGCAATTCCTTTGATGTTGTCTCCATTCCATCGTGTTTGTAAGTCCTTCTTTTCTGTTTTGGCCTTCAGTGGGGATCAGTTTTGGCAAGCTTTGCTGCATGTGCCTGCCCTTGGTGGCGTATGGCCTGCCTGCATTTTGATGGCTTTGACTTTGGGAAAGATTTTTTTCTTTTTTTTTTTTTTATTATTTTAGGTATTCATGCCATGTCCCTCATATCTTGCCCCCTAAGTTGTGTCTTCCTCCTTGACTTTTTCCCCTGCTTTTGCAACATCTGTGAGCTTAGTTTTGGCACCTTTTGGTCCTTTGCAATGCAGCTGATTTCCTCACAGCCTATTTTTTGAAGAGACTAAAATTCCCGACTTTTCTGCTTTTTTCAATTGCATTTCATTTGAACCTATCTCCTTTCCAGAGTGTTTGTAAGCCTTTCTTTTGGGATTCGCAAGATTCCTTTTCCCTTCCCGAAAGGAAATTTCATTTCCTTTCGGGAAGGGAAAAGGAATCTTGCGATTTCAATGGGGACCAATAGAGGAATCTTTGGTGCATGTCCCTGCACTTGATGGCAGGCCATGCCTTTTGATGGCTTTGACTTTGGGAAAGATTTTTTTCTTTTTTTGGTTGTTTTCTGAAGTGTTCATGCCATGTCCCTCACATCTTGCCCCCTAAGTTGTGTCTTCCTCCTTGACTTTTTCCCCTGATTTTGCAACATCTGTGAGCTTAGTTTTGGCACCTTTTGGTCCTTTGCACTGCACCTGATATAAACCCAGGCCATTTTCTTAGAGTCACTAAATTTCCCAAATTTTCTTTTTTTCTCCTCCAATTGCAAATCCTTTGATGGTGTCTCCATTCCAGCGTGTTTGTAAGTCCTTCTTTTTCTGTTTTGGCCTTCAGTGGGGATCAATTTTGGCAAACTTTGCTGCATGTGCCTGCACTTGCTTGCGTATGGCCTGCCTGCATTTTGATGGCTTTGACTTTGGGAAGCTTTTTTTTCTTTTTTTTTTTTTTTTTTTTTTTTTGTTTTAAGTACTCATGCCATGTCCCTCATATCTTGCTCCCTAAGTTGTGTCTTCCTCCTTGACTTTTTCCCCTGCTTTTGCAACATCTGTGAGCTTAGTTTTTGCATATTTTGGTCCTTTGCACTGCACCTGATATAAACCCAGGCCATTTTCTTAGAGTCACTAAATTTCCCAAATTTTCTTTTTTTCTCCTCCAATTGCAAATCCTTTGATGTTGACTCCATTCCAGCGTGTTTGTAGGTCCTTCTTTTCTGTTTTGGCCTTCAGTGGGGATCAATTTTGGCAAACTTTGCTGCATGTGCCTGCCCTTGGTGGCGTATGGCCTGCCTGCATTTTGATGGCTTTGACTTTGGGAAAGATTTTTTCTTTTTTTTTTTTTTTTTGTTTTAAGTATTCATGCCATATCCCTCATATCTTGCTCCCTAAGTTGTGTCTTCCTCCTTGACTTTTTCCCCTGCTTTTGCAACATCTGTGAGCTTAGTTTTGGCACCTTTTGGTCCTTTGCACTGCACCTGCTAAAATCCCAGGCCACTTTCTAAGAGTCATTAAATTTCCCAAATTTTCTTTTTTTCTCCTCCAATTGCAATTCCTTTGATGTTGTCTCCATTCCAGCGTGTTTGTAGGTCCTTCTTTTCTGTTTTGGCCTTCAGTGGGGATCAATTTTGGCAAGCTTTGCTGCATGTGCCTGCACTTGCTGGCGTATGGCCTGCCTGCATTTTGATGGCTTTGACTTTGGGAAAGATTTTTTCTTTTTTTTTTTTTTTATTATTTTAAGTATTCATGCCATGTCCCTCATATCTTGCCCCCTAAGTTGTGTCTTCCTCCTTGACTTTTTCCCCTGCTTTTGCAACATCTGTGAGCTTAGTTTTTGCATCTTTTGGTCCTTTGCACTGCACCTCATATAAACCCCAGGCCACTTTCTAAGAGTCATAAATTTCCCAAATTTTCTTTTTTTCTCCTCCAATTGCAATTCCTTTGATGGTGTCTCCATTCCAGCGTGTTTGTAAGTCCTTCTTTTCTGTTTTGGCCTTCAGTGGGGATCAATTTTGGCAAGCTTTGCTGCATGTGCCTGCACTTGCTGGCCTATGGCCTGCCTGCATTTTGATGGCTTTGACTTTGGGAAAGATTTTTTCTTTTTTTTTTTTTTTTGTTTTAAGTATTCATGCCATGTCCCTCATATCTTGCCCCCTAAGTTGTGTCTTCCTCCTTGACTTTTTCCCCTGCTTTTGCAACATCTGTGAGCTTAGTTTTGGCACCTTTTGGTCCTTTGCAATGCACGTGATAGAAACCCACGCCATTTTTTTAGAGTCAGTAATTTCCCAAATTTTCTTTATTTCTCCTCCAATTGCAATTCCTTTGATGGTGTCTCCATTCCAGCGTGTTTGTAAGTCCTTCTTTTCTGTTTTGGCCTTCAGTGGGGATCAATTTTGGCAAGCTTTGCTGCATGTGCCTGCCCTTGGTGGTGTATGGCCTGCCTGCATTTTGATGGCTTTGACTTTGGGAAAGATTTTTTCTTTTTTTTTTTTTTTATTATTTTAAGTGTTCATGCCATGTCCCTCACATCTTGCCCCCTAAGTTGTGTCTTCCTCCTTGACTTTTTCCCCTGCTTTTGCAACATCTGTGAGCTTAGTTTTGGCACCTTTTGGTCCTTTGCAATGCAGCTGATTTCCTCACAGCCTATTTTTTGAAGAGACTAAAATTCCCGATTTTCTGCTTTTTTCAATTGCATTTCATTTGAACCTATCTCCTTTCCAGAGTGTTTGTAAGCCTTTCTTTTGGGATTCGCAAGATTCCTTTTCCCTTCCCGAAAGGAAATTTCATTTCCTTTCGGGAAGGGAAAAGGAATCTTGCGATTTCAATGGGGACCAATAGAGGAATCTTTGGTGCATGTCCCTGCACTTGATGGCAGGCCATGCCTTTTGATGGCTTTGACTTTGGGAAAGATTTTTTTCTTTTTTTGGTTGTTTTCTGAAGTGTTCATGCCATGTCCCTCACATCTTGCCCCCTAAGTTGTGTCTTCCTCCTTGTCTTTTTCCCCTGCTTTTGCAACATCTGTGAGCTTAGTTTTGGCACCTTTTGGCCCTTTGCACTGCACCTGATATAAACCCAGGCCATTTTCTTAGAATCACTAAATTTCCCAAATTTTCTTTTTTTCTCATAGAAATTGAATTCCTTTCATGTTGTCTCCATTCCAGCGTGTTTGTAAGTCCTTCTTTTCTGTTTTGGCCTTCAGTGGGGATCAATTTTGGCAAGCTTTGCTGCATGTGCCTGCACTTGCTGGCCTATGGCCTGCCTGCATTTTGATGGCTTTGACTTTGGGAAAGATTTTTTCTATTTTTTTTTTTTTGTTTTAAGTATTCATGCCATGTCCCTCATATCTTGCTCCCTAAGTTGTGTCTTCCTCCTTGACTTTTTCCCCTGCTTTTGCAACATCTGTGAGCTTAGTTTTGGCACCTTTTGGTCCTTTGCACTGCACCTGATAGAAACCCAGGCCATTTTCTTAGAATCACTAACTTTCCCAAATTTTCTTTTTTTCTCATAGAAATTGAATTCCTTTCATGTTGTCTCCATTCCAGCGTGTTTGTAAGTCCTTCGTTTCTGTTTTGGCCTTCAGTGGGGATCAATTTTGGCAAGCTTTGCTGCATGTGCCTGCCCTTGCTGGCGTATGGCCTGCCTGCATTTTGATGGCTTTGACTTTGGGAAAGATTTTTTCTTTTTTTTTTTTTTATTTTTTTAAGTATTCATGCCATGTCCCTCACATCTTGCCCCCTAAGTTGTGTCTTCCTCCTTGACTTTTTCCCCTGCTTTTGCAACATCTGTGAGCTTAGTTTTGGCACCTTTTGGTCCTTTGCACTGCACCTGATATAAACCCAGGCCATTTTCTTAGAGTCACTAAATTTCCCAATTTTTCTTTTTCTCCTCCAATTGCAATTCCTTTGATGCTGTCTCCATTCCAGCGTGTTTGTAAGTCCTTCTTTTCTGTTCTGGCCTTCAGTGGGGATCAATTTTGGCAAGCTTTGCTGCATGTGCCTGCCCTTGGTGGTGTATGGCCTGCCAGCATTTTGATGGCTTTGACTTTGGGAAAGATTTTTTCTTTTTTTTTTTTTTATTATTTTAAGTATTCATGCCATGTCCCTCACATCTTGCCCCCTAAGTTGTGTCTTCCTCCTTCACTTTTTCCCCTGCTTTTGCAACATCTGTGAGCTTAGTTTTGGCACCTTTTGGTCCTTTGCACTGCACCTGATATAAACCCAGGCCATTTTCTTAGAGTCACTAAATTTCCCAAATTTTCTTTTTTTCTCCTCCAATTGCAATTCCTTTGATGTTGTCTCCATTCCAGCATGTTTGTAAGTCCTTCTTTTCTGTTTTGGCCTTCAGTGGGGATCAATTTTGGCAAACTTTGCTGCATGTGCCTGCACTTGCTGGCGTATGGCCTGCCTGCATTTTGATGGCTTTGACTTTGGGATAGATTTTTTCTTTTTTTTTCTTTTTTTTGTTTTAAGTATTCATGCCATGTCCCTCATATCTTGCCCCCTAAGTTGTGTCTTCCTCCTTGACTTTTTCCCCTGCTTTTGCAACATCTGTGAGCTTAGTTTTGGCACCTTTTGGTCCTTTGCAATGCAGCTGATTTCCTCACAGCCTATTTTTTGAAGAGACTAAAATTCCCGATTTTCTGCTTTTTTCAATTGCATTTCATTTGAACCTATCTCCTTTCCAGAGTGTTTGTAAGCCTTTCTTTTGGGATTCGCAAGATTCCTTTTCCCTTCCCGAAAGGAAATTTCATTTCCTTTCGGGAAGGGAAAAGGAATCTTGCGATTTCAATGGGGACCAATAGAGGAATCTTTGGTGCATGTCCCTGCACTTGATGGCAGGCCATGCCTTTTGATGGCTTTGACTTTGGGAAAGATTTTTTTCTTTTTTTGGTTGTTTTCTGAAGTGTTCATGCCATGTCCCTCACATCTTGCCCCCTAAGTTGTGTCTTTCTCCTTGACTTTTTCCCCTGCTTTTGCAACATCTGTGAGCTTAGTTTTGGCACCTTTTGGCCCTTTGCACTGCACCTGATATAAACCCAGGCCATTTTCTTAGAATCACTAACTTTCCCAAATTTTCTTTTTTTCTCATAGAAATTGAATTCCTTTCATGTTGTCTCCATTCCAGCGTGTTTGTAAGTCCTTCTTTTCTGTTTTGGCCTTCAGTGGGGATCAGTTTTGGCAAGCTTTGCTGCATGTGCCTGCCCTTGGTGGCGTATGGCCTGCCTGCATTTTGATGGCTTTGACTTTGGGAAAGTTTTTTTTCTTTTTTTTTTTTTTTTTTTTTGTTTTAGTATTCATGCCATGTCCCTCATATCTTGCTCCCTAAGTTGTCTTCCTCCTTGACTTTTTCCCCTGCTTTTGCAACATCTGTGAGCTTAGTTTTGGCACCTTTTGGTCCTTTGCACTGCACCTGCTAAAACCCCAGGCCACTTTCTAAGAGTCATTAAATTTCCCAAATTTTCTTTTTTTCTTCTCCAATTGCAATTCCTTTGATGTTTTCTCCATTCCAGCGTGTTTGTAAGTCCTTCTTTTCTGTTTTGGCCTTCAGTGGGGATCAATTTTGGCAAACTTTGCTGCATGTGCCTGCCCTTGGTGGCGTATGGCCTGCCTGCATTTTGATTGCTTTGACTTTGGGAAAGATTTTTTCTTTTTTTTTTTATTATTTTAAGTATTCATGCCATGTCCCTCATATCTTGCCCCCTAAGTTGTGTCTTCCTCCTTGACTTTTTCCCCTGCTTTTGCAACATCTGTGAGCTTAGTTTTGGCACCTTTTGGTACTTTGCACTGCACCTGATAGAAACCCAGGCCATTTTCTTAGAATCACTAACTTTCCCAAATTTTCTTTTTTTCTCATAGAAATTGAATTCCTTTCATGTTGTCTCCATTCCAGCGTGTTTGTAAGTCCTTCGTTTCTGTTTTGGCCTTCAGTGGGGATCAATTTTGGCAAGCTTTGCTGCATGTGCCTGCACTTGCTGGCGTATAGCCTGCCTGCATTTTGATGGCTTTGACTTTGGGAAAGATTTTTTCTTTTTTTTTTTTTTATTTTTTTAAGTATTCATGCCATGTCCCTCACATCTTGCCCCCTAAGTTGTGTCTTCCTCCTTGACTTTTTCCCCTGCTTTTGCAACATCTGTGAGCTTAGTTTTGGCACCTTTTGGTCCTTTGCACTGCACCTGATATAAACCCAGGCCATTTTCTTAGAGTCACTAAATTTCCCAATTTTTCTTTTTCTCCTCCAATTGCAATTCCTTTGATGCTGTCTCCATTCCAGCGTGTTTGTAAGTCCTTCTTTTCTGTTCTGGCCTTCAGTGGGGATCAATTTTGGCAAGCTTTGCTGCATGTGCCTGCACTTGCTGGCCTATGGCCTGCCTGCATTTTGATGGCTTTGACTTTGGGAAAGATTTTTTCTTTTTTTTTTTTTTTTTGTTTTAAGTATTCATGCCATGTCCCTCATATCTTGCCCCCTAAGCTGTGTCTTCCTCCTTGACTTTTTCCCCTGCTTTTGCAACATCTGTGAGCTTAGTTTTGGCACCTTTTGGTCCTTTGCAATGCACGTGATAGAAACCCACGCCATTTTTTTAGAGTCAGTAATTTCCCAAATTTTCTTTTTTTCTCCTCCAATTGCAATTCCTTTGATGGTGTCTCCATTCCAGCGTGTTTGTAAGTCCTTCTTTTCTGTTTTGGCCTTCAGTGGGGATCAATTTTGGCAAGCTTTGCTGCATGTGCCTGCCCTTGCTGGCGTATGGCCTGCCTGCATTTTGATGGCTTTGACTTTGGGAAAGATTTTGTCTTTTTTTTTTTTATTATTTTAGGTATTCATGCCATGTCCCTCATATCTTGCCCCCTAAGTTGTGTCTTCCTCCTTGACTTTTTCCCCTGCTTTTGCAACATCTGTGAGCTTAGTTTTGGCACCTTTTGGTCCTTTGCAATGCAGCTGATTTCCTCACAGCCTATTTTTTGAAGAGACTAAAATTCCCGATTTTCTGCTTTTTTCAATTGCATTTCATTTGAACCTATCTCCTTTCCAGAGTGTTTGTAAGCCTTTCTTTTGGGATTCGCAAGATTCCTTTTCCCTTCCCGAAAGGAAATTTCATTTCCTTTCGGGAAGGGAAAAGGAATCTTGCGATTTCAATGGGGACCAATAGAGGAATCTTTGGTGCATGTCCCTGCACTTGATGGCAGGCCATGCCTTTTGATGGCTTTGACTTTGGGAAAGATTTTTTTCTTTTTTTGGTTGTTTTCGGAAGTATTCATGCCATGTCCCTCATATCTTGCCCCCTAAGTTGTGTCTTCCTCCTTGACTTTTTCCCCTGCTTTTGCAACATCTGTGAGCTTAGTTTCGGCACCTTTTGGTCCTTTGCACTGCACCTGATAGAAACCCAGGCCATTTTCTTAGAATCACTAACTTTCCCAAATTTTCTTTTTTTCTCATAGAAATTGAATTCCTTTCATGTTGTCTCCATTCCAGCGTGTTTGTAGGTCCTTCTTTTCTGTTTTGGCCTTCAGTGGGGATCAATTTTGGCAAGCTTTGCTGCATGTGCCTGCACTTGCTGGCCTATGGCCTGCCTGCATTTTGATGGCTTTGACTTTGGGAAAGATTTTTTCTTTTTTTTTTTTTTTTTGTTTTAAGTATTCATGCCATGTCCCTCATATCTTGCCCCCTAAGTTGTGTCTTCCTCCTTGACTTTTTCCCCTGCTTTTGCAACATCTGTGAGCTTAGTTTTGGCACCTTTTGGTCCTTTGCAATGCACGTGATAGAAACCCACGCCATTTTTTTAGAGTCAGTAATTTCCCTAATTTTCTTTTTTTCTCCTCCAATTGCAATTCCTTTGATGTTGTCTCCATTCCATCGTGTTTGTAAGTCCTTCTTTTCTGTTTTGGCCTTCAGTGGGGATCAGTTTTGGCAAGCTTTGCTGCATGTGCCTGCCCTTGGTGGCGTATGGCCTGCCTGCATTTTGATGGCTTTGACTTTGGGAAAGATTTTTTTCTTTTTTTTTTTTTATTATTTTAGGTATTCATGCCATGTCCCTCATATCTTGCCCCCTAAGTTGTGTCTTCCTCCTTGACTTTTTCCCCTGCTTTTGCAACATCTGTGAGCTTAGTTTTGGCACCTTTTGGTCCTTTGCAATGCAGCTGATTTCCTCACAGCCTATTTTTTGAAGAGACTAAAATTCCCGATTTTCTGCTTTTTTCAATTGCATTTCATTTGAACCTATCTCCTTTCCAGAGTGTTTGTAAGCCTTTCTTTTGGGATTCGCAAGATTCCTTTTCCCTTCCCGAAAGGAAATTTCATTTCATTTCGGGAAGGGAAAAGGAATCTTGCGATTTCAATGGGGACCAATAGAGGAATCTTTGGTGCATGTCCCTGCACTTGATGGCAGGCCATGCCTTTTGATGGCTTTGACTTTGGGAAAGATTTTTTTCTTTTTTTGGTTGTTTTCGGAAGTATTCATGCCATGTCCCTCACATCTTGCCCCCTAAGTTGTGTCTTCCTCCTTGACTTTTTCCCCTGCTTTTGCAACATCTGTGAGCTTAGTTTTGGCACCTTTTGGTCCTTTGCACTGCACCTGATATAAACCCAGGCCATTTTCTTAGAGTCACTAAATTTCCCAAATTTTCTTTTTTTCTCCTCCAATTGCAAATCCTTTGATGGTGTCTCCATTCCAGCGTGTTTGTAAGTCCTTCTTTTCTGTTTTGGCCTTCAGTGGGGATCAATTTTGGCAAGCTTTGCTGCATGTGCCTGCACTTGCTTGCGTATGGCCTGCCTGCATTTTGATGGCTTTGACTTTGGGAAGGTTTTTTTCTTTTTTTTTTTTTTTTTTTTTTTGTTTTAAGTACTCATGCCATGTCCCTCATATCTTGCTCCCTAAGTTGTGTCTTCCTCCTTGACTTTTTCCCCTGCTTTTGCAACATCTGTGAGCTTAGTTTTTGCATATTTTGGTCCTTTGCACTGCACCTGATATAAACCCAGGCCATTTTCTTAGAGTCACTAAATTTCCCAAATTTTCTTTTTTTCTCCTCCAATTGCAAATCCTTTGATGTTGACTCCATTCCAGCGTGTTTGTAGGTCCTTCTTTTCTGTTTTGGCCTTCAGTGGGGATCAATTTTGGCAAACTTTGCTGCATGTGCCTGCCCTTGGTGGCGTATGGCCTGCCTGCATTTTGATGGCTTTGACTTTGGGAAAGATTTTTTCTTTTTTTTTTTTTTTTTGTTTTAAGTATTCATGCCATATCCCTCATATCTTGCTCCCTAAGTTGTGTCTTCCTCCTTGACTTTTTCCCCTGCTTTTGCAACATCTGTGAGCTTAGTTTTGGCACCTTTTGGTCCTTTGCACTGCACCTGCTAAAATCCCAGGCCACTTTCTAAGAGTCATTAAATTTCCCAAATTTTCTTTTTTTCTCCTCCAATTGCAATTCCTTTGATGTTGTCTCCATTCCAGCGTGTTTGTAGGTCCTTCTTTTCTGTTTTGGCCTTCAGTGGGGATCAATTTTGGCAAGCTTTGCTGCATGTGCCTGCACTTGCTGGCGTATGGCCTGCCTGCATTTTGATGGCTTTGACTTTGGGAAAGATTTTTTCTTATTTTTTTTTTTTTATTATTTTAAGTATTCATGCCATGTCCCTCATATCTTGCCCCCTAAGTTGTGTCTTTCTCCTTGACTTTTTCCCCTGCTTTTGCAACATCTGTGAGCTTAGTTTTTGCATCTTTTGGTCCTTTGCACTGCACCTGATATAAACCCCAGGCCACTTTCTAAGAGTCATAAATTTCCCAAATTTTCTTTTTTTCTCCTCCAATTGCAATTCCTTTGATGTTGTCTCCATTCCAGCGTGTTTGTAGGTCCTTGTTTTCTGTTTTGGCCTTCAGTGGGGATCAATTTTGGCAAGCTTTGCTGCATGTGCCTGCACTTGCTGGCGTATGGCCTGCCTGCATTTTGATGGCTTTGACTTTGGGAAAGATTTTTTCTTATTTTTTTTTTTTTATTATTTTAAGTATTCATGCCATGTCCCTCATATCTTGCCCCCTAAGTTGTGTCTTTCTCCTTGACTTTTTCCCCTGCTTTTGCAACATCTGTGAGCTTAGTTTTTGCATCTTTTGGTCCTTTGCACTGCACCTGATATAAACCCCAGGCCACTTTCTAAGAGTCATAAATTTCCCAAATTTTCTTTTTTTCTCCTCCAATTGCAATTCCTTTGATGTTGTCTCCATTCCAGCATGTTTGTAAGTCCTTCTTTTCTGTTTTGGCCTTCAGTGGGGATCAATTTTGGCAAACTTTGCTGCATGTGCCTGCACTTGCTGGCGTATGGCCTGCCTGCATTTTGATGGCTTTGACTTTGGGATAGATTTTTTCTTTTTTTTTCTTTTTTTTGTTTTAAGTATTCATGCCATGTCCCTCATATCTTGCCCCCTAAGTTGTGTCTTCCTCCTTGACTTTTTCCCCTGCTTTTGCAACATCTGTGAGCTTAGTTTTGGCACCTTTTGGTCCTTTGCAATGCAGCTGATTTCCTCACAGCCTATTTTTTGAAGAGACTAAAATTCCCGATTTTCTGCTTTTTTCAATTGCATTTCATTTGAACCTATCTCCTTTCCAGAGTGTTTGTAAGCCTTTCTTTTGGGATTCGCAAGATTCCTTTTCCCTTCCCGAAAGGAAATTTCATTTCCTTTCGGGAAGGGAAAAGGAATCTTGCGATTTCAATGGGGACCAATAGAGGAATCTTTGGTGCATGTCCCTGCACTTGATGGCAGGCCATGCCTTTTGATGGCTTTGACTTTGGGAAAGATTTTTTTCTTTTTTTGGTTGTTTTCTGAAGTGTTCATGCCATGTCCCTCACATCTTGCCCCCTAAGTTGTGTCTTTCTCCTTGACTTTTTCCCCTGCTTTTGCAACATCTGTGAGCTTAGTTTTGGCACCTTTTGGCCCTTTGCACTGCACCTGATATAAACCCAGGCCATTTTCTTAGAATCACTAACTTTCCCAAATTTTCTTTTTTTCTCATAGAAATTGAATTCCTTTCATGTTGTCTCCATTCCAGCGTGTTTGTAAGTCCTTCTTTTCTGTTTTGGCCTTCAGTGGGGATCAGTTTTGGCAAGCTTTGCTGCATGTGCCTGCCCTTGGTGGCGTATGGCCTGCCTGCATTTTGATGGCTTTGACTTTGGGAAAGTTTTTTTTTCTTTTTTTTTTTTTTTTTTTTTGTTTTAGTATTCATGCCATGTCCCTCATATCTTGCTCCCTAAGTTGTCTTCCTCCTTGACTTTTTCCCCTGCTTTTGCAACATCTGTGAGCTTAGTTTTGGCACCTTTTGGTCCTTTGCACTGCACCTGCTAAAACCCCAGGCCACTTTCTAAGAGTCATTAAATTTCCCAAATTTTCTTTTTTTCTTCTCCAATTGCAATTCCTTTGATGTTTTCTCCATTCCAGCGTGTTTGTAAGTCCTTCTTTTCTGTTTTGGCCTTCAGTGGGGATCAATTTTGGCAAACTTTGCTGCATGTGCCTGCCCTTGGTGGCGTATGGCCTGCCTGCATTTTGATTGCTTTGACTTTGGGAAAGATTTTTTCTTTTTTTTTTTATTATTTTAAGTATTCATGCCATGTCCCTCATATCTTGCCCCCTAAGTTGTGTCTTCCTCCTTGACTTTTTCCCCTGCTTTTGCAACATCTGTGAGCTTAGTTTTGGCACCTTTTGGTCCTTTGCACTGCACCTGATAGAAACCCAGGCCATTTTCTTAGAATCACTAACTTTCCCAAATTTTCTTTTTTTCTCATAGAAATTGAATTCCTTTCATGTTGTCTCCATTCCAGCGTGTTTGTAAGTCCTTCGTTTCTGTTTTGGCCTTCAGTGGGGATCAATTTTGGCAAGCTTTGCTGCATGTGCCTGCACTTGCTGGCGTATAGCCTGCCTGCATTTTGATGGCTTTGACTTTGGGAAAGATTTTTTCTTTTTTTTTTTTTTATTTTTTTAAGTATTCATGCCATGTCCCTCACATCTTGCCCCCTAAGTTGTGTCTTCCTCCTTGACTTTTTCCCCTGCTTTTGCAACATCTGTGAGCTTAGTTTTGGCACCTTTTGGTCCTTTGCACTGCACCTGATATAAACCCAGGCCATTTTCTTAGAGTCACTAAATTTCCCAATTTTTCTTTTTCTCCTACAATTGCAATTCCTTTGATGCTGTCTCCATTCCAGCGTGTTTGTAAGTCCTTCTTTTCTGTTCTGGCCTTCAGTGGGGATCAATTTTGGCAAGCTTTGCTGCATGTGCCTGCACTTGCTGGCCTATGGCCTGCCTGCATTTTGATGGCTTTGACTTTGGGAAAGATTTTTTCTTTTTTTTTTTTTTTTTGTTTTAAGTATTCATGCCATGTCCCTCATATCTTGCCCCCTAAGCTGTGTCTTCCTCCTTGACTTTTTCCCCTGCTTTTGCAACATCTGTGAGCTTAGTTTTGGCACCTTTTGGTCCTTTGCAATGCACGTGATAGAAACCCACGCCATTTTTTTTAGAGTCAGTAATTTCCCAAATTTTCTTTTTTTCTCCTCCAATTGCAATTCCTTTGATGGTGTCTCCATTCCAGCGTGTTTGTAAGTCCTTCTTTTCTGTTTTGGCCTTCAGTGGGGATCAATTTTGGCAAGCTTTGCTGCATGTGCCTGCCCTTGCTGGCGTATGGCCTGCCTGCATTTTGATGGCTTTGACTTTGGGAAAGATTTTGTCTTTTTTTTTTTTATTATTTTAGGTATTCATGCCATGTCCCTCATATCTTGCCCCCTAAGTTGTGTCTTCCTCCTTGACTTTTTCCCCTGCTTTTGCAACATCTGTGAGCTTAGTTTTGGCACCTTTTGGTCCTTTGCAATGCAGCTGATTTCCTCACAGCCTATTTTTTGAAGAGACTAAAATTCCCGATTTTCTGCTTTTTTCAATTGCATTTCATTTGAACCTATCTCCTTTCCAGAGTGTTTGTAAGCCTTTCTTTTGGGATTCGCAAGATTCCTTTTCCCTTCCCGAAAGGAAATTTCATTTCCTTTCGGGAAGGGAAAAGGAATCTTGCGATTTCAATGGGGACCAATAGAGGAATCTTTGGTGCATGTCCCTGCACTTGATGGCAGGCCATGCCTTTTGATGGCTTTGACTTTGGGAAAGATTTTTTTCTTTTTTTGGTTGTTTTCGGAGTATTCATGCCATGTCCCTCATATCTTGCTCCCTAAGTTGTGTCTTCCTCCTTGACTTTTTCCCCTGCTTTTGCAACATCTGTGAGCTTAGTTTCGGCACCTTTTGGTCCTTTGCACTGCACCTGATAGAAACCCAGGCCATTTTCTTAGAATCACTAACTTTCCCAAATTTTCTTTTTTTCTCATAGAAATTGAATTCCTTTCATGTTGTCTCCATTCCAGCGTGTTTGTAGGTCCTTCTTTTCTGTTTTGGCCTTCAGTGGGGATCAATTTTGGCAAGCTTTGCTGCATGTGCCTGCACTTGCTGGCCTATGGCCTGCCTGCATTTTGATGGCTTTGACTTTGGGAAAGATTTTTTCTTTTTTTTTTTTTTTTTTGTTTTAAGTATTCATGCCATGTCCCTCATATCTTGCCCCCTAAGTTCTGTCTTCCTCCTTGACTTTTTCCCCTGCTTTTGCAACATCTGTGAGCTTAGTTTTGGCACCTTTTGGTCCTTTGCAATGCACGTGATAGAAACCCACGCCATTTTTTTAGAGTCAGTAATTTCCCTAATTTTCTTTTTTTCTCCTCCAATTGCAATTCCTTTGATGTTGTCTCCATTCCATCGTGTTTGTAAGTCCTTCTTTTCTGTTTTGGCCTTCAGTGGGGATCAGTTTTGGCAAGCTTTGCTGCATGTGCCTGCCCTTGGTGGCGTATGGCCTGCCTGCATTTTGATGGCTTTGACTTTGGGAAAGATTTTTTTCTTTTTTTTTTTTTATTATTTTAGGTATTCATGCCATGTCCCTCATATCTTGCCCCCTAAGTTGTGTCTTCCTCCTTGACTTTTTCCCCTGCTTTTGCAACATCTGTGAGCTTAGTTTTGGCACCTTTTGGTCCTTTGCAATGCAGCTGATTTCCCTCACAGCCTATTTTTTGAAGAGACTAAAATTCCCGATTTTCTGCTTTTTTCAATTGCATTTCATTTGAACCTATCTCCTTTCCAGAGTGTTTGTAAGCCTTTCTTTTGGGATTCGCAAGATTCCTTTTCCCTTCCCGAAAGGAAATTTCATTTCATTTCGGGAAGGGAAAAGGAATCTTGCGATTTCAATGGGGACCAATAGAGGAATCTTTGGTGCATGTCCCTGCACTTGATGGCAGGCCATGCCTTTTGATGGCTTTGACTTTGGGAAAGATTTTTTTCTTTTTTTGGTTGTTTTCGGAAGTATTCATGCCATGTCCCTCACATCTTGCCCCCTAAGTTGTGTCTTCCTCCTTGACTTTTTCCCCTGCTTTTGCAACATCTGTGAGCTTAGTTTTGGCACCTTTTGGTCCTTTGCACTGCACCTGATATAAACCCAGGCCATTTTCTTAGAGTCACTAAATTTCCCAAATTTTCTTTTTTTCTCCTCCAATTGCAAATCCTTGATGGTGTCTCCATTCCAGCGTGTTTGTAAGTCCTTCTTTTCTGTTTTGGCCTTCAGTGGGGATCAATTTTGGCAAGCTTTGCTGCATGTGCCTGCACTTGCTTGCGTATGGCCTGCCTGCATTTTGATGGCTTTGACTTTGGGAAGGTTTTTTTCTTTTTTTTTTTTTTTTTTTTTTTTTGTTTTAAGTACTCATGCCATGTCCCTCATATCTTGCTCCCTAAGTTGTGTCTTCCTCCTTGACTTTTTCCCCTGCTTTTGCAACATCTGTGAGCTTAGTTTTTGCATATTTTGGTCCTTTGCACTGCACCTGATATAAACCCAGGCCATTTTCTTAGAGTCACTAAATTTCCCAAATTTTCTTTTTTTCTCCTCCAATTGCAAATCCTTTGATGTTGACTCCATTCCAGCGTGTTTGTAGGTCCTTCTTTTCTGTTTTGGCCTTCAGTGGGGATCAATTTTGGCAAACTTTGCTGCATGTGCCTGCCCTTGGTGGCGTATGGCCTGCCTGCATTTTGATGGCTTTGACTTTGGGAAAGATTTTTTCTTTTTTTTTTTTTTTTTGTTTTAAGTATTCATGTCATATCCCTCATATCTTGCTCCCTAAGTTGTGTCTTCCTCCTTGACTTTTTCCCCTGCTTTTGCAACATCTGTGAGCTTAGTTTTGGCACCTTTTGGTCCTTTGCAATGCAGCTGATTTCCTCACAGCCTATTTTTTGAAGAGACTAAAATTCCCGATTTTCTGCTTTTTTCAATTGCATTTCATTTGAACCTATCTCCTTTCCAGAGTGTTTGTAAGCCTTTCTTTTGGGATTCGCAAGATTCCTTTTCCCTTCCCGAAAGGAAATTTCATTTCCTTTCGGGAAGGGAAAAGGAATCTTGCGATTTCAATGGGGACCAATAGAGGAATCTTTGGTGCATGTCCCTGCACTTGATGGCAGGCCATGCCTTTTGATGGCTTTGACTTTGGGAAAAATTTTTTTTTTTTTTGGTTGTTTTCTGAAGTGTTCATGCCATGTCCCTCACATCTTGCCCCCTAAGTTGTGTCTTCCTCCTTGTCTTTTTCCCCTGCTTTTGCAACATCTGTGAGCTTAGTTTTGGCACCTTTTGGTCCTTTGCACTGCACCTGATATAAACCCAGGCCATTTTCTTAGAATCACTAACTTACCCAAATTTTCTTTTTTTCTCATAGAAATTGAATTCCTTTCATGTTGTCTCCATTCCAGCGTGTTTGTAAGTCCTTCTTTTCTGTTTTGGCCTTCAGTGGGGATCAATTTTGGCAAGCTTTGCTGCATGTGCCTGCACTTGCTGGCCTATGGCCTGCCTGCATTTTGATGGCTTTGACTTTGGGAAAGATTTTTTCTTTTTTTTTTTTTTATTATTTTAAGTATTCATGCCATGTCCCTCACATCTTGCCCCCTAAGTTGTGTCTTCCTCCTTGACTTTTTCCCCTGCTTTTGCAACATCTGTGAGCTTAGTTTTGGCACCTTTTGGTCCTTTGCACTGCACCTGCTAAAACCCCAGGCCACTTTCTAAGAGTCATTAAATTTCCCAAATTTTCTTTTTTTCTCCTCCAATTGCAATTCCTTTGATGTTGTCTCCATTCCAGCGTGTTTGTAGGTCCTTCTTTTCTGTTTTGGCCTTCAGTGGGGATCAATTTTGGCAAGCTTTGCTGCATGTGCCTGCCTTTGGTGGTGTATGGCCTGCCTGCATTTTGATGGCTTTCACTTTGGGAAAGATTTTTTCTTTTTTTTTTTTTTTTTTGTTTTAAGTATACATGCCATGTCCCTCACATCTTGCCCCCTAAGTTGTGTCTTCCTCCTTGACTTTTTCCCCTGCTTTTGCAACATCTGTGAGCTTAGTTTTGGCACCCTTTGGTCTTTTGCAATGCAGCTGATTTCCTCACAGCCTATTTTTTGAAGAGACTAAAATTCCCGATTTTCTGCTTTTTTCAATTGCATTTCATTTGAACCTATCTCCTTTCCAGAGTGTTTGTAAGCCTTTCTTTTGGGATTCGCAAGATTCCTTTTCCCTTCCCGAAAGGAAATTTCATTTCCTTTCGGGAAGGGAAAAGGAATCTTGCGATTTCAATGGGGACCAATAGAGGAATCTTTGGTGCATGTCCCTGCACTTGATGGCAGGCCATGGCTTTTGATGGCTTTGATTTTGGGAAAGATTATTTTCTTTTTTTGGTTGTTTTCTGAAGTGTTCATGCCATGTC
Organism: Artemisiospiza belli; assembly: GCA_021963965.1. Taxonomy (NCBI): domain Eukaryota; kingdom Metazoa; phylum Chordata; class Aves; order Passeriformes; family Passerellidae; genus Artemisiospiza; species Artemisiospiza belli. The sequence continues at coordinate 62,155 of JAKDEW010001049.1, forward strand.
CCTCACATCTTGCTCCCTAAGTTGTGTCTTCCTCCTTGTCTTTTTCCCCTGCTTTTGCAACATCTGTGAGCTTAGTTTCGGCACCTTTTGGTCCTTTGCACTGCACCTGCTAAAATCCCAGGCCACTTTCTAAGAGTCATTAAATTTCCCAAATTTTCTTTTTTTCTCCTCCAATTGCAATTCCTTTGATGTTGTCTCCATTCCAGCGTGTTTGTAGGTCCTTCTTTTCTGTTTTGGCCTTCAGTGGGGATCAATTTTGGCAAGCTTTGCTGCATGTGCCTGCACTTGCTGGCGTATGGCCTGCCTGCATTTTGATGGCTTTGACTTTGGGAAAGATTTTTTCTTTTTTTTTTTTTTTTATTATTTTAAGTATTCAGGCCATGTCCCTCACATCTTGCCCCCTAAGTTCTGTCTTCCTCCTTGACTTTTTCCGCTGCTTTTGCAACATCTGTGAGCTTAGTTTTGGCACCTTTTGGTCCTTTGCACTGCACCTGATATAAAGCCAGGCCATTTTCTTAGAGTCACTAAATTTCCCAAATTTTCTTTTTTTCTCCTCCAATTGCAAATCCTTTATGGTGTCTCCATTCCAGCGTGTTTGTAAGTCCTTTCTTT
>JAKDEW010001050.1:0-62649 GCA_021963965.1 Artemisiospiza belli
GAGACCCCAGACCCACCCGGGCACGGGGAGAGACCCCAGACCCACCCGGGCACGGGGAGAGACCCCAGACCCACCTGGGAGTGGGGAGAGACCCCAGACCCACCTGGGCACAGGGGAGAGACCCCAGACCCACCTGGGCACCCCCAGACCCACCTGGGCACGGGGAGAGACCCCAGACCCACCCGGGAGTGGGGAGAGACCCTAGACCCACCCGGGCACCCCCAGACCCACCCGGGAGTGGGGAGAGACCCCAGACCCACCCGGGCACAGGGAGAGACCCCAGACCCACCTGGGCATAGGGGGGCTTCAACCACAGCCTGGTGAGACCCCAGACCCACCTGGGAGCAGGAAGAGACCCCAGATCCACCCGGGCACCCCCAGACCAACCTGGGCATAGGGAGAGACCCCAGATCCACCTGGGCACCCCCAGACCCACCTGGGCACGGGGAGAGACCCCCAGACCCACCTGGGAGCAGGGAGAGACCCTAGACCCACCCGGGCACCCCCAGACCCACCCTGGCACGGGGAGAGACCCCAGACCCACCCGGGCACCCCCAGACCCACCCGGGCACGGGGAGAGACCCCAGACCCACCTGGGAGCAGGGAGAGACCCCAGACCCACCCGGGCATAGGGAGCTTCAACCACAGCCTGGTGAGAGACCCCAGACCCACCCGGGCACAGGGAGAGACCCCAGACCCACCCAGGCACAGGGGGGCTTCAACCACAGCCTGGTGAGAGACCCCAGACCCACCTGGGAGTGGGGAGAGACCCCAGACCCACCCAGAATGGGGGGCTTCAACCACCTTGGCACTGCCCTGGGGGGCTTCAACCACAGCCTGGTGAGACCCCAGACCCACCTGGGAGCAGGGAGAGACCCCAGACCCACCTGGGCACCCCCAGACCCACCTGGGCATGGGGAGAGACCCCAGACCCACCCTGGAGCCCTGGGCTGGGGGGTGACACCTTGGGGAGGTGGCAGAGGCTGTGGGGACACGGGGGTGACACCTTGGGGAGGTGGCAGAGGGTGGCACTGCGAGGTGACAGCAGCTGCGGGGACCCAGAGGTGGCGGTGACGCCCTGGGGAGGTGACAGTGGCTGTGGGGACGCGGGGATGGCGGTGACACCTCGGAGGGTGGCACCGTGGGGTGGCAGGGGATGTGGGGACCCTGGGGTGGGGGTGACGCCCTGGGGAGGTGACAAAGGGTTTGGGGACCCGAGGGTAGAGGTGACACCCCCGGCGGGTGGCACCGTGGGGTGACACCCTGGGGACATGCCAGGGGGTGGCACCGTGTGCTGGCAGCGGCCGTGGGGACACGGGGATGGAGGTGACACCGTGGGGGAGGTGACAGAGGGGGACACCCTGAGGGGGTGCCAGGGGCTGTGAGGACCCAGGGGCTGTGGGTGACACCCCAGAGGGTGGCACTGTGGGGTGACACCTCGGGGAGGTGACAGAGGGGGACACCCTGAGGGGGGTGCCAGGGGCTGTGGGTGACACCCCAGAGGGTGGCACTGTGAGGTGACACCGTGGGGAGGTGACAGAGGGTGGCACCGCGGGGTGACAGAGGCTGTGAGGACCCGAGCGTGGGGGTGACACCCAGAGGGTGGCACTGTGGGGGTGACACCGTGGGGAGGGTGACAGAGGGTGGCACCGCGGGGTGACAGAGGCTGTGAGGACCCAGGGGCTGTGGGTGACACCCCAGAGGGTGGCACTGTGGGGTGACACCTCGGGGAGGTGACAGAGGGTGGCCCCGCGGGTGGCAGGGACTGCTGGCACCCGGGGGCGGGGCTGTCCCCGTGTCACACGTGTCCCCCTGTGCCACCGTGTCCCCGTGTCACCCGCCTGTGCCGCTGCCGTAATCGGCTTTGTCACCTAATCCCGGCTGAGCCGCCCCTGTCACCCGCAGAGGGGACGCTGGGAGGGGACTGGAGGGGGACAAATGTCCCTTGTCACCCCGAGGGGGGGACGACGGGGCAGGACACCCCAAATACCTCATCTGGTGTCCCCAAATGTCCCTGTCACCTGTCCAATGGCAAAGGGAGGTCCCAAAGTGCTCCTGTCCCTTGTCCCCAAATGTCGCCAGGGTGGAGGGGGGCAGTGAGGGTCCCCAAGTGTCCCCAAAAGGGGAAGGGGACACTGAGCAGTGAGGGACCCCAAGTGTCCCCAAAAGGGGAAGGGGACACTGAACGGTGAGGAGACCCCAAATGTCCCCAAAAGGGGAAGGGGACACTGAACGGTGAGGAGACCCCAAATGTCCCCAAAAGGGAACACTGAGAACAATGAGGGTCCCCAAGTGTCCCCAAAAGGGTGGAAGGGGTCAGTGAGGGTCCCCAAGTGTCCCCAAAAAGAGACACTGAGCAGTGAGGGGACCCCAAATGTCCCCAGGATGGAGGGAGCAGTGGGGGTCCCCAAATGTCCCCAAAAGGGGAAGGGGACACTGAGCAGTGAGAGGGTGGAGATGTCCTGAAATGTCCTCCTGGAGAAGGGGGTCAGGGTGACCCCAAAAGGGAAAGGGGACACAGGGTGACCCCAAAAGGGGACGGGGACACTGGGTGACCCCATAACCCCCTGACCCGTCATTTCTGACCCCTGTTTTGCTCCTCCAGGAGCAGGTGGAGCTCGTGTTCCTCATCATCCTCATGGTGGAACAATGAGGGGATGGAGATGTCCTGAAATGCGATGGGGTCAGGGTGACCCCAAAAGGGGAAGGGGACACTGGGTGACCCCATAACCCCCTGAGCCGTCATTCCTGACCCTGTTTTGCCCCTCCAGGAGAGGGTGGAGCTCATGTTCCTCATCATCCTCATGGTTAAACAATGAGGGGATGGAGGTGTCCTGAAATGTCCTCCTGGAGAAAGGGACACTGCGTGACCCCAAAAGGGGACAGGGACACTGGGTGACCCCGTAACCCCCTGAATCAGGGGGTTCTGACCCCCAGGAGCAGGTGGAGTTCGTGTTCCTCATCATCCTCATGGTGGGGCAATGAAAAGATGGAGATGTCCTGAAATGTCCTCCTGGAGAAAGGGACACTGCGTGACCCCAAAAGGGGACAGGGGACACTGGGTGACCCCAAAAGGGAAAGGGGACACAGGGTGACCCCAAAAGGGGACAGGGACACTGGGTGACCCTGTAACCCCCTGAATCAGGGGGGTTCTGACCCCTCCAGGAGCAGGTGGAGCTCGTGTTCCTCATCATCCTCATGGTGGAGCAATGAGGGGATGGAGATGTCCTGAAATGCGATGGGGTCAGGGTGTCCCCAAAAGGGGACAGGGACACCGGGTGACCCCGTGACCCCCTGAACCATGGGTTGCTGACCCTCCCCACCCCACTGTGCCCCTCCAGGAGCAGGTGGAGTACGTGTTCCTCATCATCTTCACCGTGGAGACCTTCCTGAAGATCATCGCCTACGGGCTGGTGCTGCACCCCAGCGCCTACATCCGCAACGGGTGGAACCTGCTGGACTTCGTCATCGTCGTCGTGGGGTGGGCGCCTCTGCGGGCACGCGGGGACGCGCGGCCGGGCCGGTGGCACGCCCGGGTGACGCCGCCGTGTCCCCGCAGGCTCTTCAGCGTGGTCCTGGAGCAGGTGTCCCACAAGGCGGGCGACGCGCACCACATGAGCGGCAAGCCCGGCGGCTTCGACGTCAAAGCGCTGCGCGCCTTCCGCGTGCTGCGCCCGCTGCGCCTCGTGTCCGGCGTGCCCAGTGAGAAATTGGGGGGTTTTGGGGGAGTTTTGGGGGATTTGGGGGGATTTTGGGGGGTTTGGGGTCTGTGCCTCGTGTCCGGCGTGCCCAGTGAGAACGGGGGGGATTTGGGGAATTTTGGGGGGATTTTGGGGGGTTTGGGGGTTTTGGGGGTTTTGGGGGTCTGTGCCTCGTGTCCGGGGTGCCCAGTGAGAACGGGGGGGATTTGGGGGAATTTGGGGGTTTTGAGGGGTTTGGGGTCTGTGTCTCGTCTCGGGGGTGCCCAGTGAGAACTGGGGGGATTTGGGGGAATTTGGGGGGATTGGGGGGATTTTTGGGGGACTTTTGGGGGTTTTGGGGTCTGTGCCTCGTGTCCGGCGTGCCCAGTGAGAACGGGGGGATTTGGGGGGGATTTGGGGGGATTTTGGGGGGAATTTGGGGTCTGCGCCTCGTGTCCGGGGTGCCCAGTGAGAATTGGGGGGATTTGGGGGGAATTTGGGGGGTTTTAGGGGGATTTTGGGGGATTTTGGGGGAAATTTGGGGGGATTTTGGGGGGAATTTTGGGGTCTGCGCCTCGTCTCGGGGGTGCCCAGTGAGAAATGGGGGAGTTTTGGGGGGATTTTAGGGGGATTTTGGGGGGATTTTGGGGGGAATTTGGGGGGATTTTGGGGTCTGTGCCTCATGTCAGGGGTGCCCAGTGAGAATTGGGGGGAATTTGGGGGAATTTGGGGTCTGTGCCTCGTGTCAGGGGTGCCCAGTAAGAACTGAGGGGATTTGGGGGGAATTTGGTGGGTTTGGGGTCTGTGCCTCGTGTCAGGGGTGCCCAGTGAGAATTGGGGGGATTTGGGGGGATTTTGGGGGTTTTGGGGGGTTTGGGGTCTGTGCCTCGTCTTGGGGGTGCCCAGTGAGAAATTGGGGGGATTTTGGGGGGTTTTGGGGGGTTTGGAGTCTGTGCCTCATGTGCGGGGTGCCCAGTGAGAATTGGGGGGATTTTGGGGGGTTTTGGGGGGTTTGGAGTCTGTGCCTCATGTGCGGGGTGCCCAGTGAGAATTGGGGGGATTTGGGGGAATTTTGGGGGGTTTTGGGGGGATTTTTGGGGGTTTTGAGGGGTTTGGGGTCTGTGCCTCGTGTCCGGCGTGCCCAGTGAGAAACTGGGGGGATTTGGGGGGTTTTGGGGGGATTTTTGGGGGATTTTGGGGGTTTTGGGGTCTGTGCCTTGTCTCGGAGGTGCCCAGTAGGAATTGGGGGGATTTGGGGGGAATTTGGGGGGATTTTGGGGTCTGTGCCTCGTGTCTGGGGTGCCCAGTGAGAACTGGGGAGAATCGGGGGAATTTGGGGGGATTTTAGGGGGATTTGGGGGGAATTTGGGGGGGTTTTGGGGGGAATTTGGGGGATTTTTGGGGGTTTTGGGGTCTGTGCCTCGTGTCGGGGGTGCCCAGTGAGAACTGGGGGGATTTGGGGGAATTTGGGGGATTTTGGGGGGAATCTGGGGTCTGTGCCTCGTGTCGGGGGTGCCCAGTGAGAATGGGGGGATTTGGGGGGAATCTGGGGGATTTGGGGGTTTTGGGGGGTTTGGGGTCTGCTCCTCGTGTTGGGGGTGCCCAGTGAGAAACTGGGGGGATTTGGGGGGAATTTGGGGGGATTTGGGGGGATTTTGGGGGGTTTGGGGTCTGTGCCTCGTGTCCGGGGTGCCAGTGAGAAATTGGGGGAAATTTGGGGGGATTTTGGGGGTTTTGGGGGGTTTGGAGTCTGTGCCTCATGTCCGGGGTGCCCAGTGAGAACTGGGGGGATTTGGGGGGGAATTTGGGGGGATTTGGGGGGATTTTAGGGGGATTTTGGGGTCTGTGTCTCGTCTCCGAGGTGCCCAGTGAGAATTGGGGGGAATTTGGGGGGAATCTGGGGGGTTTGAGGTCTGCTCCTTGTGTCGGGGGTGCCCAGTGAGAATTGGGGGAATTTGGCGGGATTTTGGGGGGATTTTGGGGGGGTTTGGGGTCTGTGCCTCGTGTCGGGGGTGCCCAGTGAGAACTGGGGAGAATTGGGGGGATTTTAGGGGGATTTGGGGGGAATTTGGGGGGTTTTGGGGGGATTTTTCGGGGGATTTTGGGGGTTTTGGGGTCTGTGCCTTGTCTCGGAGGTGCCCAGTAAGAATTGGGGGGATTTGGGGGGTTTTGGGGGTTTTGGGGGGATTTTGGGGTCTGTGCCTCGTATTCGGGGTCCCCAGTGAGAATTGGGGGGATTTGGGGGGAATTTGGGGGGGTTTTGAGGGGTTTTTGGGGGGATTTTGGGGGATTTTGGGGGGAATTTGGGGTCTGCGCCTCGTCTCGGGGGTGCCCAGTGAGAACTGGGGGGATTTGGGGGGAATTTGGGGGGGTTTTGGGGGGATTTTGGGGGGATTTTTTGGGGGAATTTGGGGGGATTTTGGGGTCTGTGCCTCGTCTCGGGGGGTGCCCAGTGAGAACTGGGGGGATTTGGGGGGATTTTGGGGGGCTTGGGGTCTGTGCCTCGTGTCCGGGGTGCCCAGTGAGAAACTTGGGGAGTTTTGGGGATTTTGGGGGTTTTGGGGTCTGTGCCTCGTGTCCGGCGTGCCCAGTGAGAACTGGGGGGATTTGGGGGGGTTTTGGGGGTTTTGGGGGGTTTGGGGTCTGTGCCTCGTGTCTGGGGTGCCCAGTGAGAAATTGGGGGGAATTTGGGGTCTGTGCCTCCTGTCCGGCGTGCCCAGTGAGAGCTGGGGGGGGATTTGGGGGGAATCTGGGGGATTTGGGGGGATTTTAGGGGGATTTAGGGGGAGTTTGGGGTCTGTGCCTCGTGTCCGGGGTGCCCAGTGAGAATTGGGGGGATTTGGGGGGAATTTGGGGGGTTTTGGGGGGAATTTGGGGGTTTTGGGGTCTGTGCCTCATCTCGGGGGTTCCCAGTGAGAATTGGGGGGATTTGGGGGGAATTTGGGGTCTGTGCCTCGTCTCGGGGGTGCCCGGTGAGAAATTGGGGGGAATTTGGGGGGTTTTGGGGGTTTTGGGGTCTGCGCCTCGTGTCCGGCGTGCCCAGTGAGAACGGGGGGGATTTGGGGAATTTTGGGGAGATTTTGGGGGTTTTGGGGTCTGTGCCTCATGTCCAGAGTGCTCAGTGAGAAATTGGAGGGATTTGGGGGAATTTTGGGGGGATATTTGGGGGATTTTGGGGGTTTTGGGGTCTGTGCCTTGTCTTGGAGGTGCCCAGTAAGAATTGGGGGGATTTTGGGGGTTTTGGGGGGATTTTGGGGTCTGTGCCTCGTGTTCGGGGTCCCCAGTGAGAATTGGGGGGATTTGGGGGGATTTTGGGGGGAATTTGGGGTCTGCGCCTCGTCTCAGGGGTGCCCAGTGAGAAATGGGGGAGATTTGGGGAGTTTTGGGGGGATTTTGGAGGGATTTTGGGGGGTTTGGGGTCTGTGCCTCGTGTCCGGGGGTGCCCAGTGAGAAATTGGGGGGAATTGGGGAGATTTTAGGGGGATTTGGGGGGAATTTGGGGGGTTTTGGGGGGATTTTTCGGGGGATTTTGGGGGTTTTGGGGTCTGTGCCTTGTCTCGGAGGTGCCCAGTAAGAATTGGGGGGATTTGGGGGGAATTTGGGGGGATTTGGGGGTTTTGGGGGGTTTGGAGTCTGTGCCTCGTGTCCGGGGTGCCCAGTGAGAAACTGGGGGATTTGGAGAATTTTAGGGGGATTTTGGGGGGATTTTGGGGGATTTTGGGGGGATTTTGGGGGTTTTTGGGGTCTGCTCCTCGTGTCGGGGGTGCCCAGTGAGAACTGGGGGATTTGGGGGAATTTTGGGGGGTTTGGGGGGATTTTTGGGGGTTTTGAGGGGTTTGGGGTCTGTGCCTCGTGTCCGGCGTGCCCAGTGAGAACTGGGGGGATTTGGGGGGAATTTGGGGGGTTTTGGGGGGATTTTAGGGGGATTTTTGGGGTTTGTGCCTCGTCTCGGGGGTGCCCAGTGAGAATTGGGGGGATTTGGGGGGATTTTGGGGGGATTTTGGGGTCTGTGCCTCGTGTCGGGGGGTCCCCATTGAGAATTGGGGGATTTTGGGGGATTTTGGGGGAATTTGGGGGGTTTTGGGGTGTCCTTCAGGTTCTTATCAATGCCACCTGTGCTAAACCAGGGCTTAGGAGAATTTTGGGGGATCTCAGTGATTTATGGGAGGATTTTGGGGGGCTCAGGGAGGTGTTTTGAGAATTTTGGGGGTGCTCAGCAATTTGCGTGAGGATTTTGAGGGAGCTCAGTGATTTTTGTGAGAATTTTGGGGATCTCAGTGATTTATATGAAGATTTGGGGGCCTCGCTGATGGATATGAACATTTTGGGGTTCTCACTGATGGATATGAAGATTTTGGGGTTCTCACTGATTGATATGAAGATTTTGGGGTTCTCACTGATTGATATGAAGATTTTGGGGTTCTCACTGATTGATATGAACATTTTGGGGTTCTCACTGATGGATATGAGCATTTTGGGGTTCTCACTGATTTCTATGACAATTTTGGGGCTCTCACTGATTGATATGAACATTTTGGGGGCCTCACTGATTTCTATGACAATTTTGGGAGCCTCACTGATTGATATGAAGATTTTGGGGTTCTCATTGATGGATATGAACATTTTGGGGGCCTCACTGATGGATATGAAGATTTTTTGGGTTCTCACTGATGGATATGAAGATTTTGGGGGCCTCACTGATTGATATGAAGATTTTGGCAGCCTCACTGATTTCTATGACAATTTTGGGGTTCTCACTGATGGATATGAACATTTTGGGGTTCTCACTGATTGATATGAAGATTTTGGGGGCCTCACTGATTGATATGAACATTTTGGGGTTCTCACTGATGGATATGAAGATTTTGTGGTTCTCACTGATTGATATGAAGATTTTGGGGTTCTCACTGATTGATATGAACATTTTGGGGTTCTCACTGATTTCTATGACAATTTTTGGGTTCTCACTGATGGATATGAACATTTTGGGGTTCTCACTGATGGATATGAAGATTTTGGGGGCCTCACTGATGGATATGAAGATTTTGGGGTTCTCACTGATGGATATGAACATTCTGGGGTTCTCACTGATTGATATGAACATTTTGGGGGCTCTCACTGATGGATATGAAGATTTTGGGGGCCTCACTGATTGATATGACAATTTTGGGGCTCTCACTGATGGATATGAAGATTTTGGGGTTCTCACTGATTTCCCAGCTCCTTCCCCCCGCCCCTGTTCCCCCCTGCAGGCCTTCACATCGTGCTCAACTCCATCATGAAGGCCATGGTGCCGCTGCTGCACATCGCGCTGCTCGTGCTCTTCGTCATCATCATCTACGCCATCATCGGCCTCGAGCTCTTCATCGGCCGCATGCACAAGACCTGCTTCTTCATCGGCTCCGGTGCGTGCCGGGGGCTCCAAACGGGGGGGGCACGGCGGCTTTGGGGCACCCCCAGAGTCTGGGGACACCCCCAGAGTCCCCTCAGGGCTCCCGTTCAGGGGTCGGGGTCCCCACGCTGAGATTGCCCTGAAATCTCTGAGATCGTCCCACTCCCAGAGCTGGGGATCCCCCAGGACACCCCAGTGGGGTTTGGGGGTTCTTTAACACACCGAGACCCCCAAAAATTCACTCCAGGACAGCCCAGGGGGATTTTGGGGTTCTTTAATACTCTGAGACCCCCATAGATTCCCTCTAAGTCACCCCAATAGGGTTTTGGGGTTCATTACCACACTGAGACCCTCCCTAAATTCCCTAAATTCCCTCTAGGACACCCCAGGGGGGTTTTGGGGTTCCCAGTGCACTGAGAGCCCCCTAAATCCCCTGAAGGCCCTTCCAGGACAGCCCAGCAGGGTTTAACTCACTGAGACCCCCCCTAAATTCCCTCTAGGACACCCCAGGGGGGTTTTTGGGGTTCCCAGTGCACTGAGACCCCCCTGAAGACCCCAGGACACCCCCAGAGTCCCCTCAGGGCTCCGTTCAGGGGTCGGGGTCCCCACGCTGAGATTGCCCTGAAATCTCTGAGATCGTCCCACTCCCAGAGCTGGGGATCCCCCAGGACACCCCAGGGGGGTTTTGGGGTTCTTTAACGCACTGAGCCCCCCCAAAAGCTCCTGAGAACCCCCCCAGGACACCCCAAGCAGGGTTTTGGGGTTCAGTAACACACTGAGCCCCCCTAAATTCACTCTAGGTCACTCCAGGGGGATTTTGGGGTTCTTTAACACACTGAGACCCCCCAAAATCTCATGAGAACCCCCCCCAGGACACCCCAGTGGGGTTTTGGGGTTCAGTAACACACTGAGACCCCCATAGATTCCCTCTAGGTCACCCCAGGGGGGTTTTGGGGTTCTTTAACGCACTGAGCCCCCCAAAATCTCATGAGAACCCCCCCAGTATACCCCACCAGGGTTTTGGGGTTCCCAGCACTTTGAGACCCCCCCTAAATTCTCTGAGAACCCCCCCAGGAGAGCCCAGCAGGGTTCTGGGTTCCCTCATTTGGGGGAGGTCTTCTTAACACACTGAGACCCCCCTAAATTCACTCCAGGACCCCCCAGGGGGGTTTTGGGTTTCAGTAACACACTGAGACCCCCCAAAGTCTCCTGAGAACCCCCCCAGGACACCCGAGCAGGGTTTTGGGGTTCCCAACACTTTGAGACCCCCCCTAAATTCACTCTAGGACCCCCCGAGCAGGGTTTTGGGGTTCTTTAACACACTGAGACCCCCCTAAATTCACTCTAGGTCACTCCAGGGGGATTTTGGGGTTCTTTAACACACTGAGACCCCCATAAATTCACTGAGAACCCCCCCAGGACACCCCAAGCAGGGTTTTGGGGTTCTTTAACACACTGAGACCCCCCATAAATTCACTCTAGGATACCCCAGGGGGATTTTGGGGTTCTTTAACACACTGAGCCCCGCAAAAATCTCCTGAGAACCCCCCCAGGACACCCGAGCAGGGTTTTGGGGTTCAGTAACACACTGAGACCCCCAAAATCTCCTGAGTATCCTCCCAGGACTCCCCACCAGGGTTTTGGGGTTCCCAACACTTTGAGACCCCCCCCTAAATTCACTGAGAACCCCCCCAGGAGAGCCCAGCAGGGTTCTGGGTTCCCTCATTTGGGGGAGGTCTTCTTAACACACTGAGCCCCCCTAAATTCACTCTAGGTCACCCCAGTGGGGTTTTGGGGTTCTTTAACACACTGAGACCCCCAAAATCTCCTGAGAACCCCCCCAGGACACCCCACCAGGGTTTTGGGGTTCAGTAACACACTGAGACCCCCCTAAATTCACTCTAGGATACCCCAGGGGGATTTTGGGGTTCAGTAACACACTGAGCCCCCCAAAATCTCCTGAGTATCCCCCCAGGACACCCCGAGCAGGGTTTTGGGGTTCAGTAACACACCGAGACCCCCCTAAATTCACTCCAGGACACCCCAGTGGGGTTTTGGGGTTCTTTAACACACTGAGCCCCCCAAAATCTCCTGAGAACCCCCCCAGGACCCCCCAAGCAGGGTTTTGGGGTTCTTTAACACACCGAGACCCCCCTAAATTCACTCCAGGACACCCCAAGCAGGGTTTTGGGTTCAGTAACACACTGAGACCCCCAAAAATTCACTCTAGGACACCCCAGTGGGGTTTTTGGGGTTCTTTAACACACTGAGCCCCCCCAAAATCTCCTGAGAACCCCCCCAGGATACCCCAGTGGGGTTTTGGGGTTCTTTAACACACTGAGCCCCCCCTAAATTCACTCTAGGTCACTCCAGGGGGATTTGGGGGTTCTTTAACACACTGAGCCCCCCAAAATCTCCTGAGTATCCCCCCAGGACACCCCAAGCAGGGTTTTTGGGGCTCAGTAATGCACTGAGACCCCCCTAAATTCCCTCTAGGTCACCCCAGGGAGGTTTTGGGGTTCCCAGAATATGGAGACCCCCCTAAATCCCCTGAGAACATCTCCAGGGACAGGAATTTTCAGCAGGGACACGAATTTTTAACAGGAATTTTAGCAGGAAGAGATTTTTTAACAGGAATTTTCAGCGGGGACACAAATTTTTAACAGGAATTTTAGCAGGGACAGGAATTTTTAACAGGAATTTTCAGCAGGGACACGAATTTTTAACAGGAATTTTAGCAGGAAGAGATTTTTTAACAGGAATTTTCAGCAGGGACAGAATTTTCAACAGGAATTTTCAGCAGGGACAAGAATTTTTAACAGGAATTTTCAGCAGGGACAGGAATTAATTTCAGCAGGGACAGGAATTTTATCAAGAACATGAATTTTCAACAGGAATTTTCAGCAGGAATAGAATTTTTAACGACAATTTTCAGCTGGAAAAGGAATTTTCAGCAGCACCAGGAATTTTCAACAGGAATTTACAGCAGGGACGGGAATTTTATGAAGAACAAGAATTTCAGCAGGGACAGGAATTTAATTAAGAGCAGGAATTTTCATTGGGGACAGGAATTTCATCAAGATCACAAATTTCAGCAGGGGACAGGGATTTTCAACAGGGACAGAATTTTCAACAGGAAGTTTCAGCAGGTACAGGAATTTTCAGCTGGAATTTTCAAAGGATTTTTCAGCAGTAATAGAATTTCTAACAGGAATTGTAGCGAGGACACGAATTTTCAGCCGGGACAGGGATTTTCCACAGGAATTTTCACCAGGGACAGACAATTTAAACAGGAATTTTGAGCAGGAACAGGAATTTTTAACAGGAATTTTGAGCAGGAATGGGAATTTTTAACAGGAATTTTGAGCAGGAATTTTGAGCAGGAATTTTGAGCAGGAACAGGAATTTTGAACAGGAATTTTGAGCAGGAACGGGAATTTTGAGCAGGAACAGGAATTTTTAACAGGAATTTTTAACAGGAATTTTGAGCAGGAACAGGAATTTTTAACAGGAATTTTGAGCAGGAACTTTTAACAGGAATTTTCAGCAGGAACAGGAATTTTTAACAGGAATTTTTAACAGGAATTTTGAGCAGGAACGGGAATTTTTAGCAGGAATTTTCAGCAGGAACGGGAATTTTTAACAGGAATTTTGAGCAGGAACAGGAATTTTTAACAGGAATTTTGAGCAGGAATTTTGAGCAGGAATTTTGAGCCGGAACAGGAATTTTTAACAGGAATTTTGAGCAGGAACAGGAATTTTGAGCAGGAACTTTTAACAGGAATTTTTAGCAGGAATTTTGAGCAGGAACAGGAATTTTTAACAGGAATTTTGAGCAGGAACAGGAATTTTTAACAGGAATTTTCAGCCGGGACTTGAACTTTATCAGGAACATGAATTTTAGCAAGGACAGAAATTTTCAACAGGATCTTTAAGCAGGGGCAGAATTTTCAGCGGGAATTTTATAGCAGGGACAGGAATTTTCAACAGGAATTTTCAGCAGGAACAGGAATTTTATCAAGGACAGGAATTTTATCAATAACACGAATTTTAGCAAGGACAGGAATTTTCAACAGGAATTTTCAGGAGGGACAGGAATTTTCCACAGGGACAGAATTTTCAACAGGAATTTTCAAAGGAATTTTCAGCAGTAATAGCATTTCTAATAGGAATTTTCAGCAAGGGACAGGAATTTTCCACAGGGACAGAATTTTCAACAGGAATTTTAGCGAGGACAGGAATTTTCAGCAGGGACAGGGATTTTATCAGGAACACGAATCTTAGCAAGGACACGAACTTTCACCAGGGACAGACAATTTAAAACAGGAATTTTCAGCAGGAACAGGAACTTTTAACAGGAATTTTGAGCAGGAACAGGAATTTTTAACCGGATTTTTGAGCAGGAACAGGAATTTTTAGCAGGAATTTTGAGCAGGAACAGGAATTTTTAACAGGAATTTTTAACAGGAATTTTGAGCAGGAACAGGAATTTTTAACAGGAATTTTGAGCAGGAATTTTGAGCAGGAACAGGAATTTTTAGCAGGAATTTTGAGCAGGGACAGGAATTTTTAACCGGATTTTTGAGCAGGAACAGGAATTTTTAACAGGAATTTTTAACAGGAATTTTGAGCAGGAACAGGAATTTTTAACAGGCATTTTGAGCAGGAACAGGAATTTTTAGCAGGAATTTTGAGCAGGAACAGGAATTTTTAGCAGGAATTTTGAGCAGGAACAGGAATTTTTAACAGGAATTTTTAGCAGGAATTTTGAGCAGGAACAGGAATTTTTAGCAGGAATTTTGAGCAGGAACAGGAATTTTTAACAGGAATTTTTAACAGGAATTTTGAGCAGGAACAGAAATTTTTAACAGGAATTTTTAACAGGATTTTTGAGCAGGAACAGGAATTTTTAACAGGAATTTTTAACAGGAATTTTGAGCAGGAACAGGAATTTTTAACAGGAATTTTTAGCAGGAATTTTGAGCAGGAACAGGAATTTTGAGCAGGAATTTTTAACAGGAATTTTGAGCAGGAACAGGAATTTTTAACAGGAATTTTGAGCAGGAATTTTTAACAGGAATTTTGAGCAGGAACAGGAATTTTTAACAGGAATTTTTAACAGGAATTTTGAGCAGGGACAGGAATTTTTAACCGGAATTTTCAGCAGGAACTTTTAACAGGAATTTTGAGCAGGAACAGGAATTTTTAACAGGAATTTTTAACAGGACTTTTTAACAGGAATTTACAGCCGGAACAGGAATTTTTAGCAGGAATTTTCAGCAGGAACAGGAATTTTTAACAGGAATTTTGAGCAGGAATTTTGAGCAGGAACAGGAATTTTTAACAGGAATTTTGAGCAGGAACAGGAATTTTTAACAGGAATTTTTAACAGGAATTTTGAGCAGGAACAGGAATTTTGAGCAGGGCCAGCATCACCCCCAGGGTTCAGCAGCCGTCTCAGGGCACTCAGGGGACGCTGCCACGGCCGCGCTGTCACCGCGGTCGCTGTCCCTGTCCCCAGACCTGGAGTCCGAGGACGATCCGTCGCCGTGCGCGTTCTCGGGCCACGGCCGCGCCTGCCTGCAGAACAACACCGAGTGCCGCGGCCGCTGGGAGGGCCCCAACGGCGGCATCACCAACTTCGACAACTTCTTCTTCGCCATGCTCACCGTGTTCCAGTGCATCACCATGGAGGGCTGGACCGATGTCCTTTACTGGGTGAGACCCCCAAAATTCTGATATAAATCACTGAGACCCCCAAAATCCTCATAACCCCTCCCTGAGCTCCCCAAAATCCTCACACACATCCCTGAGCTCACCGTGTGCCAGTGCATCACCATGGAGGGCTGGACCGACGTGCTCTACTGGGTGAGACCCCAAAATAATCATAACCCCTCCCTGAGACCCCCAAAATTCTCATATAAATCATTGAGAACACCAAAATTCCCATATAAATCACTGAGACCCCCAAAATTCCCATATAAGTCATTGAGAGCCCCAAAATCCTCACAAACCCTCCCTGAGCTCACCGTGTGCCAGTGCATCACCATGGAGGGCTGGACCGACGTCCTTTACTGGGTGAGACCCCTGAGACCCCCCAAAGTTCTGATATAAATCATTGAGTCCCCCCAAAATCCTCACACACATCCCTGAGCCCCCCAAAATCCTCACACACATCCCTGAGCTCACCGTGTCCCAGTGCATCACCATGGAGGGCTGGACCGACGTGCTCTACTGGGTGAGACCCCTGAGAGCCCCCAAAATTCTGATATAAATCATTGAGCCCCCCAAAATCCTCACACACATCCCTGAGCTCACTGTGTTCCAGTGCATCACCATGGAGGGCTGGACCGACGTGCTCTACTGGGTGAGACCCCAAAAATCACTGAGACCCCCAAAATCCTCATAGCCCCTCCCTGAGACCCCCCAAAATTCTGATATAAATCATTGAGAACCCCAAAATCCTCATAACCCCTCCCTGAGCCCCCCAAAATCCTCACACACATCCCTGAGCTCACCGTGTTCCAGTGCATCACCATGGAGGGCTGGACCGACGTCCTTTACTGGGTGAGACCCCCAAAATCCTCATAACCCCTCCCTGAGACCCCCAAAATTCTCATATAAATCACTGAGAACCCCAAAATCCTCATTACCCCTTCCCGAGCACCCCAAAATCCTCACACACATCCCTGAGCTCACCGTGTTCCAGTGCATCACCATGGAGGGATGGACTGATGTCCTTTACTGGGTGAGACCCCCAAAATCACTGAGACCCCCCAAAATAATCATAGCCCCTCCCTGAGACCCCCCAAAATCCTCATATAAATCATTGAGAACCCCAAAATCCTCACACACATCCCTGAGCTCACCGTGTGCCAGTGCATCACCATGGAGGGCTGGACCGACGTCCTTTACTGGGTGAGACCCCAAAAATCACTGAGACCCCCAAAAATTTTGATATAAATCAGTGAGCCCCCCAAAATTCTGATATAAATCATTGAGACCCCCCAAAATCCTCATATAAATCATTGAGACCCCCAAAATCCTCCACTCATCCCTGATCCCCCAAATCACCTCAGGACCCCAAATTTCCCTGCTGGGTGTCCCTGCCCTCACCTGAGCGGGGATTTTGGGGTCCCCCCCCATGACCCGAACTGACATTTGGGATTTTTGGGGTCCCCCCCTCACCTGAGGATGGATTTCAGATTTTTGGGGTTCCCCCTTGACCCGAACAGACATTTGGGATTTTTGGGGTCCCCCTCACCCAAACATGGATTTTTGGGGTCCATTCCTCACCTGACCATCCATTTGGGGATTTTGGGGTCCCCCTCTCACCCAAACACGGATTTTTGGGGTTCCCCCATGACCTGAGGAAGGAATTTGGGATTTTTGGGGTCCCCCCTCACCCGAACAGGGATTTTTGGGGTCCCCCCTGTGACCTGAACAGACATTTGGGATTTTTGGGGTCCCCCCATGACCCGAGGACAGATTTGGGATTTTTGGGGTCCCCCCTCACCCAAACAGGGATTTTTGGGGTCCCCCCTCACCTGACCATGCATTTGGGATTTTTGGGGTCCCCCCCATGACCCGAACAGACATTGGGGATTTTTGGGGTCCCCCCATGACCCGAGGACAGATTTGGGATTTTTGGGGTGCCCCCTCACCTGACCATCCATTTGGGATTTTTGGGGTCCCCCCCATGACCCGAGGACAGGTTTGGCATTTTTGGGGTGCCCCTGACCCCAATTCCCCCCCCCCCAGATGCAGGACGCCATGGGCCACGAGCTGCCCTGGATTTACTTCGTCAGCCTCGTCATCTTCGGCTCCTTCTTCGTGCTCAACCTCGTCCTGGGCGTGCTCAGCGGGTCAGCAACCAAAACCTGGGGTGTGGGGGTTTTTTGGGGTTTTTTGGGGATTTTGGGGGTTTTTTTGGGATTTTTTTGAGATTTTTGGGGGATTTTTGGGGGTTTTTTGGGGGATTTTTGGGGTTTTTTTGGGATTTTTTTGAGATTTTTGGGGGATTTTTGGGATTTTTTGGGGGGATTTTTTGGGATTTTTTGTGGGATTTTTGGGGGTCACACCTTGCCCTTTTCAGGATTTTGTTTTTGTGGGATTTTTGGGGGGGTTTTTTGGGATTTTTTGTGGGATTTTTGGGGGTCACACCTTGCCGTTTTCGGGATATTTTTTGGGATTTTTTGTGGGATTTTTGGGAGGATTTTTTGGGATTTTTTGTGGGATTTTTGGGGGGTCACACCTTGCATTTTTCAGGATACTTTTTTGGTTTTTGTGGGATTTTTGGGAGGATTTTTTGGGGGATTTTTTGTGGGATTTTTGGGGGTGACACCTTGCCGTTTTCGGGATATTTTTTGGGATTTTTTGTGGGATTTTTGGGAGGATTTTTTGGGATTTTTTGTGGGATTTTTGGGGGGATTTTTTGGGATTTTTTGTGGGATTTTTGGGGGTGACACCTTGCCGTTTTGGGATATTTTTTTGGTTTTTGTGGGATTTTTGGGGGGATTTTTTTGGGGGGATTTTTTGGGATTTTTTGTGGGATTTTGGGGGTGCCACCTTGCCGTTTTCAGGATACTTTTTTTGGTTTTGTGGGATTTTTGGGGGGATTTTTTGGGGGATTTTTTGTGGGATTTTTTGTGGGATTTCGGGGGGTCACACCTTGCCGTTTTCAGGATATTTTTTTGGTTTTTGTGGGATTTTTGGGGGGATTTTTTGGGATTTTTTGTGGGATTTTGGGGGTGACACCTTGCCGTTTTCGGGATATTTTTTTTGTTTTTGTGGGATTTTTGGGGGGTCACACCTTGCCTTTTTCAGGATACTTTTTTGGTTTTTGTGGGATTTTTGGGAGGATTTTTTGGGATTTTTGGGGGGATTTTGGGGGTGACACCTTGCCGTTTTCAGGATACTTTTTTGGTTTTTGTGGGATTTTTGGGGGGATTTTTTTGGGGGGATTTTTTGGGATTTTTTGTGGGATTTTGGGGGTCACACCTTGCCGTTTCGGGATATTTTTTTGTTTTTGTGGGATTTTTGGGGGGATTTTTTGGGGGATTTTTTGGGATTTTTTGTGGGATTTTTGGGGGGGATTTTTTGGGATTTTTTGTGAGATTTTGGGGGTGCCACCTTGCCATTTTCGGGATGCCCAGGGAGTTCTCCAAGGAGCGAGAGAAGGCCAAAGCCCGCGGCGATTTCCAGAAGCTGCGCGAGAAGCAGCAGCTGGAGGAGGACCTGAGGGGTTACATGGACTGGATCACCCAGGCCGAGCTCGAGGGCGAGGAGGAGGAGGGAGAGCACGACAAGCACCGTCAGTGGGGCGCTGGGGGGCGCTTTTGGGGTGAACCCCGAAACCCTGAGCGCCCCAAAACCTCCGTGGGTTTTGTTTTCCTCAGGTTTGACCGCGGAGGAGCTGATGGGGAAGAGGAAGCCGAGGCTGAAGTGGCTGCGGCACGCGAGTCACTCCACGGACACGCACGGTACCCCCAAAATATCCGGCTTGGGGGACCCCAAAATACCCAAATTCACTGAACCTGGGCACCCCAAATCCCCCAGAGTGGGGCATCCCAAATTCACTGAACCTGGGCACCCCAAATCACCCAGACTGGGGCACCCCAAAACCCCCAGAATGGGCACCCCAAATCCCCCAGACTGAGGCATCCCAAATTCACTGAACCTGGGCACCCCAAAACACACAGATTGGGGAATCCCAAATTCACTGAACCTGGGCACCCCAAAACACACAGATTGGGGTACCCCAAATCCCCCAGATAGGGGTACCCCAAATTCCTGAACCCAGAAATCCCAAATTCCCTGAACCCAGACACCCCAAATTCCCTGAATCCAGATACTCCAAATCCCCCAGACTGGGGTTCCCCAAAACACCCAGATTGGGGTACCCCAAATTCCCCAAATTCACTGAACCTGGGCACCCCAAATCCCCCAGATCGGGGTACCCCAAAGTCCCTGAACCCAGACTGGGGCACCCCAAATCCCCCAGACTGGGGCATCCCAAATTCACTGAATCTGGGCACCCCAAAACACACAGATTGGGGCACCCCAAATCACCCAGATAGGGGTACCCCAAATTCCTGAACCCAGAAATCCCAAATTCCCTGAACCCAGACACCCCAAATTCCCTGAATCCAGACACCCCAAATTCCCTGACCCCAGACACCCCAAATCCCCCAGACTGGGGCACCCCAAATTCCCTGAACCCAGACCTGGGTACCCCAAAACTCCCCTGATCCACACACCCCAAATTCCCTGGACCCAGAGCCCTCAACCCCCCACGCCGGGTTCCCCAGTACCCTCCCAGTTTAACCAGTACCCCCCCCCACTCCCCCCAGTTTAACCAGTACCCCCCCCACTCCCCCCAGTTTAACCAGTACCCCCCCCACTCCTCCCAGTTTAACCAGTACCCCCCCACTCCTCCCAGTTTAACCAGTACCCCCCCACTCCCCCCAGTTTAACCAGTACCCCCCCCACTCCTCCCAGTTTAACCAGTACCCCCCCACTCCCCCCAGTTTAACCAGTACCCCCCCCACTCCTTCCAGTTTAACCAGTACCCCCCCCACTCCTCCCAGTTTAACCAGTACCCCCCCACTCCCCCCAGTTTAACCAGTACCCCCCTCCCACTCCCCCCAGTTTAACCAGTATCCCCCATTCCCAGTTTAACCAGTACCCTTCACCAGTACCCCCAGTTTAACCAGTACCCCCACAGTTATCCCAGTTTAACCAGTACACCCCCAGTTTAACCAGTTCACCCAGTTTAACCAGTACCCCCTCCCAGTTCTCCCAGTTTAACCAGTACCCCCCCAGTTTAACCAGCTCACCCAGTTTAACCAGTACCCCCTCCCAGTTCTCCCAGTTTAACCAGTACCCCTCCCAATTTAACCAGTACCTCCCAGTTTAACCAGTCCCCCCCAGTGCTCCCAGTTTAACCAGTCCCCCCAGTTTACCCAGTCCCCCCTGTTCCCAGCCCCCCCAGTTTACCCAGTCCCCCATTCCCAGTCCCTCCCAGTTCTCCCAGTTTACCCAGTCCCCCATTCCCAGTTCCCCATTCCCAGTCCCCCCAGTTTACCCAGTTCCCCCAGTTTACCCAGTTCTCCCAGTTTACCCAGTTCCCCCATTCCCAGTTTACCCAGTCCCCCATTCCCAGTCCCTCCCAGTTCTCCCAGTTCTCCCAGTTTACCCAGTTCCGTTCCCAGCGAGCCTCCCGGGCAGTGAAACCACCTCAGTGAACACCGAGACCGTGGGCGAGGAGGAGGCGCCGCCGACGGCCTGCGAGCGCTGCCTGTGAGAGCCCCGGGACCCCCGGGACCCCCGGGACACCTGAGAGACCCCTGAGACCCCCGGGACCCCCGAGAGACCCCCGAGAGACCCCCGGGACACCTGAGAGACCCCTGAGACCCCCGGGACCCCCGGGACACCCCCAGATCCCTGGGACACCCCCGGGAATCCCGAGAGACCCCCGAGAGACCCCCGGGACCCCTGAGAGACCCCTGGGACACCTGGGACCCCCGAGCCAGGGACCCCCGGGACCCCCAGGACACCCCCAGATCCCAGGGACCCCCGAGAGACCCCCGAGAGACCCCCGGGACCCCCGAGACACCCAAGAGACCCCCGGGACACCCCCAGACCCACAGGACCCCTTAGAGACCCCCGAGAGACCCCCGGGACCTCTGACCCAGGGACCCCTGGGACACCTCCCAGACCCCCGAGAGACCCCCGGGACCCCCCAGATTCCCTCCAGGACCCCAAATCTGACCCTCAAACCCCTCTGAGACCCCTCCAGAGCCCCAAGGGTCCCCCAAATTCCATCCAGGACCCCAAAACCGACCCCAGCACCCCAATAAAGCCCCCTGAGACCCCAAAACCAACCCCCAGAGCACCTCAAAGCCCCCTGAGACCCCTCCATACCCCATGGACCCCCCAAATTCCCTCCAGGACCCCAAAACTGACCCTCAAACCCCTCTGAGACCCCTCCAGAGCCCCACAGGTCCCCCAAAATTCCCTCCAGGACCCCAAAACCGACCTCAGCACCCCAAAAAATCCCCCTGAGACCCCAAAACCGACCCCCAAAGCAGCCTCAAAGCCCTCTGAGACCCCTCCAGAGCCCCACAGACCCCCCCAAATTCCCTTCAGGACCCCAAATCTGACCCCAGCGCCCCAATAAATCCCCCTGAGACCCCAAAACCGACCCCCAGAGCACCTCAAAGCCCCCTGAGACCCCTCCAGAGCCCCACAGGTCCCCCAAAATTCCCTTCAGGACCCCAAAACCGACCCCAGCACCCCAAAAAATCCCCCCCATGGCTGAGGGAATCCCCCAAAATCCCCAAATTTTGGGGTAATTTTGGGGTAATTTCTGCTTTTTTTCTGTCTCCAGGGGCAAAATCACCAAGACAAAATTCTGGTGAGCGGGGAGAAAAATGGGGGGGAATGGGGAATAAATTTAGGGGGGACCCTAAAAACCTCCAAACCCATCCCAAATACGGGGTTAAAGGAAAGGTTTTTATGGGAAAAATGGAAATATGGAAAAGGTTTTTAATAAAATTTGGGGTTTAGGGAAAGGGTTTTATGGAAATATGGGGTTAAGTGAAAGATTCTTAATAAAATTTGGGTTTAAGGAGAAGATTTTTATGGAAATATGGGATTAAAGAAAAGGTTTTTAGGGAAAAATGGGTTTATGGGAAAGGTTTTTATGGAAAAATTGGATTAAGGGAAAGGTTTTTATGGAAAAATTGGATTAAGGGAAAGGTTTTTATGGAAAACCTTTATCAAAATATGGGTTTAAAG
The DNA here is from genome assembly GCA_021963965.1 of Artemisiospiza belli. Classification (NCBI taxonomy): domain Eukaryota; kingdom Metazoa; phylum Chordata; class Aves; order Passeriformes; family Passerellidae; genus Artemisiospiza; species Artemisiospiza belli. The sequence goes on from JAKDEW010001050.1 coordinate 21,874, forward strand.
GAAAGGTTTTTATGGAAATTTGGGTTTAAGGGAAAGGTTTTTATGGAAAAATGGATTTAAGGGAAAGGGTTTTACCAAAACATGGATTTAATGGAAAGGTTTTTATGGAAATTCGAGTTTAATGGAAAGATTTTTATGGAAATATCAGTTTGAGGGAAAGGTTTTTATGGAAATTTGGGTCTAAGGGAAAGGTTTTTATGGAAATATGGGATTAAGGTTTTTATGGAAAAGGTTTTTATGGAGAACCTTTACCAAAATATGGGTTTAAAGGAAAGGTTTTTATGGAAATATGGGTTTAAGGAAAAGGTTTTTTTATCAAAAAATGTGTTGAAGGGAAAGGTTTTGATTGAAATATGGGTTGGATATTGGGAAAAGGATTTTACAGAAAAATGGGTTTAAGGGAAGGGCTTTGAGCCAAAAATGGGTTTAAGGGAAAGGTTTTTATGGAAATGTGGGATTAAAGAAAAGGTTTTTATGGAAAAATGGGATTAAGGGAAAGATTTTTATGGAAATATCAGTTTGAGGGAAAGGTTTTTATGGAAAAATGTGGGTATAAGGGAAAGGTTTTTATGGAAATATGGGATTAAGGGAAAGGTTTTTTATGGAAATATGGGTTTAAACCCATTTTAGCAAAATGTGGGTATAAGGGAAAGGTTTTTATGGAAATACGAGATTAAGGGAAAGGTTTTTATGGAAAACCTTTACCAAAATATGGGTTTAATGGAAAGATTTTTATGGAAATATCAGTTTAAGGGAAAGGTTTTTATGGAAATTTGGGTTTACGGGAAAGGTTTTTCCCAAAATTTGGGTTTAAGGGAAAGGTTTTTATGGAAAAATTGGATTAAGGGAAAGGTTTTTATGGAAAACCTTTACCAAAATATGGGTTTAAAGGAAAGGTTTTTATGGAAATATGGGTACCCCCAAAACCCCAAAAGGTTTTTTCCCAAAATATGGGTTTAAGGGAAAGGTTTTTATGGAAATGTGGGATTAAAGAAAAGGTTTTTATGGAAATGTGGGATTAATGGAAAGATTTTTATGGAAAAATGGGTTTAATGGAAAGGTTTTTATGGAAATATCAGTTTGAGGGAAAGGTTTTTATGGAAATTTGGGTTTACGGGAAAGGTTCTTACCAAAATTTGAGTTTAAGGGAAAGGTTTTTATGGAAAAATTGGATTAAGGGAAAGGTTTTTATGGAAATATGGGATTAAGGAAAAGGTTTTTATGGAGAACCTTTACCAAAATATGGGTTTAAAGGAAAGGTTTTTATGGAAATAGGGGTTTAAGGGAAATGGTTTTTTTAATCAAAAAATGTGTTTAAGGGAAAGGTTTTGATTGGAATATGGGTTGGATATTGGGAAAAGGATTTTACAGAAAAATGGGTTTAAGGGAAGGGCTTTGAGCCAAAATATGGGTTTAAGGGAAAGGTTTTTATGGAAAAATGGGTTTAAGGGAAAGGTTTTTATGGAAATATCAGTTTGAGGGAAAGGTTTTTATGGAAATTTGGGTTTACGGGAAAGGTTTTTCCCAAAATTTGGGTTTAAGGGAAAGGTTTTTATGGAAAAATTGGATTAAGGGAAAGGTTTTTATGGAAATATGGGTTTAAAACCCATTTTTGCAAAATGTGGGTATGAGGGAAAGATTTTTATGGAAATATGAGATTAAAGGAAAGGTTTTTATGGAAAACCTTTACCAAAATATGGGTTTAAAGGCAAGGTTTTTATGGAAATATCAGTTTGAGGGAAAGGTTTTTATGGAAATTTGAGTTTACAGGAAAGGTTTTTATGGAAAATTTGGATTAAGGGAAAGGTTTTTATGGAAAACCTTTACCAAAATATGGGTTTAAAGGAAGAGTTTTTATGGAAATGTGGGTTTAAGAGAAAGGTTTTTATGGAAATATGGATTTAAGGGAAAGGGTTTTACCAAAACATGGGTTTAATGGAAAGGTTTTTATGGAAATTCGAGTTTAATGGAAAAGTTTTTATGGAAATATGGGATTAATGGAAAGATTTTTATGGAAATATCAGTTTGAGGGAAAGGTTTTTACCAAAATTTGGGTTTAAGGGAAAGGTTTTTATGGAAAAATTGGATTAAGGGAAAGGTTTTTATGGAAATATGATATTAAGGAAAAGGTTTTTATGGAAAACCTTTACCAAAAAATGGGTTTAAAGGAAAGGTTTTTATGGAAAACACTTACCAAAGTTTTTATGGAAAACGTTTACCAAACTGTGGGTTTAAGGGAAAGGTTTTTACCCAAAAATGAGTTAAAAAGAAATAATTTGTACTCATTGATCTCGCAAATCTCTTCTGATTCTGTGTGACCCAAACCCCCCTCACCCCTCCTGTGTGACCGGGGGTGGTTTTCCTGTCCCCCCCGTGTCCCCTTTGTGTCCCCATTGTCCCCCGTGTCCCCCCCGTGTCCCCTGTCCCCTTGGTGTCCCCCCCGTGTCCCCCTCGTCCCCTCCGTGTCCCCCTTGTGTCCCCCTGTCCCCTTGGTGTCCCCTGTGCCCCCCGTGTCTCTCGTGTCCCCCCTGTCCCTTGTGTCCCCCCCGTGTCCCCCCTGTCCCCGTGTCCCCCCCGTGTCCCCTGTGTCCTTGGGGTCCCCCGTGTCCCCCTTGTGTCCCCCTTGTGTCCGTGTCCCCCCCCGTGTCTCTCGTGTCCCCCGTGTCCCCCCCGTGTCCCCCCCGTGTCCCCCGTGTCCACCGTGTCCACCCTGTGTCCCCCCCGTGTCCCCTGTGTCCCCCTTTATCCCCAAACCCTCTCGCTGTCCCCCGTGTCCCCCATGTCCTCGTGTCCCCCCCGTGTCCCCTGTGTCCCTCGGTGTCCCTCGCTGTCCCCCATGTCCCTGTGTCCCCCCCGTGTCCCCTTTGTCCCCCTTGTCCCTTGGTGTCCCCGTGTCCCTGTGTCCCCTTTGTCTCCCTTGTGTCCCCCCGTGTCCCTCGCTCTCCCCCGTGTCCCTCGCTGTCCCTCGCTGTCCCCTGTGTCCCCAAACCCTCTCACTGTCCCCGGTGTCCCCCCGTGTCCCTCGCTGTCCCTCGCTGTTCCCCCTGTGTCCCCTTTGTCCCTCGCTGTCCCCCGTGTCCCCCATGTCCCCCGTGTCCCCCGTGTCCCCGGTGTCCCTCGCTGTCCCCCGTGTCCCTCGCTGTCCCTCGCTGTCCCCCGTGTCCCCCCGTGTCCCCCGTGTCCCTCGCTGTCCCCGGTGTCCCCCCCGTGTCCCCCGTGTCCCTCGCTGTTCCCCCCGTGTCCCCCGTGTCCCCCGTGTCCCTCGCTGTCCCTCGCTGTCCCCGGTGTCCCCCATGTCCCCCGTGTCCCCCGTGTCCCTCGCTGTCCCCCGTGTCCCCCCCTGTCCCCGTGTCCCCCCCGTGTCCCCCGCTGTCCCTCGGTGTCCCCCCCGTGTCCCTCGCTGTCCCTCGCTGTCCCTCGCTGTTCCCCCCGTGTCCCTCGCTGTCCCCGGTGTCCCCCGTGTCCCCCGTGTCCCCCGTGTCCCTCGCTGTTCCCCCCGTGTCCCCCGTGTCCCCCCCGGTGTCCCCCCCATGTCCCCTGGTGTCCCCCGTGTCCCCCGTGTCCCCTGTGTCCCCTGTGTCCCCCGCTGTCCCTCGCTGTCCCCGGTGTCTCCCCCGTGTCCCCCGTGTCCCTCGCTGTCCCCCGTGTCCCTCGCTGTCCCCCGTGTCCCTCGCTGTCCCTCGCTGTCGCCGGTGTCCCCCCTTTGTCCCCACCCCCGTCCCTGACCCGCAGCCGCCGCCTGCGCCGCCTGAACCGCCTGTGGCGGCGCCGCTGCCGCGCCGCGGTGAAATCCGTGTCCTTCTACTGGACCGTGCTGCTGCTCGTGTTCCTCAACACGCTCACCATCGCCTCCGAGCACCACGGGCAGCCGCCCTGGCTCACCGAGACGCAGGGTGGGCACCCCGAGATCCCCCGGGGCACCCCGAGATCCCCCGGGGCACCCCGAATTCCTACAGGGCACCCCAATGCCTCCCAGTGCCTCCCAAACCCCCTGGGACACCCGGGTGTCCTACAGGGCACCCCGAAATCCTCCAGGACCCCCGGATATCATCCGGGGCACCCCGAAATCCTCCAGGGCACCCCGAGATCCCCCGGGGCACCCCGAGATCCCCCGGGGCACCCCGAAATCCTCCAGGGCACCCCAAAAATCCTTCAGTGCCCCCCAATGCCTCCCAGTGCCTCCCAAACCCCCTGGGACACCCGGGTATCCTCCAGGGCACCCCGAGATCCCCTGGGCACCCCGAGATCCCCCGGGGCACCCCAAAAATCCTTCAGTGCCCCCCAATGCCTCCCAGTGCCTCCCAAACCCCCTGGGACACCCGGGTGTCCTACAGGGCACCCCGAAATCCTCCAGGACCCCCGGATATCATCCAGGGCACCCCGAAATCCTCCAGGGCACCCCGAATTCCTACAGGGCACCCCGAGATCCCCCGGGGCACCCCGAAAATCCTTCAGTGCCCCCCAATGCCTCCCAGCGCCTCCCAAACCCCCTGGGACACCCGGGTATCCTACAGGGCACCCCGAAATCCTCCAGGACCCCCGGATATCATCCGGGGCACCCCGAAATCCTCCGGGGCACCCCGAAATCCTACAGGGCACCCCGAATTCCTGCAGGGCACCCCAAACCCTCCGGTACCACCCGACACCCCCTAGGGCCCCTCAGCACGCTCACCATCGCCTCCGAGCACCACGGGCAGCCGCCCTGGCTCACCGAGACTCAGGGTGGGGACACTGGGGCTCCCTGGGGCACCCCGAAATCCCCCGGGGCACCCCGAAATCCTTCAGTGCCACCCAGCACTTCCCAGTGCCTCCCAAACCTCCCCGTGCCCCCCAAACCCCCCGGGACCCCCGGATGTCCTCCAGGGCACCCCCGACACTTCCCAGTGCCTCCCAAGACCCCTCAGTGCCCCCCCAAACCCCTCGGTATCCCCCCAAAACCCCTCAGGGACCCCCAACATCCCCCAGTGCCCCCCAACACCCTCCCTATGCCCCCCAAACCCTTTGGTACCCCCCCGACACCCTCCAGTGTCCCCCAGCACTTCCCAGTGCCCCCCAAAGCCCTCAGTACCCCCAAGACCCCCCAGTGCCCCCCAAACATCACCCTCCAACACCCTCCAGGGCCCCTCAACACCCCTCAGTGCCCCCAACACCCTCCAGGGCACCCCAAAATCCTCCAGCGCCCCCCGACACTTCCCAGTGTCACCCAAACCTCCCAGTGCTTCCCAAACCCCCCGGGACCCCCGGATATCCTCCAGGGCACCCCCGACACTTCCCAGTGCCTCCCAAAGCCCTCAGTACCCCCAAGACCCCCCAGTGCCCCCCAAACATCACCCCCCAACACCCCTCAGTGCCCCCCACACCCCTCAGTGCCCCCCACATCCCTCAGTGCCCCCAACACCCCTCAGTGCCCCCAAGACCCCCCAGTGCCCCCCAAACATCACCCCCCAACACCCCTCAGTGCCCCCAACACCCCTCAGTGCCCCCAGCACCCCTCAGTGCCCCCAACACCGCTCAGTGCCCCCAGCACCCCTCAGTGCCCCCCAACACCCTCCAGTGCCCCCCACACCCCTCAGTGCCCCCAACACCGCTCAGTGCCCCCAGCACCCCTCAGTGCCCCCACACCCCTCAGTGCCCCCCAACACCCCTCAGTGCCCCCCAACACCCTCCAGTGCCCCCCAGCACCCGCCAGTGCCCCCAACACCCTCCAGTGCCCCCCACAACCCTCAGTGCCCCCAACACCCTCCAGTGCCCCCAACACCCCTCAGTGCCCCCCAACACCCTCCAGTGCCCCCCACACCCCTCAGTGCCCCCAACACCCCTCAGTGCCCCCCACACCCCTCAGTGCCCCCAACACCGCTCAGTGCCCCCAGCACCCCTCAGTGCCCCCAACACCCCTCAGTGCCCCCCAACACCCTCCAGTGCCCCCCAACACCCTCCAGTGCCCCCCAGCACCCGCCAGTGCCCCCAACACCCCTCAGTGCCCCCAGCACCCCTCAGTGCCCCCCACACCCCTCAGTGCCCCCAACACCCTCCAGTGCCCCCCAACATCTCCCAGTGCCCCCCAACATCTCCCAGTGGTGCCCGACGCCTCCCAGTGCATCTCAAACTCCTCAAGGCTTCCCGAACCCCCCAGTGCCCCCAAGACCCCCCAGTGCCCCCCCAACACCTCCCCCAGAGCCCGGTGGTCCCATCCCACCCTCCCGAGGGGTGACCCAGGTGTGTCCCCCCGGTGTCCCCCCATCACCCCCAGATCTCGGGGGTCCCATCCCACTCTCCTGGGGGTGACCCGGCTGTGTCCCCCCCATCACCCCCATCACCCCCAGAGTTCGGGGGTCCCATCCCACTCCCGCTGCCTTCCCGGGGGGTGACCCAGGTGTGTTCCTCCATCCCAGAGCTCGGGGGTCCCATCCCACTCCTGGTATTTCTCCCGGGGGGTGACCCGGCTGTGTCCCCAAGTGTCCCCATCACCCCCAGATCTCGGGGGTCCCATCCCACTCCCGGTATATCTCCCGGGGGGTGACCCGGCTGTGTCCCCAGATCTCGGGGATCCCATCCCACCCTCCCGAGGGGTGACCCGGCTGTGTCCCCCGCTGTCCCCCGCTGTCCCCCCCATCACCCCCAGAGCTCGGGGGTCTCATCCCACTCCTGGTATTTCTCCCGGGGGGTGACCCGGCTGTGTCCCCAGATCTCGGGGGTCCCATCCCGCCCTCCCGGGCTGTGACCCGGCTGTGTCCCCGCTGTCCCCCCCATCACCCCCAGATCTCGGGGGTCCCATCCCACTCCCGCTGCCTTCCCGGGGGGTGACCCAGGTGTGTTCCTCCATCCCAGAGCTCGGGGGTCCCATCCCGCTCCTGGTATTTCTCCCGGGGGGTGACCCGGCTGTGTCCCCAGGTGTCCCCATCACCCCCAGATCTCGGGGGTCCCATCCCACTCTCCCGAGGGGTGACCCGGCTGTGTCCCCCGCTGTCCCCCCCCATCACCCCCAGAGCTCGGGGGTCTCATCCCGCTCCTGGTATTTCTCCCGTTGGGTGACCCGGCTGTGTCCCCGCTGTCCCCCGCTGTCCCCCCCATCACCCCCAGAGCTCGGGGGTCTCATCCCACTCCTGGTATTTCTCCTGGGGGGTGACCCGGCTGTGTCCCCAGAGCCCGGGGGTCCCATCCCACCCTCCCGGGCTGTGACCCGGCTGTGTCCCCAGAGCCCGGGGCTCCCATCTCACTCTCCCGAGGGGTGACCCGGCTGTGTCCCCAGATCTCGGGGGTCCCATCCCGCCCTCCCGGGCTGTGACCCGGCTGTGTCCCCGCTGTCCCCCCCCAGCCTACGCCAACAAGGCGCTGCTGTCGCTCTTCGCGGCCGAGATGGTGCTGAAGCTCTACGCGCTGGGCCCCTCGTGTTACTTCGCGAGCTTCTTCAACCGCTTCGATTGCTTCGTGGTGTGCGGGGGCGTGCTGGAGACCGCGCTGGTGGAGCGGGGCGCCATGGAGCCGCTCGGCATCTCCGTGCTGCGCTGCGTGCGCCTGCTGCGCGTCTTCAAGGTCACCCGGTGAGGGGTGGTGAGGGGACAGAGTGGGGATGGAGCGGGGACAGGGCGGGGACAGCGTGGGGACCGGGTCGGGACACACGATGGGACACACCGACAGTGGGACACACCGACACCGGGACACACTGACACGGAGACAGCGTGAGGACACGTAGTGGGACACACCGACACCAGGACAGAGCGGGGACAGGGTGGGGACGGGTTGGGACACACGGGGGGACACACCGACAGTGGGACACACCGACAGCGGGACACACTGACACTGCGACACACCGACACCGGGACACACTGACACTGGGACAGCACTGGGACACACAGCGGGACACGCCGGGGGACACCCCGACTGTGGGACACACTGCCACTGGGACACACTGACAGCTGGGACAGCGCAGGGACATGCTGCAGGGCACACCGACTGTGGGACACGCTGACACGGGGACACCCCAACACTGGGAGAGCACAGGGACAGCGCGGGGACACGCACTGGGACACCCCGACAGTGGGACACCCCGACAGTGGGACACCACAGTGCCCCAACACTGGGACACCCCGACAGTGGGACAGCGCAGGGCCACACAGTGGGACACCCCGACACCAGGACACACTGACAGTGGGACACACCAACAGTGGGACACCCCAGCACCGGGACAGCACGGGGACCCACAGTGGGACATGACACGCCAACAAGTGGGACACACCGACACCAGGACACACTGACACTGGGACACACCGACACTGGGACAGCGCAGAGACACGCACTGTGTTGGCTCTGTACTGTCCATCCATCCCTTCCCAGTGCTCCCAGTCCATCCCAGTCCATCCCAGTAAGCCCAGTATCCCACAGGCACTGGGCGTCCCTGAGCAATCTGGTCAGTTCTCTGCTGAACTCCATGAAATCCATCCATCCCTTCCCAGTCCATCCCAGTCCCTCCCAGCGCTCCCAGTCCCTCCCAGTCCCTCCCAGTGCTCCCAGTGCCCCCAGTCCATCCCAGTGCTCCCAGTCCATCCCAGTCCATCCCAGTCCCTCCCAGTGCTCCCAGTGCTCCCAGTCCCTCCCAGTAACCCCAGTATCCCACAGGCACTGGGCGTCCCTGAGCAATCTGGTCGGGTCCCTGCTGAACTCCATGAAATCCATCCATCCCTTCCCAGTCCATCCCAGTCCCTCCCAGTGCTCCCAGTAACCCCAGTATCCCACAGGCACTGGGCATCCCTGAGTAATCTGGTCAGTTCTCTGCTGAGCTCCATGAAATCCATTCATCCCTTCCCAGTCCATCCCAGTCCCTCCGAGTCCCTCCCAGTGCTCCCAGTGCTCCCAGTCCCTCCCAGTGCTCCCAGTGCTCCCAGTCCCTCCCAGTGCTCCCAGTACATCCCAGTCCATCCCAGTCCCTCCCAGTGCTCCTAGTACATCCCAGTCCATCCCAGTAACCCCAGTATCCCTTAGGCACTGGGCGTCCCTGAGCAATTTGGTCGGGTCCCTGCTGAACTCCATGAAATCCATCCAGCCCTTCCCAGTCCATCCCAGTCCATCCCAGTGCTCCCAGTGCTCCCAGTCCATCCCAGTCCCTCCCAGTGCTCCCAGTACACCCCAGTCCATCCCAGTAACCCCAGTATCCCTTAGGCACTGGGCGTCCCTGAGCAATCTCGTTGGTTCCCTGTTGAACTCCATGAAATCCATTCATCCCTTCCCAGTCCATCCCAGTCATCCCAGTGCTCCCAGTCCATCCCAGTAACCCCAGTATCCCTTAGGCACTGGGCGTCCCTGAGCAATCTGGTCGGGTCCCTGCTGAACTCCATGAAATCCATCGCCTCGCTGCTGCTGCTGCTCTTCCTCTTCATCATCATCTTCGCCCTGCTGGGCATGCAGCTCTTCGGGGGCCGCTTCAGCTTCGACGAGACGCAGACCAAGCGCAGCACCTTCGACACCTTCCCGCAGGCGCTGCTCACCGTCTTCCAGGTACCCCCGAAACCCCAGGGGGACCCCAAAACCTGAGGGAAACCCCAAAACGTGGAAGGCACCCCAAAACCTGGGGGGAACCTTTTGGGGTACCCCAAAACCTCAGGGAGACCCCACAGACCAAGCGCAGCACCTTCGACCTTCCCACAGGCGCTGCTCACCGTCTTCCAGGTACCCCGAAACCCCAGGGGGACCCCAAAACCTGGGGGAAACCCCAAAACGTGGAGGGAACCCCGAAACCTGGGGGGAACCTTTTGGGGTACCCCAAAACCTCAGGGAGACCCCACAGACCAAGCGCAGCACCTTCGACCTTCCCACAGGCGCTGCTTACCATGTTCCAGGTACCCCGAAACCTCAGGGGGACCCCAAAACCTGGGGAACCTTTAGGGGAATTTAGGGGAACCCCAAAACCTCAGGGAGACCCCCCCAGGCCCTGCTCACCGTCTTCCAGGTACCCCGAAAACGGGGGGACCCCAAAACCTCAGCAGAACCTTTTGGGTATCCCCCAAAACCTCAGGGGAACCCCAAAACCTCAGGGGAACCCCACAGGCCCTGCTCACGGTGTTGCAGGGACCCCAAAACCCGGGGGGACCCCAAAACCCGGGGGAACATTTTAGGGTACCCCAAAACCTGGGGGGAACCTTTTGGGGTACCCCAAAACCTCAGGGAGACCCCACAGACCAAGCGCAGCCCCTTCGACACCTTCCCGCAGGCGCTGCTCACCGTCTTCCAGGTACCCCGAAACCCCAGGGGGACCCCAAAACCTGGGGGAGACATTTTGGGGTATCCCAAAACCCGAGGGGAACCCCCCAGGTGCTGCTCACCGTGTTCCAGGTATCCCAAAAACTGGGAGGTACCCCAAAACCTCAGGGAGACCCCAAAACCTCAGGGAGACCCCAAAGCCTTCAGGGTGTCCCTGAAATCCCAAAATGCAGAGGGGACCCCAAAGCCATGAGGAGACCCCAAAACCTGGCGGGAGCCTTTTGGGGAACCCCAAAACCTGGGGGGGGACCTGGGATGGCACTGAGGTTTTGGGGTGTCCCCGGTTTTGGGGTGTCCCCGTTTTTGGGGTGCAGATCCTGACGGGCGAGGACTGGAACGCAGTGATGTACGGTGGCACTGAGGTTTTGGGGTGTCGCTGAGGTTTTGGGGTGTCCCCGTTTTTGGGGTGCAGATCCTGATGGAGTAGGACTGGAACACGGTGATGCACAATGGTACAGAGGTTTTGGGGTATAACTGAGGTTTTGGGGTGCCCAGTTTTGAGGTGTCATTGATGTTTTGGGGTGCCCCGGTTTTTGGGGTGTTACTGACGGGTCTCACTGAGGTTTTGGGGTGTCACTGAGGTTTTTGGGGTGCAGATCCTGATGGGCGAGGACTGGAACGCGGTGATGTACGGTGGCACTGAGGTTTTGGGGTGCCCCAGTTTTTGGGGTATAACTGAGGTTTTGGGGTGTCCCGGTTTTTGGGGTGTTACTGACGGGTCTCACTGAGGTTTTAGGGTGTCACTGAGGTTTTTGGGGTGCAGATCCCAACGGGAGAAGACTGGAACACGGTGATGTATGGTGGCACTGAAGTTTTGGGGTGCCCCAGTTTTTGGGGTATAACTGAGGTTTTGGGGTGTCCCTGAGGTTTTGGGGTGTTACTGACGGGTCTCACTGAGGTTTTGGGGTGTCACTGAGGTTTTTGGGGTGCAGATCCTGACGGGCGAGGACTGGAACACGGTGATGTACGGTGGCACTGAGGTTTTGGGGTGCCCGATTTTTAGGGTGTCCCGGTTTTTGGGGTGTCACTGAGGTTTTGGGGTGTCCCCGTTTTTTGGGGTGCCCCATTTTTGGGGTGCAGATCCCTACGGGCGAAGACTGGAACACGGTGATGTACGGTGGCACTGAAGTTTTGGGGTGCCCCAGTTTTTGGGGTATAACTGAGGTTTTGGGGTGTCCCTGAGGTTTTGGGGTGTTACTGACGGGTCTCACTGAGGTTTTGGGGTGTCACTGAGGTTTTTGGGGTGTTACTGACAGGTCTCACTGAGGTTTTGGGGTGCCCCCGTTTTTGGGGTGCAGATCCTGACGGGCAAGGACTGGAACACTGTGATGTACGGTGGCACTGAGGTTTTGGGGTGACACTGAGGGGTGTCACTGAGGTTTTGGGGTGTCCCAGGTTTTGGGGTGACACTGAGGGGTCTCACTGAGGTTTTGGGGTGCCCCTGAGGTTTTTGGGGTTTTTGGGGTGCAGATCCTGACGGGCGAGGACTGGAACGCCGTCATGTACGACGGCATCATGGCCTACGGCGGGCCCGTGTTCCCCGGGATGCTCGTCTGCGTTTACTTCGTCATCCTCTTCATCTGCGGCAACTGTGAGCGCCCGACTGGGGAAACTGGGAGCACTGGGAGGGACTGGGAGGGGAACTGGGGGAACTGGGAGGGACTGGGAGGGACTGGGAGGGGAACTGGGATGGACTGGGATGGACTGGGAGGGACTGGGAGGGGAACTGGGGGAACTGGGAGCACTGGGAGGGACTGGGAGGGGAACTGGGATGGACTGGGATGGACTGGGAGGGACTGGGAGGGGAACTGGGGGAACTGGGAGCACTGGGAGGGACTGGGAGGGGAACTGGGATGGACTGGGAGGGACTGGGAGGGACTGGGAGGGACTGGGAGGGGAACTGGGGGAACTGGGAGCACTGGGAGGGACTGGGAGGGGAACTGGGGGAACTGGGAGGGGAACTGGGAGGGACTGGGAAATACTGGGAAATACTGGGACGATTCTGGGAGCATACTGGGAGGATACTGAAAGGATAATGGAGGATACTGGGGGATACTGGGAGCACACTGGGAGGATACTGGGAGGGTGTTCGGGGATACTGGGGGGCACTGGGAGGATACTGGGAGCCTACTGGGAAATACTGGGGATACTGGGAGGGACTGGGAGCACTGGGAGGATACTGGGAGGATACTGTGGGTTACTGGGAGCATACTGGGAGCAGTGGGAGGGACTGGGGATACTGGGATGGACTGGGAACTCTGGGAGCACTGTGGATACTGGGGGCACTGGGAGAACTGGGGGTACTGGGAGGGACTGGGGCATACTGGGAGCATACTGGGCCATACTGGGAGCACACTGGGAACACTGGGAGCACACTGGGAACACTGGGAGCATACTATGAGATACTGGAAGCACACTGGGAGCATACTAGGAGCACACTGGGAGCACTGGGAGCATATTGGGCCATACTGGGAGCACGCTGGGAGCATACTGGGCCATACTGGGAGCACACTGGGAGCATACTGGGCCATACTGGGAGCACACTGGGAGCATACTGGGCCATACTGGGAGCATACTGGGCCATACTGGGAGCATACTGGGAGCATACTGGGCCACACTGGGAGCATACAGGGCCATACTGGGAGCATACTGGGCCATACTGGAGCGTACTGTGAGATACTGGGAGCATACTGGGCCATACTGGGAGCACGGGGAGCATACTGGGCCATACTGGGAGCACTGGGCCACACTGGGAGCACTGGGAGCATACTGGGCCATACTGGGAGCACACTGGGCCATACTGGGAGCATACTGGGCCATACTGGGATATACTGGGAGCACTGGTGCCCCCTCCCCCCTCAGACATCCTCCTCAACGTCTTCCTGGCCATCGCCGTGGACAACCTGGCCGACGGTGACAACATCAACTCGGGGGGGGACAAAAAGTGAGACCCCTCCCCATGCCCGACACCCCCGAGACCCCCGAGATCCCCATCCCCTGGGACCCCCGGGACCCCTAAGACCCCCGAGACCCCCGAGACCCCCGAGACCCCTGAGACCCCTGAGACCCCCGGGACCCCCGAGACCCTGAGACCCTGAGACCCCTGAGACCCCTGGGACCCCTGAGACCCCCGAGACCCCTGAGACCCCCGGGACCCCTGAGACCCCGAGACCCCTCCCCATCCCCCGACCCCCAAGACCCCTGAGACCCTGAGACCCCCGGGACCCCTGAGACCCCCGGGACCCCCGGGACCCCCGAGACCCCTGGGACCCCTGGGACCCCTGGGACCCCCGAGACCCCTGAGACCCTGAGACCCCTGAGACCCCCAAGACCCCCGAGACCCCCGAGACCCCCAAGACCCCCGAGACCCCCGAGACCCCCGAGACCCCCAAGACCCCCGAGACCCCCGAGACCCCTGAGACCCCCATCCCCTGAGACCCCCGGGACCCCTTTTGGGGGGGTCCGACCCCCGGGACCCCCTGGACCCCCTTTTGGGAGTGATGGGGAGGGGTCCCCAATACCTGAGACCCCCGGGACCCCTTTTGGGAGTGATGGGGAGGGGTCCCCCCAATCCCTGGGATCACTTTTGGGGTGATGGGGAGGGGTCCCCACATCCCTTGAGACCCCCAGGTCCCCATGTCCCCAATCCCCTGGGACCCATTTTGGGGTGTCTGACCCCCAGGACCCCCAGGACCCCTTTTTGGGAGTGATGGGGAGGGGTCCCCCCAATCCCTGGGATCACTTTTGGGGTGATGGGGAGGGGTCCCCCAATCCCCTGAGACCCCCGGGACCCTTTTTGGGGTGATGGGGAGGGGTCCCCCCATACCCTGGGACCCCCAGGTCCCCATTTGGGGGGGATGGGGCCTCCCATTCCCTGAGACCCCTTTTTGGGGTGATGGGGAGGGGTCCCCCCAATCCCTGGGATCACTTTTGGGGTGATGGGGAGGGGTCCCCACATCCCCCGGGACCCCTGGGACCCCCTTTTGGGGGGGTGCGACCCCCGGGCTGAGCCCCCCCTTTGTCCCCAAACGCAGGGACAAGGCCGGGGAGGAGGGGACAGGGACAGAGAGCCAGGAGGTGGCCGTGAAGGTGAGGGGGGGGTCCCGGGGTGACAGGGACTTGGGGGGGGTCCTGGGGGTGACAGGGATTTGGGGGGGTCCTGGGGGTGACAGGGACTTGGGGGGGTCCTGGGGTGACATGGATTGGGGGGTGTCCTGGTGGGGGGTGTGACATTGATTTGGGGGGTGACATTGATTGGGGGGTGTCCTGGTGGGGGGTGTGACATTGATTTGGGGGGGTGACATTGATTGGGGGGTCCTGGGGGTGACAGGGATTTGGGGGGGGTCCTAGGGGGTGACATTGATTAGGGGGGGGGTCTCTGGGGGTGACATTGATTTGGGGGGGGTCTCTGGGGGTGACATTGATTTGGGGGGTGACATTGATTTGGGGGGGGGGGGGTCTCTGGAGGTGACATTGATTTGGGGGGGGTCCCGGGGGGGGTGACATTGATTGGGGGGTCCCAGGGGGTGACATTGATTAGGGGGGGGTCTCTGGAGGTGACATTGATTTGGGGGGGGGTCTCTGGAGGTGACATTGATTAGGGGGGGGGTCTCTGGGGGTGACATTGATTTGGGGGGTGACATTGATTGGGGGGGGTCCCGGGGGGGTGACATTGATTAGGGGGGTGACAGTGACTGGGGGGGGTCCTCACCCCCCTCCCCCTCCCCAGGTCGAGGGGGATCCGCAGGAGGAAGAGGAGGAGGAGGAGGAAGAGGGGGAGGAAGGTGAGTGTGACCTGCACGGGGGACATTGGGGACACTGGGGACATTGGGGGGGTGGCAGTGCCTGGGGTGGGGGTCCCTTGGCGGGGGAGGTGACACGGGGGTCCCTTTTAGGGGGGATGTGACACGGGGAGGTGACACAGGTGACACGGGGGTCCCCGCAGGTGACACGGGGACACTGAAGGGGGGGATGTGACACGGGGAGGTGACACAGGTGACACAGGTGTCCCCGCAGGTGACACGGGGGTCCCTTTTAGGGGGGATGTGACACGGGGAGGTGACACGGGGAGGTGACACGGGGGTCCCTTTTAGGGGGGATGTGACACGGGGAGGTGACACGGGGAGGTGACACGGGGGTCCCCGCAGGTGACACGGGGACACTGAAGGGGGGGATGTGACACGGGGAGGTGACACGGGTGACACGGGTGTCCCCGCAGGTGACGAGGAGCCCGGGGGGGACAGGGACAGCCTGGGCAGGGCCCGCCTGGAGTCGCTGGAGGAGCCCCCCAAGACCAAAGTGACCCCGATCCCCGAGGGCAGCGCCTTCTTCGTGCTCAGCAGCACCAACCCGTGAGCGCGGGAACTGGGGGAACTGGGCAAACTGGGAGGGACTGGGGGGACTGGGAGGGACTGGGATGGGACTGGGATGGGACTGGGAGGGACTGGGAGGGACTGGGAGGGACTGGGAGGGACTGGGATGGGACTGGGAGGGACTGGGAGGGACTGGGAGGGACTGGGATGGGAGCAGCACCAACCCGTGAGCACGGGAACTGGGGGAACTGGGAGGGACTGGGAGGGACTGGGAGGGACTGGGATGGGACTGGGAGGGACTGGGAGGGACTGGGAGGGACTGGGAGGGACTGGGATGGGAGCAGCACCAACCCGTGAGCACGGGAACTGGGGGAACTGGGAGGGACTGGGAGGGACTGGGATGGGACTGGGCAAACTGGGAGGGACTGGGAGGGACTGGGAGGGACTGGGAGGGACTGGGCAAACTGGGAGGGACTGGGAGGGACTGGGATGGGACTGGGAGGGACTGGGAGGGACTGGGAGGGACTGGGATGGGAGCAGCGCCAGCCCGTGAGCACTGGGAACTGGGCAAACTGGGGGAACTGGGAGGGACTGGGAGGGACTGGGATAGGAGCAGCACCAACCCGTGAGCACTGGGGGGACTGGGAGGGACTGGGGGGACTGGGAGGGACTGGGGTGGGACTGGGCAAACTGGGAGGGACTGGGAGGGACTGGGATGGGAGCAGCACGAGCCCGTGAGCACTGGGGGGACTGGGACTGGGGAAACTGGGGGGACTGGGCAAACTGGGAGGGACTGGGATAGGAGCAGCACCAACCCGTGAGCACTGGGAAATGGGCAAACTGGGAGGGACTGGGAGGGACTGGGAGGGACTGGGAGGGACTGGGATGGGACTGGGATGGCACTGGGAGGGACTGGGATAGGAGCAGCACCAGCCCGTGAGCACTGGAACTGGGGGAACTGGGAGGGACTGGGAGGGACTGGGATGTACTGGGATTAACTGGGATGAACTGGGAGCGCTGAGAGCACTGGGATGCACAGATGTAACTGGGATGAACTGGGATTGGAGACACAAACTGGGAGAACTGGGGTAACTGGGATGTACTGGGCTGTACTGGTATGAACTGGGATTGGAGATACAAACTGGGGTAACTGGGATGAACTGGTCTGTACTGCTCTGTACTGGTCCGTACTGGTCCGTACTGGTCCCTGTCCCCAGGCTGCGGGTGAAGTGCCACGCGCTGATCAACCACCACATCTTCACCAACCTCATCCTCGTCTTCATCATCCTCAGCAGCATCTCCCTGGCGGCCGAGGACCCCGTGCGGGCCCACTCACCCCGGAACCACGTACTGGGAGCACTGGGCAAACTGGGAGGGACTGGGAACCACGTACTGGGAGCACTGGGCAAACTGGGAGCACTGGGAACCACGTACTGGGAACACTGGGCAAACTGGGAGCACTGGCAACCACGTACTGGGAACACTGGGCAAACTGGGAGCACTGGGAGGGACTGGGAACCGCGTACTGGGAGCACTGGGCAAACTGGGAGGGACTGGGAACCACGTACTGGGAACACTGGGCAAACTGGGAGGGACTGGCAACCCCGTACTGGGAACACTGGGCAAACTGGGAGGGACTGGGAACCACGTACTGGGAGCACTGGGCAAACTGGGAGCACTGGGAGGGACTGGCAACCACGTACTGGGAACACTGGGCAAACTGGGAGGGACTGGGAACCACGTACTGGGAACACTGGGCAAACTGGGAGCACTGGGAGGGACTGGCAACCACGTACTGGGAACACTGGGCAAACTGGGAGCACTGGGAACCACGTACTGGGAACACTGGGCAAACTGGGAGGGACTGGCAACCCCGTACTGGGAACACTGGGCAAACTGGGAGGGACTGGGAACCACGTACTGGGAACACTGGGCAAACTGGGAGCACTGGGAATCACGTACTGGGAACACTGGGCAAACTGGGAGGGACTGGGAACCACGTACTGGGAACACTGGGCAAACTGGGAGCACTGGGAGGGACTGGCAACCACGTACTGGGAACACTGGGCAAACTGGGAGCACTGGGAGGGACTGGGAACCACGTACTGGGAACACTGGGCAAACTGGGAGGGACTGGGAGGGGCTGGGAACCACGCACTGGGAACACTGGGCAAACTGGGAGGGACTGGCAACCACGTACTGGGAACACTGGGAATACTGGGAGGGACTGGCAACCACGTACTGGGAACACTGGGCAAACTGGGAGGGACTGGGAGGGACTGGGAACCACGTACTGGGCAAACTGGGAACACTGGGCAAACTGGGAGGGGCTGGGAGGCACTGGGAGAGGGGAACTGGGAGCACTGAGGGCGTTACTGGGAGCGCTGGGAGGCATAACTGGTGTGTTACTGGGAGCACTGGGGGCGTTACTGGTGTGTTACTGGGAGCACTGGGAGGGGCCAGGCTCAATACTGGGAGGGTACAAGGAACCTCACTGGGAGCACTGGTGTGTTACTGGGAGCACTGGGATGTCACTGGTGTGTTACTGGTGCCTTACTGGGAGCACTGGGATGTAACTGGGAGCACTGGGAGCGCTGGTGTGTTACTGGGATGTTACTGGTGTGTTACTGGTGCCTTACTGGGAGCACTGGGATGGAACTGGGATGTTACTGGTGTGTAACTGATGCCTTACTGGGAGCACTGGGAGCACTGGGATGGAACTGGGAGCACTGGGATGTTACTGGGATGTTACTGGTGCCTTACTGGGAGCACTGGGAGCACTGGGATGTAACTGGGAGCACTGGTGTGTTACTGGGATGTTACTGGTGTGTTACTGGTGCCTTACTGGGAGCACTGGGATGTTACTGTGATGTTACTGGGAGCACTGGTGTGGCACTGGGAGCACTGGGATGTTACTGGGATGTTACTGGTGCCTTACTGGGAGCACTGGGAGCACTGGGATGGAATTGGGAGCACTGGGAGCACTGGTGTGTTACTGGGATGTTACTGGTGTGTTACTGGTGCCTTACTGGGAGCACTGGGATGTAACTGGGAGCACTGGGATGTTACTGGGATGTTACTGGTGTGTTACTGGTGCCTTACTGGGAGCACTGGGATGTTACTGGTGTGTTACTGGTGCCTTACTGGGAGCACTGGTGTGTTACTGGGATGTTACTGGTGTGTTACTGGTGCCTTACTGGGAGCACTGGTGTGTTACTGGGATGTTACTGGTGTGTTACTGGTGCCTTACTGGGAGCACTGGTGTCCCCCCGTTCCCCCCGCAGATTCTGGGCTACTTCGATTACGCCTTCACCTCCATCTTCACCGTGGAGATCCTGCTCAAGGTGTGGGGGAGCCCCGGGGGTTTGGGGTCCCCGCGGGTTTGGGGTTCCTTGGGGGGTTTGGGGTCCCCGCGGGTTTGGGGTTCCTTGGGGTGTTTGGGGTTCCCAGGGTGATTTCTGAGGTTCCCAGGGTGATTTTGGGGTGAATTCCCATGGTTTTGGGGTGCCCCACAGATGACGGTGTTCGGGGGGTTCCCAGGATGATTTTGGGGTTCCCAGGATGGTTTTGGGGTGGGGTTTTTGGGGTGCCCAGTGTGATTTTGGGGTGCCCAGTGTGATTTTGGGGTGCCCCACAGATGACGGTGTTCGGGTGGTTCCCAGGATGGTTTCTGGGGTTCCCAGGATGGTTTTGGGGTTCCCAAGATGATTTTGGGGTTCCCAGGGTGATTTTGGGGTCCCCCACAGATGACGGTGTTCGGGGGGTTCCCAGGATGGTTTCTGGGGTTCCCAGGATGGTTTTGGGGTTCCCAGGACGGTTTTGGGGTGGGTTTTTGGGGTTTTTGGGGTTCCCAGGATGGTTTTGGGGTGGGTTTTTGGGTTTTTTGGGGTTCCCAGGATGATTTTGGGGTGCCCAGGGTGATTTTGGGGTCCCCCACAGATGACGGTGTTCGGGGGGTTCCCAGGATGGTTTTTGGGGTTCCCAGGATGGTTTTGGGGTGGGTTTTTGGGTTTTTTGGGGTTCCCAGGATGATTTTGGGGTTCCCAGGATGATTTTGGGGTTCCCAGTGTGATTTTGGGGTCCCCCACAGATGACGGTGTTCGGGGGGTTCCCAGGATGGTTTTTGGGGTTCCCAGGATGATTTTGGGGTGGGTTTTTGGGTTTTTTGGGGTTCCCAGGATGGTTTTTGGGGTTCCCAGGATGATTTTGGGGTGGGTTTTTGGGGTTTCTGGGGTTCCCAGGATGATTTTGGGGTTCCCAGGGTGATTTTGGGGTGCCCAGGGTGATTTTGGGGTCCCCCACAGATGACGGTGTTCGGGGGGTTCCTGCACAAGGGCTCCTTCCTGCGGAACTGGTTCAACCTCCTGGACGTGCTGGTGGTCGGCGTGTCCCTCATCTCCTTCGGCATGCAGTGAGCAACTGGGCAAACTGGGAGCACTGGGAGAGCCAATGGGGACAACTGGGAGCACTGGGAGCAACTGGGAATGCTGCTGGGGGCAACTGGGAGCACTGGGAGGGGCCAGGCTCAACACTGGGAGCACTGGGAGGGTACAAGGAACCTCACTGGGAGCACTGGGAGCGCTGCTGGGGGCAACTGGGACCACTGGGGGGTTACTGGGAGCACTGGGGGGCTTACTGGGAGCACTGGGGGGGTTACTGGGAGCACTGGGGCCGTTACTGGTGTGTTACTGGGAGCACTGGGAGCCCTTACTGGGAGCACTGGTGTGTTACTGGGAGCGCTGGGGGGGTTACTGGTGCATTACTGGTGCCTTACTGGGAGCACTGGGAGCCCTTACTGGGAGCACTGGTGTGTCACTGGTGCGTTACTGGGAGCACTGGGGTGTTACTGGGGGGTTACTGGTGTGTTACTGGTGCCTTACTGGGAGCACTGGGAGCACTGGTGTGTTACTGGTATGTTACTGGGAGCACTGGTGTGTTACTGGTGCATTACTGGTGCCTTACTGGGAGCACTGTGAGCCCTTACTGGGAGCACTGGTGTGTCACTGGTGCCTTACTGGGAGCACTGGGGTGTTACTGGGGGGTTACTGGTGTGTTGAGCACTGGTGCCTTACTGGGAGCACTGGTGTGTCACTGGTGCCTTACTGGGAGCACTGGGGTGTTACTGGTGTGTCACTGGTGTGTTACTGGTGCCTTACTGGGAGCACTGGTGTGTCACTGGTGCGTTACTGGGAGCACTGGGGTGTTACTGGGGGGTTACTGGTGTGTTACTGGTGCCTTACTGGGAGCACTGTGAGCCCTTACTGGGAGCACTGGGAGCCCTTACTGGGAGCACTGGTGTGTCACTGGTGTGTTACTGGAGGGTTACTGGTGTGTTACTGGTGCCTTACTGGGAGCACTGGTGCCTTACTGGGAGCACTGGGAGCGCTGGTGTGTTAGTGGTATGTTACTGGGAGCACTGGTGTGTTACTGGTGCCTTACTGGGAGCACTGGGGTGTTACTGGGGGGTCACTGGTGTGTTACTGGTGCCTTACTGGGAGCACTGGGAGCCCTTACTGGGAGCACTGGTGTGTCACTGGTGTGTTACTGGGGGGTTACTGGTGTGTTACTGGTGCCTTACTGGGAGCACTGGTTTCCCCGGCAGCTCCAGCGCCATCTCGGTGGTGAAGATCCTGCGGGTGCTGCGGGTGCTGCGGCCCCTGAGAGCCATCAACAGGGCCAAGGGGCTCAAGGTGGGGACTGGGAGGGACTGGGAGGGACTGGGAGGGAACTGGGAGGGAACTGGGAGGGACTGGGAGGGACTGGGAGGGACTGGGAGGGACTGGGAGGGACTGGGAGGGACTGGGAGGGACTGGGAGCTGTCCCTGTCCCCCCACTCTGGTAACACCCCTGTCCATGCCCTGGTGACACTGTAGCTGTCCCTGGTGACACAGCTGTCCCTGTCCCTGGTGACACTGCTGTCCCTGTCCCCATTGTGTCCCCAGCACGTGGTGCAGTGCGTGTTCGTGGCCATGCCCTGGTGACCCTGTCCCTGGTGACATTGTCCCTGTCCCCATTGTGTCCCCAGCACGTGGTGCAGTGCGTGTTCATGGCCATGCCCTGGTGACCCTGTCCCTGGTGACATTGCTGTCCCTGTCCCTGGTGACACTGCTGTCCCTGTCCCTGGTGACACTGCTGTCCCTGTCCCCGTTGTGTCCCCAGCACGTGGTGCAGTGCGTGTTCGTGGCCATGCCCTGGTGACCCTGTCCCTGGTGACATTGTCCCTGTCCCCGTTGTGTCCCCAGCACGTGGTGCAGTGCGTGTTCGTGGCCATGCCCTGGTGACACAGCTGTCCCTGTCCCTGGTGACACTGCTGTCCCCATTGTGTCCCCAGCACGTGGTGCAGTGCGTGTTCGTGGCCATGCCCTGGTGACACAGCTGTCCCTGTCCCTGGTGACACAGCTGTCCCTGTCCCTGGTGACACTGCTGTCCCCGTTGTGTCCCCAGCACGTGGTGCAGTGCGTGTTCGTGGCCATCCGCACCATCGGTAACATCATGATCGTCACCACGCTGCTGCAGTTCATGTTCGCCTGCATCGGGGTGCAGCTCTTCAAGGTGACCCTGCTGTCCCCAACCCCCCCTGAGGTGTCCCCAAACCCCATTGAGGGGTCCCCAACCCCTTCTGAGGGGTCCCCAAACCCCCAGGGGCTGAGGGACCCCCCGATCCCCCAGGGCAAGTTCTACAGCTGCACGGACGAGGCCAAGCACACGCCGGGAGAGTGCAAGTGAGCGCCGCCCCAAAACTGACCCTGCACCCCAAAAACAACCCCACACCCCAAAAAGACCCCATACCCCAAAAACGAATCCGTGCCCCGAAAACAACCCTGCACCCCAAAATGACCCTACACCCCCAAAGCAAACCCACACCCCAAAAACCACCCTGCACCCCAAAAACAACCCCACACCCCAAAAAGACCCCATACCCCAAAAACGAATCCGTGCCCCGAAAACAACCCTGCACCCCAAAATGACCCTACACCCCCAAAACAAACCCACACCCCAAAAACCACCCCGCACCCCAAAAACCACCCTGCACCCCAAAAACGACTCCGCGCCCCAAAAACCACCCCGCACCCCACAAACAATCCCACACCCCGAAAACACCCCGTGCCCCAAAAATGACCCTGCACCCCAAACTGAGCCCTGCACCCCAAAAACCACGCCACTGTCCCCAAATCCCCACCCCAGGGGGACATTCCTGGTCTACAAGGACGGGAACGTGTCCCTCCCCTCAGTGGTGGCGGTGTCTCACCCCCACTGTCCTCGTGTCCCCATGCTAGGGGGACGTGTCCCTCCCCTCAGTGGTGGCAGTGTCCAGGGCTTGTCTCACCCTCTTGTCCCTGTGTCCCCACCCCAGGGGGACATTCCTGGTCTACAAGGACAGGGACGTGTCCCACCCCTCAGTGGTGGCAGTGTCTCACCCTCGCTGTCTCCTTGTGTCCCCATGCCAGGGGAACGTGTCCCACCCCTCAGTGGTGGCAATGTCCCCATGTCCCCACCCCAGGGGGACATTCCCGGTGTACAGTGGTGTACATTCCTGGGTGGCAATGTCCCCATGTCCCCACCCCTAGGGGGACATTCCTGGTGTACAAGGACGGGGACGTGTCCCACCCCTCAGTGGTGGCAATGTCCCCGTGTCCCCACCCCAGGGGGACATTCCTGGTGTACAAGGACGGGGACGTGTCCCACCCCTCAGTGGTGGCAATGTGCCCGTGTCCCCACCCCAGGGGGACATTCCTGGTCTACAAGGACGGGGACGTGTCCCACCCCTCAGTGGTGGCAATGTGCCCGTGTCCCCACCCCAGGGGGACATTCCTGGTCTACAAGGACGGGGACGTGTCCCACCCCTCAGTGGTGGCAATGTCCCCGTGTCCCCACCCCAGGGGGACATTCCTGGTGTACAAGGACGGGGACGTGTCCCACCCCTCAGTGGTGGCAATGTCCCCGTGTCCCCACCCCAGGGGGACATTCCTGGTCTACAAGGACGGGGACGTGTCCCACCCCTCAGTGGTGGCAATGTCCCCATGTCCCCACCCCAGGGGGACATTCCTGGTGTACAAGGACGGGGACGTGTCCCACCCCTCGGTCCGGGAGCGCCTCTGGCTCAACAGCGACTTCAACTTCGACAACGTCCTGGCGGGGATGATGGCGCTGTTCACCGTGTCCACCTTCGAGGGGTGGCCCGCGTGAGTCCCCGGGGGTGGGCGGGCACGGGGACACTGCCACCCCCTTGGGGACACCCCCAGCACAGTGTGTCCCCCCCCCCGTCCCCAGGCTGCTGTACAAGGCCATCGACGCCAACGCCGAGAACCAGGGGCCCATCTACAACTACCGCGTGGAGATCTCCATCTTCTTCATCGTCTACATCATCGTCATCGCCTTCTTCATGATGAACATCTTCGTGGGCTTCGTCATCATCACCTTCCGCGCGCAGGGCGAGAGCGAGTACCGCAACTGCGAGCTGGACAAGAACCAGGTCTGGGGACAGGCTGGCCATGGTCCTGTGGTGTCCCCATGGCCCTGTGGTGTCCCCTTGGCTCTGTGGTGTCCCCTTGTCCTCATGGCCCTGTGGTGTCCCCATGGCCCTGTGGTGTCCCCTTGTCCTCATGGCCCTGTGGTGTCCCAATGGCTCTGCAGTGTCCCCATGGACCTGTGGTGTCCCCATGGCTCTGCGATGTCCCCTTGGCTCTGCAGTGTCCCCATGGACCTGTGGTGTCCCCATGGCTCTGCGATGTCCCCTTGGCTCTGCAGTGTCCCCATGGACCTGTGGTGTCTCCATGACCCTGTGGTGTCCCCATGGCTCTGCGATGTCCCCATGGCTCTGCGATGTCCCCATGGCCCTGTGGTGTCCCCATGGACCTGTGGTGTCCCCATGGCTTTGCAGTGTCCCCATGGACCTGTGGTGTCTCCATGACCCTGTGGTGTCCCCATGGCTCTGCGATGTCCCCATGGCTCTACGGTGTTCCCTTGGCCCTGCAATGTCCCCTTGGCTCTGCGGTGTCCCCATGGCCCTGTGGTGTCCCCATGAACCCTGTGGTGTCCTCATGACTCTGCAGTGTCCCCATGGCCCTGCTGTGTTCCCTTGGCTCTGCAGTGTCCCCTTGTTCCCATGGCCCTGTGGTGTCTCCATGGCTCTGTGGTGTCTCCATGGCTCTGTGGTGTCCCCATGGCCTTGTGGTGTCCCCATGGCCTTGTGGTGTCCCCATGGCTCTGCAGTGTCCCCTTGTCTCTGTGATGTCCTCTTGTCTCCATGGCCCTGCTGTGTCCCCATGGTTCTGCAGTGTCCCCTTGGCCCTATGGTGTCCCCATGCCCCTGCTGTGTCCCCTTGGCTCTGCGATGTCCCCATGTCCCTGCGCTGTCCCCATGGCTCTGTAGAGTCCCATGTACCTGTGCCATCTCCAGGTTCCCACAGCAGCAGAGTGCAGGGACAGAGGGGTGGCAGTGTCCCCTCACTGTCCCCACGCTGTCCCCTCAGCGCCAGTGTGTGGAGTACGCTCTGAAGGCGCAGCCGCTGCGCCGTTACATCCTCAAGAACCACGCCCAGTACCACGTGTGGGCCATGGTCATGGGGTGGCCGTGTCCCCACACTGTCCCCACACTGTCCCCACCCTGTCCCTCACTGTCCCTCACTGTCCCCACATTGTCCCCTCAGCGCCAGTGCGTGGAGTACGCTCTGAAGGCGCAGCCGCTGCGCCGCTACATCCCCAAGAACCGCACCCAGTACCGCGTGTGGGCCATGGTCAACTCCACGGCCTTCGAGTACATCATGTTCGTCCTCATCCTCCTCAACACCATCGCCCTGGCCGTGCAGGTGAGGGGGGGACACACCTGGGGGACACAGGGGACATGGAGGGGACAGTGCCAGACCCCCGTGTGTCCCCTCACAGCATTACGAGCAGTCCAAGCCCTTCAATTACGTGATGGACCTGCTCAACATGGTGTTCACGGGGCTCTTCACCGTGGAGATGGTGCTCAAGATCATCGCCTTCAAACCGCGGGTACGGCACAAGGGGGGTGACAAGGGGGTGACACAAGAGGGGGTGACACAATGGGGTCCTCACCACCTCCCACCCCACCCCAGCATTACTTCTGCGATGCCTGGAACACCTTTGATGCCCTCATCGTGGTGGGCAGCGTGGTGGACATCGCCGTCACCGAGGTCAACGTGAGTCAACCTCCTTGTCCCTGCTGGTTTGGGGGGGTTGGTGTTTTGGGGTGGGTTTGGATGTCTGGGTCTCCTCCTGGTCCATGTCCTCATGTCCATCTGTCTGTCTCCATCATCTCTGTTATTTCCATCTCCATAATTTCCATTATCTCCATAATTTTCATCTCGATCATCTCCCTTCATCTCCATCACCTCCATCATCTCCATCATTTCCATTTCCATCATCTCCATAATTTCCATATCCATCATCTCCATCGTCTCCATCATCTCCATCTGTCTCCATCATCTCCATCATTTTCATCGCCATCATCACCATCATCTCCATCATCTCCATCATCTCCATCTCCCTCATCTCCATCATCTCCATCATCTCCGTAATTTCAATCTCCATCATTTCCATCATCTCCATCCACGGTCCCACCTGCCTCTCACAGAACGGGGGCCACGTTGGTGAGGTACGGGCAGCTGTCCCCACCTGGGGGCTTTGCGTCCCCACCTGGGGGCTCTTTTGGGGGGTCTGTTCAGGTATTTTTGGGGTTCCCCTGACCCCTGTCCCCGCAGAGCTCCGAGGACTCCTCCCGCATCTCCATCACCTTCTTCCGCCTCTTCCGCGTCATGCGCCTGGTCAAGCTGCTCTCCAAGGGCGAGGGCATCCGCACCTTGCTCTGGACCTTCGTCAAATCCTTCCAGGTGGGGCGGGGGGCACCTGCGGGGGGACACAGGTGAGGGGGGACACGGAGGGGACACCCCCTGACCCCCTGACCCCCGCTCTGTCCCCAGGCCCTGCCCTACGTCGCTCTGCTCATCGCCATGATCTTCTTCATCTATGCTGTCATTGGGATGCAGGTGAGGGACCTGGGGCAGGTGAGGGCTTTGGGGGCCAGTGAGGGGGTGGGGGGGCAGGTGAGGGGTCTCTGGGGGCAGGTGAGAGGGCAGGTGAGGGGGTCTGGGGCAGGTGAGGGGGTCTGGGGCAGGTGAGAGGGCAGGTGAGGGGCTCTGGGGCAGATGAGGAGGGCTCTGGGGGCAGGTGAGGGGTTCTGGGACAGGTGAAGGGGTCTGGGGGGGTGTCAGGGGCGCAGGTGAGGGGCTCTGGGGCAGGTGAGGGGTGTGGGGCAGGTGAGGGACCTGGGGCAGGTGAGGGGCTCTGAGGGCAGGTGAGGGGGCTCTGGGGGCAGGTGAGGGGTTCTGGGGCAGGTGAGGGGGTCTGGGGCAGGTGAGGGGTTCTGGGGCAGGTGAAGGGGTCAGGGGGTGTCCGGGGTGCAGGTGAGGGGCTCTGGGGCAGGTGAGGGGTTCTGGGGCAGGTGAGGGACCTGGGGCGGGTGAGGGACCTGGGGCAGGTGAGGGGCTCTGAGGGCAGGTGAGGGGGGCTCTCGGGGCAGATGAGAGGTCCTGGGGCAGATGAGTGGGTCTGGGGCAGGGGAGGGGGTCTGGGGCAGGTGAGGGGTCTCTGGGCAGGTGAGGGGTGTGGGGAAGGGTCTCCTGTGAGCCCCCAGCCCCCTGTGTCCCCCCCAGACCTTCGGGAAGGTGGCGCTGCAGGACGGGACCCAGATCAACCGCAACAACAACTTCCAGACCTTCCCCCAGGCCGTGCTGCTGCTCTTCAGGTGGGGAGGGGGCTCTGAGGGGTCTGGGGGCTCCAAGGGGGGTCCTGGGGGGGTTCTGCGGGTGTTTGGAGGATTCTGAGGGGGTCTGGGGGGATTCTGGGGTGAAATGGGGGATTCTGGGGGCTCTGAGGGGCTGCAGGAGTCTGCGGGGGTCTGGGGGGTTCTGGGAGGGTTCTAGAGGGGGTCTGGGGGGTCTCTGGGGGGTCTCGGGGGGTCTTGGGGGTTCTGGGGGCTTTGGAGGATCTGGGGGGTCTAGGGGGAGTCTGAGGGGGTCTAGAGGGTTTTGGGGGGCTCTGGGGCACCTGGGGTCTCTGGGCTTTTCATGGGACTTTGGAGCTTCCTCTCAGTGAATCATGAAGGGGGTTACAGGTGTGTCACAGGGGTACAGATGTCCTGTGGGAGGGTACAGGTGTGTCACAGGGGTACAGGTGTGTCACAGGTGTGTCACAGGGGTACAGGTGTGTCACAGGTGTACAGGTGTGTCACAGGTGTGTCACAGGTGTACAGGTGTGTCACAGGGGTACAGGTGTGTCACAGGGGTACAGGTGTGTCACAGGTGTGTCACAGGGGTACAGGTGTGTCCCGTGGGAGGGTACAGGTGTGTCACAGGTGTACAGGTGTGTCACAGGTGTACAGGTGTGTCACAGGGGTACAGGTGTGTCCCGTGGGAGGGTACAGGTGTGTACCTGGGGTTCAGGTGTGCCACAGGTGAGGCCTGGCAGATCATGCTGGCCAGCCTGCCGGGCAAGGTACAGGTGTGTCACAGGAGTACAGGTGTGCCATGGGGGTACAGGTGTGTCACAGGAGTGCAGGTGTGTCACAGGAGTACAGGTGTGTCACAGGGGTGCAGGTGTGTCACAGGAGTACAGGTGTGACACAGGGGTGCAGGTGTGTCACAGGGGTGCAGGTGTGTCACAGGGGTACAGGTGTGTCACAGGAGTACAGGTGTGCTGTGGCAGGCTACAGGTGTGTCCCATGGGAAGGTACAGGTGTGTCACAGGAGTACAGGTGTGCTGTGGTGGGTACAGGTGTGTCCCATGGGAAGGTACAGGTGTGTCACAGGGGTACAGGTGTGTCACAGGGGTGCAGGTGTGCTGTGGCAGGGTACAGGTGTGTCCCATGGGAAGGTACAGGTGTGTCACAGGGGTACAGGTGTCCTGTGGGAGGGAACAGGTGTGTCCCATGGGATTCAGGTGTGCCACGGGTGAGGCCTGGCAGGAGATCATGCTGGCCAGCCTGCCGGGCAAGGTACAGGTGTGTCCCAGGTGTACAGGTGTGTCCTGTGAGAATACAGGTGTGCCATGGGGGTACAGGTGTGTACCTGGGGTTCAGGTGTGCCACGGGTGAGGCCTGGCAGGAGATCATGCTGGCCAGCCTGCCGGGCAAGCGCTGCGACCCCGAGTCGGACGCGGGCCCGGGCGAGGAGTTCACCTGCGGCAGCAACTTCGCCATCGCCTACTTCATCAGCTTCTTCATGCTCTGCGCCTTCCTGGTGAGCCACGGGGCCCTGCCCCACTGCCCCACACCCCTCACGCCCCCCAGGACCCCTGTGGGCATCCTGACCCCTCCCGGACCCCTCCCCAGATCATCAACCTGTTCGTGGCCGTCATCATGGACAACTTCGATTACCTGACGCGCGACTGGTCCATCCTGGGCCCGCACCACCTGGACGAGTTCAAGCGCGTGTGGTCCGAGTACGACCCCGCAGCCAAGTGTGTGACTGTCCCCTTTGTCCCCAGCTGGGCGGGGCCAGGTGTGCTGGTCACCTGTGACCTGCTGTGTCCCCTCCCCTGCCCAGGGGTCGCATCAAGCACCTGGACGTGGTGACGCTGCTGCGGCGGATCCAGCCCCCGCTGGGATTTGGGAAGCTCTGCCCGCACCGCGTGGCCTGCAAGGTTTGGGTGTTGTCAATTCCTCCTTTTTCTTTTAATTACAGACTTGCAGCATTTCTAGAAGTGCAAATTCAAATAAATTAACATTATGACATACTCATATATTTCAGTCTGAACCAAGAGTTATACAGATGTTCAGACAACATATTACAGTACAAATATATATCTATATTTGTGAGTGTTGGGTCAGTTTTACACCTTTTCTCAATTCACAAAGTACGTATCTTCAAAATCTTTTATACTCATATTTAACAAGCACTAATAGCTGCAATTGATGTATTTTACCAATAGTTTAGTATTCAAGTCCTTTTCCCCGAATCCACGGGGTCATCCCGAATCCATGGGGTCATGGAGTTTAGTCCCAAATCCACAGGGTCATATAATTAAATCCTTTTTCCCGAATCCACTGGGTCATATAATCCTTTTTCCTGGATCACATCAGGGTCACCATTTGTCTTTTCCCTGAATCACGTCGGGGTCACCATTTGTCTTTTCCCTGAATCACATCTGGGTCACCATGTGTTATCTTTTTCCCCAAATCACGTTGGGGTCACCATTTGTGTTTTTCCCCAAATCACGTCGGGGTCACCATTTGTGTTTTTCCCCAAATCACGTTGGGGTCACCATTTGTGTTTTTCCCCAAATCACGTTGGGGTCACCATTTGTGTTTTTCCCCAAATCACGTCGGGGTCACCATTTGTTGTCATTTCCCCGAATCACGTCGGGGTCACCAATCTTTAGTAATTGGTTCAGCTGCAACTCTTCAGGGGATAAGATTACATTCTACACCACCTTCATTTACCCACACCGTATCCTCCTACATTTTGGGGTGTTTCTGGGGAGAATTTGGGGAGTCCCTGGGGGAATTTGGGGTGTTCCTGGGGAAGAGCCACCCCGATTCACCCCTCTCTTGTCCCCTGCCCAGCGCCTGGTGGCCATGAACATGCCCCTCAACTCGGACGGCACCGTCACCTTCAACGCGACGCTCTTCGCCCTGGTCCGCACCTCCCTCAAGATCAAGACGGAAGGTGAGGGAGCCGGGAGGGGACAGGGGGACAGCAGGGGGTGACAAGGTGACAATCATGGCTGTGTGTCCCCCCCGTTGTCCCTGTAGGGAACCTGGATGTGGCCAACAAGGAGCTCCGGGCTGTGGTGAAGAAGATCTGGAAGAGGACGAAGCCGAAGCTGCTGGACGAGGTCATCCCCCCGCCCGAGGGTGTGTGAGGGTCTGGGGGGTCTGGGGGGGTCTGGGGGGCTCTGGCGGAGTCTGGGAGGGTTTGTGGGTTCTGGGGGGCTGGAGGGGTCTGGGGGGATTTGGGGGGTTCTGGAGGGGTCTGGGGGGTTCTGGGGGTGTTTGGGGGGTCTGGGGGGGCTGGAGGGGTCTGGAGGGGACTGGGGGGGTCTGGAGGGGTCTAAAGGGTTCTGGGGGGATCTGGGGGATACTGGGGGGCCATGGAGGGGGTTATGGGGGGGCCTGAGGGGTTTGGGTGGGGTTTGGAAGGGCTGGGGGTCTGGGTGGGCCTGGGGGGGGCTGGAGGGGTCTGGGGCCCCTGGGTGTGCCTGGTGGTTGTGGGGTGTCCCCTGCCGTGTCCCCTCCGAGCCCCCCGGCTGTCCCCTGACCCCCCCCCGTGCGTGTCCCCCAGAGGAGGAGGTCACCGTGGGCAAGTTCTACGCCACCTTCCTGATCCAGGACTATTTCCGCAAGTTCCGGCGGCGGAAGGAGCGCGGGATGCTGGGCGCCAGCGCCGGCCCCAGCAACGAGTGCGCACTGCAGGTGTGACTCCGCCCCCAGGTGGGTCTGGGAGGGTCACCAGGTGCCACCAGGTGTCAGCAGGTGACCCCGCGGTGTCCCCCCAGGCCGGGCTGCAGACGCTGCAGGCGCTGGGCCCTGAGATGCGGCGAGCACTGAGCGACCTGGAGGGGGACGAGGGCGGGGACGCGCCTGCGGAGGAGCCGCTCACCTACGCAGTGAGCCACGCCCACACCTGCCACTTGGCCACGCCCACCGGCCACGCCCACCGACCTCACCTTTCCATTGGCTACTCCCACCCACCACAGCTGTCACATGGCCACGCCCACAAACACACCTTTCCATTGGCCACACCCATGGACACACCTTTCCTTTGGCCACACACACCTTTCCCTTGGCCACGCCCACCCACCATATCAGTCACATGGCCACGCCCATCCACCATACCTTTCCATTGGACACACCCACTGACAGCACCTTTCCCTTAGCCACGCCCACTGGCCACACCTGTCCAAAATCCACCCCGAATGGCCACACCTGTTCCATGGCCACACCCACCGGCCACACCTCCCCCAAATTCACTCCAAATGGCCACACCTATCCCAGGCCACGCCCACTGGCCTCACCTGTCCAAAATCCACTCTGAATGTCCACACCTGCCCCAAAGCCTCATCCAATGTCCACACCTGTCCCATGGCCACACCTGTCCAAAATCCACCCTGAATGTCCACACCTGTCCCATGGCCACACCCACCGGCCACACCTATCCCAGGCCACGCCCACCGACCCCGCCTCTCTCCGCAGGCCCCCGAGACGCTCTACGGCTCCGGGCCCGGCTCCCCCCTGCTCTCGGAGCCGCCCCCCGCCCCCGGCCCCGCGCCCACCGAACGCGAGGAGCCCGCGCCCCCCTCCCACGGGGGCAGGTACGGGGGCTGGGGGACACCCCGGTGTGGGGAGGGGTCCCCGGGATGGGCCGGGGGTGCTCACGGCTCTGTGCGCAGGCGGCGCTCCGACGGGGGGGACCGGGAGGAGGAAGCGCCCCCGGCCGAGGATGCGGAGGAGCCGGGAGGGGACACGGGGGACGTGAGCCACGACGAGGAGCTGGAGAGCGCGGCACCGGCCCGGCGGCGCTGGGTGGGGGACAGGTACCGCGGCCCCCCTGCGGGGAGAAACCCACCTGGAGGGGTCTCTGTAAATGGGGAGGGGGCACTGGAGAGTTCGGCACCGCTGGGTTGGGGACAGGTACTGCAACCCCCCCATCCCTGGGGGGAGAAACCCCCTCTGGAGGGATCCCTGTAAATGGGGAGGGGGCTCCTGTCAGCCCTGAGGCTGTCCCCGCGCCAGGACCCCCGGCCTGTAACTGGGGAGGGGGCACTGGGGGCACCTGTCACCTCCTGACCCCATGGGATGTCCCCAGCCCCGACTGACCCCTCCTTGTCCCCCATCCAGGGCACCGGGACCCCCGCGCTGGGCGGCCGAGCTGCCCCGGGGGGGGTCGCTGCCGTTGCCCCCCCGGCACTTCGCGCTCGGCAGCGGCGCTCGAGAGGGGCAACAACTGAAACGGCGGCGGCTGCTGCCCCCCACCCCCGCCGGTACGGCAAAGGAGGGGCCGGGGGCTCCGGTGGGACCCTCCGGGATCCCGGGACGGTTCCCCGGAGCGTCCCTGGGGCTGATGGCGGGGGGAGATGGCCCTGATGGGGAGGGTGGTGTCCCGCAGGGGCCCAGGAAGGGTCGCTGATGGGTGGGGGGTGACGTCTCCCCGGTTCCTAAAGCCGGTGGTGACTGTGCCCGGTGTCCTCTGATAGACCAGAGGGTCCCTGGCTGGGGGAAATGACCCTGCCTGGTGGCCCCTGGTCCCTGGCCAGGCTTGGTGACCCTGCCCGGTATCCCAGAGGGTCCCTGGCCAGGGTGGGTGACTCTGCCCGGGGCCCGGAGGGTCCCTGGCCAGGGTAAATGACCCTGCCTGGTGCCCCCCCATTTCCCAGAGGGTCCCTGACCGGGGTGGGTGACCCTGCCCAATTTCCCGGAGGGTCTCTGGCTGAGGGGGTGTCTCTGCCTCATATCCCAGAGGGTCCCTGGCCCGGGAAAAGACCCTGCCTGGTGCCCCCTGGTATTACAGAGGGTCCCTGGTCAGGGTGGGTGACTCTTCCCGCTATCCCCGAGGGTCTCTAGCCAGGGGCTGACCCTGCCTGGTGCCCCTGGTAGCCCAGAGGGTCCCTGGCTGAGGGAAGTGACCCTGCCCGGTATCCAGAGCATCCCTGGCCTGGGTTGGTGACCCTGCCCGGTGCCCAGAGGGTCCCTGGCCAGGCTGGGTGACCCTGCCCGGTGCCCAGAGGGTCCCTGACTGGGGAAAATGACCCTGCCCGGTGCCCCCCGGTATCCCAGAGGGTCCCTGGCCAGGGTGGGTGCCCTGCCCGGTATCCCGGAGGGTTCCTGACGAGGAGCTGACCCCCCCCGCTCCCCGCAGGCCGGAAACCCTCCTTCACCATCCAGTGCCTGCGCCGCCAGGGCAGCTGCGAGGACGAGCCCATCCCGGGCACCTACAACCCCTCGGGCCCGCCCGGCCCCGCCCGCCCGCAGGTACCGCCGGATGCGGGACAGACAGACACGGGAGAGGGGAGGGGACACCCTGACATTGTCACTGACCCCCTCCTGCCACCCCCAGGGCTACGGCAGCTCCGAGACCTGGCGGCTGGGGGGCTCCTCGCAGGCCTGGGCGGCGCCGGCCCGCGGGCACGTCCTGTACGCGCCGCTGATCCTGGTGGAGGGGGCGCCGCCGGGGCCGGGGGCGGGCGGCAGCCTCCCCCCCCTGAACCGCTGGTACCCCCCCCGCGCCGCTCCGGCTGCGACCCTGCGGGCCACACGAGGCCCTGGCACGGGGATCGGCCGATAGCCTGGTGGAGGCTGTGAGTGGGGGACACGGGGGACAGGGGGGGACGGGGGGGGCACCTAGAATGATAGCCAGGAGCCTGGGGGAGGCTGTGAGTGGGGGACACGGGGGACAGGGGGGGACAGCCACAGCCTGGTGGAGGCTGTGAGTGGGGGACACGGGGGACAGGGGGGGACAGGGGGGGACAGCCACAGCCTGGTGGAGGCTGTGAGTGGGGGACATGGAGGGGACATGGGGAGCACCTAGAATGATAGCCAGCAGCCTGGGGGGAGGCTGTGAGTGCGGGACACGGGGGACAGGGAGGGACAGCCACAGCCTGGTGGAGGCTGTGAGTGGGGGACAGGGGGGACAGGGAGGGGACATGGGGGGGTCATAGGGTGACATGGCTCAGTTAGTAATCTAGGGGAGGCTGTGACTGGGGGGGCATGGGGGAGACATGGGGGGTGCATAGAGTGACATGGTTCAGCCGGCAGCCTGGTGGAGGCTGTGAGTGGGGGGACATGGAGGGACATGGAGGGGGACATGGGGTGACATGGAGGGGGACATGGGGGGCACCTAGAATGATAGCCAGCAACCTGGGGGAGGCTGTGATTGGGGGGACATGGAGGGGACATGGGGGGCACCTAGAGTGACAGCCAGCAGCCTGGTGGAGGCTGAGTGGGGGACATGGGGGACATTGCTCGGCTGATGGCCTGATGGAGGCCATGAGGGGACATGGGGGGACATGGAGTCACGGGGGTCAACTGGCAGCCTGGTGGAGGCTGTGGGTGGGGGGACATGGGGGGGACATGGGGTGACAGCCACAGCCTAGGGGAGGCTGTGAGTGGGAGGACATGGGGCCACATGAGGGGTCATAGAGTGACATGGCTCGGCTAGTAACCTGGTGGGGGGACATGGGGGGCACATGGAGTTGCGTGGCTCAGCCAGAAGCCTGGGGGAGGCTGTGAGTGGGGGAATTTGAGGGGCACAAAGGGGTGACATTATTCAGCCGACAGCCTGGTGGAGGCACTGAGGGGGGACACTGGGGCCACCCCATGGCTTGGCTGACAGCCTGGTGGAGGCAGTGAGGGACACGGAGGACACGGGCACACCCCCAGCACCTCCCCCTCGCCCCCTTAACCCAGGTGCTGATCTCGGAGGGGCTGGGGCTGTTCGCCCGCGACCCCAAGTTCGTGGCGGTGGCCAAGCGGGAGATCGCGGACGCGTGCGACATGACCATGGACGAGATGGAGAGCGCGGCCGCGGATCTGCTCACCCGGCGCCGCGGCCCGCCCGCGCCCACGCCCGCCGTCTACAGCGACGAGGAACCGCTGCGGCCGCCGGCCGAGGAGGAGCTGGCCGATGAGATGGGCTGGGCCGGCGGGGTTTAGGACCCGGCACAACGGGGGTTTGGAGTCCCCCGGCACCGCGGGGCTGGGCGGGCTGGTTCTAGAACCCGGGGCCGTGAGGGCGACTCTAGAACCGGGGCCCGCCATGACGGCTCTAGAACCCGGGGCCGTGAGGGCGGCTCTCAAATCCGGGCCCGTGAGGGTGGCTCTAGAACCCGACACCGATGTGGGGGCAACGTTACCTCAGGAAATAAAGGGATTTTTATCAAAAAGCTTTTGATTTTTTTGTTTTCTCCATACAAGGGGGTTTTTTTGTCTGGAAAAGGGGTGTTTGCCTCAGGGATGGGTTTTTTTCCCAGGGGTGGTTTTGGGGTTCCCACACTCAGAGGGTTTGCGGGTACCCCTGTAGCCCCCCAAAAATGTCCCCAAAATTTCCTTAATGGTGTCAATAAATCTCAGTGCAGCAGTTTGGGGCGGTCATGTTGGTCATGGGAAAGGGGAATTTTGGGGTGGTTTTGGGGTGATTTGAGGTCGTTTTGGAGTGGTTTTGGGGTCCCACACTCAGAGGGTTTGGGGGAACCCCTGTAGCCCCCCCAAAATGTCCCCCAAATTTCCTTAATGGTGTCAATAAATCCCAGTGCAGCAGTTTGGGGGTGTCGTGTTTCTCCTGGTAAAGGGGAATTTTGGGGTGATTTTGGGGTGATCTTGAGGTGGTTTTTGGGGTTATCTTGAGGTGGTTTTTGGGGTGATTTTGGGGTGATCTTGAGGTGCTTTTGGGGTTCCCCATCAGCTCCGTGGTGCCATGAAATACTTGAGCTCGCAGTCCCTGTGGAGGTCAGAGGGACATTGTGAGATTTTGGGGTGATTCAAACACCCCGCGGGTTTTTTGGGGTGCTCGGGGCGGTTTTGGGGTGTCCCGTGAGGGGATTTTGGGGGTACCTTGGGTAGCGCTGGCCCCGTTTCCGTCGGAATTCGGCCTCGTCCACCGTCCAGACGGCGCCGCGGGCGGCCTCGACCCGCACGAAGCATTTGTGCAGACTCAGGTTGTGCCGGACGGCGTTCTGGGGGGAAACACCCCAAAATTGGGGGATGGACACCCCAAAAATGGGGAATGGACACCCCAAAATTGGGGGCTGGATACCCCAAAATCGAGGGGCTGGACACTCCAAAAACGGGGAATGGACACGCCAAAATCGGGGAATGGACACCCCAAAATCAGGGAATGGACACCCCAAAATTGGGAGCTGAAAACCCCAAAATTCTGGGGTTGGACACCCCAAAAATTTGG
This sequence comes from Artemisiospiza belli, assembly GCA_021963965.1. Classification (NCBI taxonomy): domain Eukaryota; kingdom Metazoa; phylum Chordata; class Aves; order Passeriformes; family Passerellidae; genus Artemisiospiza; species Artemisiospiza belli. The sequence goes on from JAKDEW010001050.1 coordinate 58,355, forward strand.
GGCTGGGGCACCCCAAAATCGGGGAATGGACACCCCAAAATCGAGGGGCTGGACACCCCAAAATCAGGGCACTGGGCACCCCAAAATCGAGGGGCTCGACACCCCAAAATCGGGGGGGCTTGGACACCCCAAAATCTTGGGTTGGACACCCCAAAATTGGGGGCTGGATACCCAAAAACTTGGGATGGACACCCCAGAATAGGGGGGCTGGACACCCCAAAATTGGGGAATGGACACCCCAAAATCGGAGGCTGGACACCCCCAAATCGGGGGGCTTGGACACCCCAAAATCAGGGGACTGGGCACCCCAAAATCGAGGGGCTCGACACCCCAAAATCAGGGGATGGACACCCCAAAATCGGGGGGGTTGGGCAGCCCAAAATCGGGGAATGGATACCCCAAAATCGTGTTGTTTTTTCAGGGGTCCTGGGTCTGGTTTTGGGGTTCGCAGGGCAGTTTTTGGGGTTCCCGGGGCAGTTTTGGCGTTCCCAGGGCAGTTTTTGGGGGTGTCTTGGGGCACTTTTTGGGGTTCCCGGGGCAGTTTTTGGGGTTCCCAGGGCAGTTTTTGGGGGTGTCTCGGGGCAGTTTTTGTGGTTCCCGGGGCAGTTTTGGGGTTCCCAGGGCAGTTCTGGGGTTCCCAGGGCAGTTTTTGGGGGTGTCTCGGGGCACTTTTTGGGGTTCCCGGGGCAGTTTTTGGGGTTCCCGGGGCAGTTTTGGGGTTCCCAGGGCAGTTTTTGGGGGTGTCTCGGGGCACTTTTTGTGGTTCCCAGGGCAGTTTTTGGGGTTCCCGGGCAGTTTTGGGGTTCCCAGGGCAGTTTTTGGGGGTGTCCTCGGGGCACTTTTTGGGGTTCGCAGGGCAGTTTCTGGGGTTCCCGGGCAGTTTTGGGGTCCCAGGGCACTTTCTGGGGTGTCTTGGGGCACTTTTTGGGGTTCCCGGGGCAGTTTTTGGGGTTCCCGGGGCAGTTTTGGGGTTCCCAGGGCAGTTTGTTGGGGGGTGTCTCGGGGCACTTTTTGGGGTCCCCGGGGCAGTTTTTGGGGTTCCCGGGGCAGTTTTGGGTTCCCAGGGCAGTTTTTGGGGGTGTCTCGGGGTACTTTTTGGGGTTCCCAGGGCACTTTTTGGGGTGTCTCGGAGCACTTTTTGGGGTTCGCAGGGCAGTTTTTTTGGGGTTCGCAGGGCAGTTTTTGGTTCCCGGGGCAGTTTTGGGGTTCCCAGGGCAGTTTTTGGGGTTCGCAGGGCAGTTTTTGGGGTTCCCGGGGCAATTCTGGGGTTCCCAGGGCAGTTTTTGGGGGTGTCTCGGGGCACTTTTTGGGGTCCCACCTTCCACGTCCGGGTGTTGTGGCGGAAGAAGCCGAACCTGCGGCTGAACCAATGGTAAATCTCCGCCAGGGGGCGCTGCCGCTGCGGGGACTCCAGGATGGCCTGGAGGGGGCGGGGGGGGAGCGGGGACATGTGGGGACATCGGGGACACTGACAGATTGGGGACATTGGGGGGATTGGGGACACTGGGGGACATTGGGGGGGATTGAGGGACATCGGGGATATTGGGGACATTGGGGGGATTGGGACAGTTGGGGACTTGGGGGAACATTGAGGGACATTGGGGGGATTGGGGGATATTGGGAGGGTTCGGTGACAAAGGGGACATTGGGAACATTGGAGACATTGGGGGGATTGGGGACATCGGGGGGATTGGAGACTTGGGGACATTGGGGCACATTGGGGACTTGGGGACATTGGGGATATTGGGAATATGGGGGTGTTGGGGAGATCAGGGACATTGGGGATGTTGGGGACATGGAGGGGCATTGGGGGACATCGGGGGACATTGGGGCGACATTGAGGAGGACTGGGGACATGGGAGACATTGGGGAATTGGGGACATTGGGGATATTTGAGATATTGGGGACATTGGGGGTCATTGAGGAATTTGGGGACATTGGGGGGACATTGGAGAGATTGGGGACACGGGGACATTGAGGGACATTGGGGATATTGGGGACATTGGGGAGATCAGGGACATTGAGGGGACATTGGGGACATTGAGGGGACTTTGAGGGGACACTGAGAGACTTTGGGATATTGGGGGGGGATTGGGGACTTGGGGACTTTGGAGCTCACTGGGGGACTTGGGGGCATTGAGGGGCATTGGGGACATTGGGGGACATTGGGGACAATGGGGACAATGGGGAGATTGGGGGATATTGGGGGACATTGAGAGACATTGGGGACAATGGGGAGATTGGGGACATTGGGGACAATGGGGACATTGGGGATATTGGGGGACATTGGGGACAATGGGGACATTGGGGACATTGGGGGACTTGGGCATATCAGGGACATTGGGGATATGGGGGGGACAATGGGGACATTGGGGACATTGAGGGACATTGGGGACAATGGGGACATTGGGGACATTGGGGATATTGGGGGACTTGGGCATATCGGGGACATTGGGGATATGGGGGGCATTGGGAGGATATTGGGGACATTGTGGGGGATTGGGGGGGACATTGGGGACATTGAAGGACTTGGGGCCATTGGGGGACTTGGGGGATTGTGGGACACTGGCGGACATTGGGGACACTGAAGGACTTGGGGATTTGGGGCATTGGGGACACGGAGGGGACCTTGGGACATTGAGGGGCATTGGGGACATCGGTGACATTGGGGACAATGGGGAGCCTCGGAGAGTTTTGGGGTTTGGGGTTCGGGGGGTTTTGGGGAGCCCAGGTGGGTTTTTGGGGTTCGGGGGGGGGAATTTTGGGAAGCCCGGGGGTTTTTGGAGATCCCGTGGGTATTTTTGGGTTCAGGGTGGGTATTTTTGGGGTTCCTGTGGTATTTTTGGGGTTCAGGGTGGGTATTTTTGGGGTTCAGGGTGGGTATTTTTGGGGATCCCGTGGGTATTTTTGGGGTTCCCGTGGGTATTTTTGGGGTTCAGGGTGGGTATTTTTGGATCCCGTGGGTATTTTTGGGGATCCCGTGGGTATTTTTGGGATCCCGTGGGTATTTTTGGGGATCCCGTGGGTTATTTTTGGGGTTCAGGGTGGGTATTTTTGGGATCCCGTGGGTATTTTTGGGGATCCGTGGGTATTTTAGGGATCCCGTGGGTATTTTTGGGGATCCCGTGGGTATTTTTGGGTTCAGGGTGGGTATTTTTGGGATCCCGTGGGTATTTTTGGGGATCCCGTGGGTATTTTAGGGATCCCGTGGGTATTTTTTGGGATCCCGTGGGTATTTTAGGGATCCCGTGGGTATTTTTGGGGTTCAGGGTGGATATTTTAGGGATCCCGTGGGTATTTTTTGGGGTTCGGGGTGGGTATTTTTGGGATCCCGTGGGTATTTTGGGATCCCGTGGTTATTTTTAGGGATCCCGTGGGTATTTTTGGGATCCCGTGGGTATTTTTGGGGATCCCATGGGTATTTCTGGGGATCCCGTGGGTATTTTTGGGGTTCAGGGTGGGTATTTTTGGGGTTCAGGGTGGGTATTTTAGGGATCCCGTGGTATTTTTGGGGTTCCCGTGGGGATTTTGGGGTTCAGGGTAGGATTTTGGGGTTCACTGACCCATCGGATGAGCGTGGCGTAGGTGTAGGGGGCGGGCCGTGCTCAGTCTGTAATACTCCAGTTCTGGGGGGGGAATTTTGGGGTTCAGATCAAACACAACCCCCCCCCCCATAATTTGGGGATCCCCCCCACCCCCCCAAACCCCTCACTCACCTGGGCAGAGCCCCCCCCGCTCCCAGGGGTGCCCGGGGGGGGCAGCAGCACCTCGGGGTCCCCCTCGGCCTCGGGGGACCCCAAATTTGGGGAGGGGGGGGCCGGCCTGGCCCTTCCCGGGGAGACCCTGAAAGGGGGGGGGTACAAAAATGAGGGGGGGGCTCTGTTTTGGGGGGGGTCCCAACTCCCCCTACCCAAATTTTTGGGGTGCATCCCCCCCCACTTACCGCTCTGTGGACCCCCCATTCCATTTTTGGGGTGCATTCCCCCCCGCATTTTTGGGGTGCATCCCTCCCCTTTACCACTCTGTGGACCCCCCCACTCCATTTTTGGGGTGCATTCCCGCCCCCCATTTTTGGTTGAATTCCCCCCATTTTTGGGGTGCATTCCTTGCCCCCCAGTTTTGGGGTGCTTTTCCCCCCCCACCCCATTTTTGGGGTGCGTTTCCCCCCGCATTTTTGGGGTGCATCCCTCCCCCTTACCACTCTGTGGACCCCCCCACTCCATTTTTGGGGTGCATTCCCGCCCCCCATTTTTGGGATGAATTCCTCCCATTTTTGGGGTGCATTCCTTGCCCCC
>JAKDEW010001051.1:0-62618 GCA_021963965.1 Artemisiospiza belli
GAATTCTGTTCATGTTGTCTCCATTCCAGCGTGTTTGTAAGTCCTTCTTTTCTGTTTTGGCCTTCAGTGGGGATCAATTTTGGCAAGCTTTGCTACATGTGCCTGCACTTGCTGGCGTATGGCCTGCCTGCATTTTGATGGCTTTGACTTTGGGAAAGATTTTTTTCTTTTTTTTTTTTATTATTTTTTAGTATTCATGCCATGTCCCTCACATCTTGCCCCCTAAGTTGTGTCTTCCTCCTTGACTTTTTCCCCTGCTTTTGCAACATCTGTGAGCTTAGTTTTGGCACCTTTTGGTCCTTTGCAATGCAGCTGATTTCCTCACAGCCTATTTTTTGAAGAGACTAAAATTCCCGATTTTCTGCTTTTTTCAATTGCATTTCATTTGAACCTATCTCCTTTCCAGAGTGTTTGTAAGCCTTTCTTTTGGGATTCGCAAGATTCCTTTTCCTTCCCGAAAGGAAATTTCATTTCCTTTCGGGAAGGGAAAAGGAATCTTGCGATTTCAATGGGGACCAATAGAGGAATCTTTGGTGCATGTCCCTGCACTTGATGGCAGGCCATGGCTTTTGATGGCGTTGACTTTGGGAAAGATTTTTTTCTTTTTTTTGGTTGTTTTCTGAAGTGTTCATGCCATGTCCCTCACATCTTGCCCCGTAAGTTGTGTCTTCCTCCTTGTCTTTTTCCCCTGCTTTTGCAACATCTGTGAGCTTAGTTTTGGCACCTTTTGGTCCTTTGCACTGCACCTGATATAAAGCCAGGCCATTTTCTTAGAGTCACTAAATTTCCCAAATTTTCTTTTTTTCTCCTCCAATTGCAAATCCTTTGATGTTGACTCCATTCCAGCGTGTTTGTAGGTCCTTCTTTTCTGTTTTGGCCTTCAGTGGGGATCAATTTTGGCAAACTTTGCTGCATGTGCCTGCCCTTGGTGGCGTATGGCCTGCCTGCATTTTGATGGCTTTGACTTTGGGAAAGATTTTTTCTTTTTTTTTTTTTTTTTTGTTTTAAGTATTCTTGCCATGTCCCTCATATCTTGCTCCCTAAGTTGTGTCTTCCTCCTTGACTTTTTCCCCTGCTTTTGCAACATCTGTGAGCTTAGTTTCGGCACCTTTTGGTCCTTTGCACTGAACCTGCTAAAATCCCAGGCCACTTTCTAAGAGTCATTAAATTTCCCAAATTTTCTTTTTTTCTCCTCCAATTGCATTCCTTTGATGTTGTCTCCATTCCAGCGTGTTTGTAGATCCTTCTTTTCTGTTTTGGCCTTCAGTGGGGATCAATTTTGGCAAGCTTTGCTGCATGTGCCTGCACTTGCTGGCCTATGGCCTGCCTGCATTTTGATGGCTTTGACTTTGGGAAAGATTTTTTCTTTTTTTTTTTTTTTTATTATTTTAAGTATTCATGCCATGTCCCTCACATCTTGCCCCCTAAGTTGTGTCTTCCTCCTTGACTTTTTCCCCTGCTTTTGCAACATCTGTGAGCTTAGTTTTGGCACCTTTTGGTCCTTTGCACTGCACCTGATATAAACCCCAGGCCATTTTCTTAGAGTCACTAAATTTCCCAAATTTATTTTTTTCTCCTCCAATTGCAAATCCTTTGATGGTGTCTCCATTCCAGCGTGTTTGTAAGTCCTTCTTTTCTGTTTTGGCCTTCAGTGGGGATCAATTTTGACAAGCTTTGCTGCATGTGCCTGCACTTGCTGGTCTATGGCCTGCCTGCATTTTGATGGCTTTGACTTTGGGAAAGATTTTTTCTTTTTTTTTTTTTTTTGTTTTAAGTATTCATGCCATGTCCCTCATATCTTGCTCCCTAAGTTGTGTCTTCCTCCTTCACTTTTTCCCCTGCTTTTGCAACATCTGTGAGCTTAGTTTTGGCACCTTTTGGTCCTTTGCACTGCACCTGATATAAACCCAGGCCATTTTCTTAGAGTCACTAAATTTCCCAAATTTTCTTTTTTTCTCCTCCAATTGCAATTCCTTTGATGTTGTCTCCATTCCAGCATGTTTGTAAGTCCTTCTTTTCTGTTTTGGCCTTCAGTGGGGATCAATTTTTGGCAAACTTTGCTGCATGTGGCCTGCACTTGCTGGCCTACGGCCTGCCTGCATTTTGATGGCTTTGACTTTGGGATAGATTTTTTCTTTTTTTTTCTTTTTTTTGTTTAAGTATTCATGCCATGTCCCTCATATCTTGCCCCCTAAGTTGTGTCTTCCTCCTTGACTTTTTCCCCTGCTTTTGCAACATCTGTGAGCTTAGATTTGGCACCTTTTGGTCCTTTGCAATGCAGCTGATTTCCTCACAGCCTATTTTTTGAAGAGACTAAAATTCCCGATTTTCTGCTTTTTTCAATTGCATTTCATTTGAACCTATCTCCTTTCCAGAGTGTTTGTAAGCCTTTCTTTTGGGATTCGCAAGATTCCTTTTCCCTTCCCGAAAGGAAATTTCATTTCCTTTCGGGAAGGGAAAAGGAATCTTGCGATTTCAATGGGGACCAATAGAGGAATCTTTGGTGCATGTCCCTGCACTTGATGGCAGGCCATGGCTTTTGATGGCGTTGACTTTGGGAAAGATTTTTTTCTTTTTTTGGTTGTTTTCTGAAGTGTTCATGCCATGTCCCTCACATCTTGCCCCCTAAGTTGTGTCTTCCTCCTTGACTTTTTCCCCTGCTTTTGCAACATCTGTGAGCTTAGTTTTGGCACCTTTTGGCCCTTTGCACTGCACCTGATATAAACCCAGGCCATTTTCTTAGAATCACTAAATTTCCCAAATTTTCTTTTTTTCTCATAGAAATTGAATTCCTTTCATGTTGTCTCCATTCCAGCGTGTTTGTAAGTCCTTCTTTTCTGTTTTGGCCTTCAGTGGGGATCAATTTTGGCAAGCTTTGCTGCATGTGCCTGCCCTTGGTGGCGTATGGCCTGCCTGCATTTTGATGGCTTTGACTTTGGGAAAGTTTTTTTTCTTTTTTTTTTTTTTTTTTTTTTGTTTTAAGTATTCATGCCATGTCCCTCATATCTTGCCCCCTAAGTTGTGTCTTCCTCCTTGACTTTTTCCCCTGCTTTTGCAACATCTGTGAGCTTAGTTTTGGCACCTTTTGGTCCTTTGCACTGCATCTGCTAAAACCCCAGGCCACTTTCTAAGAGTCATTAAATTTCCCAAATTTTCTTTTTTTCTCCTCCAATTGCAATTCCTTTGATGTTGTCTCCATTCCAGCGTGTTTGTAAGTCCTTCTTTTCTGTTTTGGCCTTCAGTGGGGATCAATTTTGGCAAACTTTGCTGCATGTGCCTGCCCTTGCTGGCGTATGGCCTGCCTGCATTTTGATTCCTTTGACTTTGGGAAAGATTTTTTCTTTTTTTTTTTATTATTTTAAGTATTCATGCCATGTCCCTCATATCTTGCCCCCTAAGTTGTGTCTTCCTCCTTGACTTTTTCCCCTGCTTTTGCAACATCTGTGAGCTTAGTTTTGGCACCTTTTGGTCCTTTGCAATGCAGCTGATTTCCTCACAGCCTATTTTTTGAAGAGACTAAAATTCCCGATTTTCTGCTTTTTTCAATTGCATTTCATTTGAACCTATCTCCTTTCCAGAGTGTTTGTAAGCCTTTCTTTTGGGATTCGCAAGATTCCTTTTCCCTTCCCGAAAGGAAATTTCATTTCCTTTCGGGAAGGGAAAAGGAATCTTGCGATTTCAATGGGGACCAATAGAGGAATCTTTGGTGCATGTCCCTGCACTTGATGGCAGGCCATGGCTTTTGATGGCGTTGACTTTGGGAAAGATTTTTTTCTTTTTTGGTTGTTTTCTGAAGTGTTCATGCCATGTCCCTCACATCTTGCCCCGTAAGTTGTGTCTTCCTCCTTGTCTTTTTCCCCTGCTTTTGCAACATCTGTGAGCTTAGTTTTGGCACCTTTTGGTCCTTTGCACTGCACCTGATATAAAGCCAGGCCATTTTCTTAGAGTCACTAAATTTCCCAAATTTTCTTTTTTTCTCCTCCAATTGCAAATCCTTTGATGTTGACTCCATTCCAGCGTGTTTGTAGGTCCTTCTTTTCTGTTTTGGCCTTCAGTGGGGATCAATTTTGGCAAACTTTGCTGCATGTGCCTGCCCTTGGTGGCGTATGGCCTGCCTGCATTTTGATGGCTTTGACTTTGGGAAAGATTTTTTCTTTTTTTTTTTTTTTTGTTTTAACTATTCATGCCATGTCCCTCATATCTTGCTCCCTAAGTTGTGTCTTCCTCCTTGACTTTTTCCCCTGCTTTTGCAACATCTGTGGAGCTTAGTTTCGGCACCTTTTGGTCCTTTGCACTGCACCTGCTAAAATCCCAGGCCCCTTTCTAAGAGTCATTAAATTTCCCAAAATTTTCTTTTTTTCTCCTCCAATTGCAATTCCTTTGATGTTGTCTCCATTCCAGCGTGGTTGTAGGTCCTTCTTTTCTGTTTTGGCCTTCAGTGGGGATCAATTTTGGCAAGCTTTGCTGCATGTGCCTGCACTTGCTGGCGTATGGCCTGCCTGCATTTTGATGGCTTTGACTTTGGGAAAGATTTTTTCTTTTTTTTTTTTTTTATTATTTTAAGTATTCATGCCATGTCCCTCACATCTTGCCCCCTAAGTTGTGTCTTCCTCCTTGACTTTTTCCCCTGCTTTTGCAACATCTGTGAGCTTAGTTTTGGCACCTTTTGGTCCTTTGCACTGCACCTGATATAAACCCAGGCCATTTTCTTAGAGTCACTAAATTTCCCAAATTTTCTTTTTTTCTCCTCCAATTGCAAATCCTTTGATGGTGTCTCCCATTCCAGCGTGTTTGTAAGTCCTTCTTTTCTGTTTTGGCCTTCAGTGGGGATCAATTTTGGCAAACTTTGCTGCATGTGCCTGCACTTGCTTGCGTATGGCCTGCCTGCATTTTGATGGCTTTGACTTTGGGAAGGTTTTTTGTTTGTTTTTTTTTTTTTTTTTTTTTTTTTTTAATTATTCATGCCATATCCCTCATATCTTGCTCCCTAAGTTGTGTCTTCCTCCTTGACTTTTTCCCCTGCTTTTGCAACATCTGTGAGCTTAGTTTTGGCACCTTTTGGTCCTTTGCACTGCACCTGATAGAAACCCAGGCCATTTTCTTAGAATCACTAACTTTCCCAAATTTTCTTTTTCTCCTCCAATTGCAATTCCTTTGATGCTGTCTCCATTCCAGCGTGTTTGTAAGTCCTTCTTTTCTGTTCTGGCCTTCAGTGGGGATCAATTTTGGCAAACTTTGCTGCATGTGCCTGCCCTTGGTGGTGTATGGCCTGCCAGCATTTTGATGGCTTTGACTTTGGGAAAGATTTTTTCTTTTTTTTTTTTTATTATTTTAAGTATTCATGCCATGTCCCTCACATCTTGCCCCTAAGTTGTGTCTTCCTCCTTCACTTTTTCCCCTGCTTTTGCAACATCTGTGAGCTTAGTTTTGGCACCTTTTGGTCCTTTGCACTGCACCTGATATAAACCCAGGCCATTTTCTTAGAGTCACTAAATTTCCCAAATTTTCTTTTTTTTCTCCTCCAATTGCAATTCCTTTGATGTTGTCTCCATTCCAGCATGTTTGTAAGTCCTTCTTTTCTGTTTTGGCCTTCAGTGGGGATCAATTTTGGCAAACTTTGCTGCATGTGCCTGCCCTTGCTGGCGTATGGCCTGCCTGCATTTTGATGGCTTTGACTTTGGGATAGATTTTTTCTTTTTTTTTCTTTTTTTTGTTTTAAGTATTCATGCCATGTCCCTCATATCTTGCCCCCTAAGTTGTGTCTTCCTCCTTGACTTTTTCCCCTGCTTTTGCAACATCTGTGAGCTTAGTTTTGGCACCTTTTGGTCCTTTGCAATGCAGCTGATTTCCTCACAGCCTATTTTTTGAAGAGACTAAAATTCCCGATTTTCTGCTTTTTTCAATTGCATTTCATTTGAACCTATCTCCTTTCCAGAGTGTTTGTAAGCCTTTCTTTTGGGATTCGCAAGATTCCTTTTCCCTTCCCGAAAGGAAATTTCATTTCCTTTCGGGAAGGGAAAAGGAATCTTGCGATTTCAATGGGGACCAATAGAGGAATCTTTGGTGCATGTCCCTGCACTTGATGGCAGGCCATGCCTTTTGATGGCTTTGACTTTGGGAAAGATTTTTTTTCTTTTTTTGGTTGTTTTCTGAAGTGTTCATGCCATGTCCCTCATATCTTGCCCCCTAAGTTGTGTCTTCCTCCTTGACTTTTTCCCCTGCTTTTGCAACATCTGTGAGCTTAGTTTTGGCACCTTTTGGTCCTTTGCACTGCACCTGATATAAACCCAGGCCATTTTCTTAGAATCACTAACTTTCCCAAATTTTATTTTTTTCTCATAGAAATTGAATTCCTTTCATGTTGTCCCCATTCCAGCGTGTTTGTAAGTCCTTCTTTTCTGTTTTGGCCTTCAGTGGGGATCAATTTTGGCAAGCTTTGCTGCATGTGCCTGCACTTGCTGGCGTATGGCCTGCCTGCATTTTGATGGCTTTGACTTTGGGAAAGATTTTTTCTTTTTTTTTTTTTGTATTTTTTTAAGTATTCATGCCATGTCCCTCACATCTTGCCCCCTAAGTTGTGTCTTCCTCCTTGACTTTTTCTCCTGCTTTTGCAACATCTGTGAGCTTAGTTTTGGCACCTTTTGGTCCTTTGCACTGCACCTGATATAAACCCAGGCCATTTTCTTAGAGTCACTAAATTTCCCAAATTTTCTTTTTCTCCTCCAATTGCAATTCCTTTGATGCTGTCTCCATTCCAGCGTGTTTGTAAGTCCTTCTTTTCTGTTCTGGCCTTCAGTGGGGATCAATTTTGGCAAGCTTTGCTGCATGTGCCTGCCCTTGGTGGTGTATGGCCTGCCTGCATTTTGATGGCTTTGACTTTGGGAAAGATTTTTTCTTTTTTTTTTTTTATTATTTTAAGTATTCATGCCATGTCCCTCACATCTTGCCCCCTAAGTTGTGTCTTTCTCCTTCACTTTTTCCCCTGCTTTTGCAACATCTGTGAGCTTAGTTTTGGCACCTTTTGGCCCTTTGCACTGCACCTGATATAAACCCAGGCCATTTTCTTAGAATCACTAAATTTCCCAAATTTTCTTTTTTCTCCTCCAATTGCAATTCCTTTGATGTTGTCTCCATTCCAGCATGTTTGTAAGTCCTTCTTTTCTGTTTTGGCCTTCAGTGGGGATCAATTTTGGCAAACTTTGCTGCATGTGCCTGCACTTGCTGGCGTATGGCCTGCCTGCATTTTGATGGCTTTGACTTTGGGATAGATTTTTTCTTTTTTTTTTTTTTTTGTTTTAAGTATTCATGCCATGTCCCTCACATCTTGCCCCCTAAGTTGTGTCTTCCTCCTTGACTTTTTCCCCTGCTTTTGCAACATCTGTGAGCTTAGTTTTGGCACCTTTTGGTCCTTTGCACTGCACCTGATATAAACCCAGGCCATTTTCTTAGAGTCACTAAATTTCCCAAATTTTCTTTTTTTCTCCTCCAATTGCAAATCCTTTGATGGTGTCTCCATTCCAGCGTGTTTGTAAGTCCTTCTTTTCTGTTTTGGCCTTCAGTGGGGATCAATTTTGGCAAACTTTGCTGCATGTGCCTGCACTTGCTTGCGTATGGCCTGCCTGCATTTTGATGGCTTTGACTTTGGGAAGGTTTTTTGTTTTTGTTTTTGTTTTTTTTTTTTTTTTTAAGTATTCATGCCATATCCCTCATATCTTGCTCCCTAAGCTGTGTCTTCCTCCTTGACTTTTTCCCCTGCTTTTGCAACATCTGTGAGCTTAGTTTTGCCACCTTTTGGTCCTTTGCACTGCACCTGATATAAACCCCAGGCCACTTTCTAAGAGCCATAAATTTCCCAAATTTTCTTTTTTTCTCCTCCAATTGCAAATCCTTTGATGGTGTCTCCATTCCAGCGTGTTTGTAAGTCCTTCTTTTCTGTTTTGGCCTTCAGTGGGGATCAATTTTGACAAGCTTTGCTGCATGTGCCTGCACTTGCTGGCCTATGGCCTGCCTGCATTTTGATGGCTTTGACTTTGGGATAGATTTTTTCTTTTTTTTTTTTTTTTTGTTTTAAGTATTCATGCCATGTCCCTCATATCTTGCCCCCTAAGTTGTGTCTTCCTCCTTGACTTTTTCCCCTGCTTTTGCAACATCTGTGAGCTTAGTTTTGGCACCTTTTGGTCCTTTGCACTGCACCTGATAGAAACCCAGGCCATTTTCTTAGAATCACTAATTTCCCAAATTTTCTTTTTCTCCTCCAATTGCAATTCTTTGATGCTGTCTCCATTCCAGCGTGTTTGTAAGTCCTTCTTTTCTGTTCTGGCCTTCAGTGGGGATCAATTTTGGCAAACTTTGCTGCATGTGCCTGCCCTTGGTGGTGTATGGCCTGCCAGCATTTTGATGGCTTTGACTTTGGGAAAGATTTTTTCTTTTTTTTTTTTTATTATTTTAAGTATTCATGCCATGTCCCTCACATCTTGCCCCCTAAGTTGTGTCTTCCTCCTTCACTTTTTCCCCTGCTTTTGCAACATCTGTGAGCTTAGTTTTGGCACCTTTTGGTCCTTTGCACTGCACCTGATATAAACCCAGGCCATTTTCTTAGAGTCACTAAATTTCCCAAATTTTCTTTTTTTCTCCTCCAATTGCAATTCCTTTGATGTTGTCTCCATTCCAGCATGTTTGTAAGTCCTTCTTTTCTGTTTTGGCCTTCAGTGGGGATCAATTTTGGCAAACTTTGCTGCATGTGCCTGCCCTTGCTGGCGTATGGCCTGCCTGCATTTTGATGGCTTTGACTTTGGGATAGATTTTTTCTTTTTTTTTCTTTTTTTTGTTTTAAGTATTCATGCCATGTCCCTCATATCTTGCCCCCTAAGTTGTGTCTTCCTCCTTGACTTTTTCCCCTGCTTTTGCAACATCTGTGAGCTTAGTTTTGGCACCTTTTGGTCCTTTGCAATGCAGCTGATTTCCTCACAGCCTATTTTTTGAAGAGACTAAAATTCCCGATTTTCTGCTTTTTTCAATTGCATTTCATTTGAACCTATCTCCTTTCCAGAGTGTTTGTAAGCCTTTCTTTTGGGATTCGCAAGATTCCTTTTCCCTTCCCGAAAGGAAATTTCATTTCCTTTCGGGAAGGGAAAAGGAATCTTGCGATTTCAATGGGGACCAATAGAGGAATCTTTGGTGCATGTCCCTGCACTTGATGGCAGGCCATGCCTTTTGATGGCTTTGACTTTGGGAAAGATTTTTTTCTTTTTTTGGTTGTTTTCTGAAGTGTTCATGCCATGTCCCTCATATCTTGCCTCCTAAGTTGTGTCTTCCTCCTTGACTTTTTCCCCTGCTTTTGCAACATCTGTGAGCTTAGTTTTGGCACCTTTTGGTCCTTTGCACTGCACCTGATATAAACCCAGGCCATTTTCTTAGAATCACTAACTTTCCCAAATTTTCTTTTTTTCTCATAGAAATTGAATTCCTTTCATGTTGTCCCCATTCCAGCGTGTTTGTAAGTCCTTCTTTTCTGTTTTGGCCTTCAGTGGGGATCAATTTTGGCAAGCTTTGCTGCATGTGCCTGCACTTGCTGGCGTATGGCCTGCCTGCATTTTGATGGCTTTGACTTTGGGAAAGATTTTTTCTTTTTTTTTTTTTGTATTTTTTTAAGTATTCATGCCATGTCCCTCACATCTTGCCCCCTAAGTTGTGTCTTCCTCCTTGACTTTTTCCCCTGCTTTTGCAACATCTGTGAGCTTAGTTTTGGCACCTTTTGGTCCTTTGCACTGCACCTGATATAAACCCAGGCCATTTTCTTAGAGTCACTAAATTTCCCAAATTTTCTTTTTCTCCTCCAATTGCAATTCCTTTGATGCTGTCTCCATTCCAGCGTGTTTGTAAGTCCTTCTTTTCTGTTCTGGCCTTCAGTGGGGATCAATTTTGGCAAGCTTTGCTGCATGTGCCTGCCCTTGGTGGTGTATGGCCTGCCAGCATTTTGATGGCTTTGACTTTGGGAAAGATTTTTTCTTTTTTTTTTTTTATTATTTTAAGTATTCATGCCATGTCCCTCACATCTTGCCCCCTAAGTTGTGTCTTTCTCCTTCACTTTTTCCCCTGCTTTTGCAACATCTGTGAGCTTAGTTTTGGCACCTTTTGGCCCTTTGCACTGCACCTGATATAAACCCAGGCCATTTTCTTAGGATCACTAAATTTCCCAAATTTTCTTTTTTCTCCTCCAATTGCAATTCCTTTGATGTTGTCTCCATTCCAGCATGTTTGTAAGTCCTTCTTTTCTGTTTTGGCCTTCAGTGGGGATCAATTTTGGCAAACTTTGCTGCATGTGCCTGCACTTGCTGGCGTATGGCCTGCCTGCATTTTGATGGCTTTGACTTTGGGAAAGATTTTTTCTTTTTTTTTTTTTTTATTATTTTAAGTATTCATGCCATGTCCCTCACATCTTGCCCCCTAAGTTGTGTCTTCCTCCTTGACTTTTTCCCCTGCTTTTGCAACATCTGTGAGCTTAGTTATGGCATCTTTTGGTCCTTTGAACTGCACCTGCTAAAACCCCAGGCCACTTTCTAAGAGTCATTAAATTTCCCAAATTTTCTTTTTTTCTCCTCCAATTGCAAATCCTTTGATGTTGTCTCCATTCCAGCGTGTTTGTAAGTCCTTCTTTTCTGTTTTGGCCTTCACTGGGGATCAATTTTGGCAAGCTTTGCTGCATGTGCCTGCCCTTGGTGGTGTATGGCCTGCCTGCATTTTGATGGCTTAGACTTTGGGAAAGATTTTTTCTTTTTTTTTTCTTTTTTGTTTTAAGTATTCATGCCATGTCCCTCACATCTTGCCCCCTAAGTTGTGTCTTCCTCCTTGACTTTTTCCCCTGCTTTTGCAACATCTGTGAGCTTAGATTTGGCACCTTTTGGTCCTTAACACTGCACCTGATATAAACCCAGGCCATTTTCTTAGAATCACTAACTTACCCAAATTTTCTTTTTTTCTCATAGAAATTGAGTTCCTTTCATGTTGTCTCCATTCCAGCGTGTTTGTAAGTCCTTCTTTACTATTTTGGCCTTCAGTGGGGATCAATTTTGGCAAGGTTTGCTGCATGTGCCTGCACTTGCTGGCCTATGGCCTGCCTGCATTTTGATGGCTTTGACTTTGGGAAAGATTTTTTCTTTTTTTTTTTTTTTTTTTGGTTTAAGTATTCATGCCATGTCCCTCATATCTTGCCCCCTAAGTTGTGTCTTCCTCCTTGACTTTTTCCCCTGCTTTTGCAACATCTGTGAGCTTAGTTTTGGCATCTTTTGGTCCTTTGCAATGCAGCTGATTTCCTCACAGCCTATTTTTTGTAGAGACTAAAATTCCCGATTTTCTGCTTTTTTCAATTGCATTTCATTTGAACCTATCTCCTTTCCAGAGTGTTTGTAAGTCTTTCTTTTGGGATTCGCAAGATTCCTTTTCCCTTCCCGAAAGGAAATTTCATTTCTTTTCGGGAAGGGAAAAGGAATCTTGCGATTTCAATGGGGACCAATAGAGGAATCTTTGGTGCATGTCCCTGCACTTGATGGCAGGCCATGCCTTTTGATGGCTTTGACTTTGGGAAAGATTTTTTTCTTTTTTTGGTTGTTTTCTGAAGTGTTCATGCCATGTCCCTCACATCTTGCCCCCTAAGTTGTGTCTTCCTCCTTGACTTTTTCCCCTGCTTTTGCAACATCTGTGAGCTTAGTTTTGGCACCTTTTGGTCCTTTGCACTGCACCTGATATAAACCCAGGCCATTTTCTTAGAGTCACTAAATTTCCCAAATTTTCTTTTTTTCTCCTCCAATTGCAAATCCTTTGATGGTGTCTCCATTCCAGCGTGTGTGTAAGTCCTTCTTTTCTGTTTTGGCCTTCAGTGGGGATCAATTTTGGCAAACTTTGCTGCATGTGCCTGCCCTTGGTGGCGTATGGCCTGCCTGCATTTTGATGGCTTTGACTTTGGGAAAGATTTTTTCTTTTTTATTTTTTTTTTGTTTTAAGTATTCATGCCATGTCCCTCACATCTT
Organism: Artemisiospiza belli; assembly: GCA_021963965.1. NCBI lineage: Eukaryota > Metazoa > Chordata > Aves > Passeriformes > Passerellidae > Artemisiospiza > Artemisiospiza belli. The sequence goes on from JAKDEW010001051.1 coordinate 12,027, forward strand.
GCCCCCTAAGTTGTGTCTTCCTCCTTGTCTTTTTCCCCTGCTTTTGCAACATCTGTGAGCTTAGTTTTGGCACCTTTTGGTCCTTTGCACTGCACCTGATATAAACCCAGGCCATTTTCTTAGAGTCACTAAATTTCCCAAATTTTCTTTTTTTCTCAATGAAATTGAATTCTGTTCATGTTGTCTCCATTCCAGCGTGTTTGTAAGTCCTTCTTTTCTGTTTTGGCCTTCAGTGGGGATCAATTTTGGCAAGCTTTGCTACATGTGCCTGCACTTGCTGGCGTATGGCCTGCCTGCATTTTGATGGCTTTGACTTTGGGAAAGATTTTTTTCTTTTTTTTTTTTATTATTTTAAGTATTCATGCCATGTCCCTCACATCTTGCCCCCTAAGTTGTGTCTTCCTCCTTGACTTTTTCCCCTGCTTTTGCAACATCTGTGAGCTTAGTTTTGGCACCTTTTGGTCCTTTGCAATGCAGCTGATTTCCTCACAGCCTATTTTTTGAAGAGACTAAAATTCCCCATTTTCTGCTTTTTTCAATTGCATTTCATTTGAACCTATCTCCTTTCCAGAGTGTTTGTAAGCCTTTCTTTTGGGATTCGCAAGATTCCTTTTCCCTTCCCGAAAGGAAATTTCATTTCCTTTCGGGAAGGGAAAAGGAATCTTGCGATTTCAATGGGGACCAATAGAGGAATCTTTGGTGCATGTCCCTGCACTTGATGGCAGGCCATGGCTTTTGATGGCGTTGACTTTGGGAAAGATTTTTTTCTTTTTTTGGTTGTTTTCTGAAGTGTTCATGCCATGTCCCTCACATCTTGCCCCGTAAGTTGTGTCTTCCTCCTTGTCTTTTTCCCCTGCTTTTGCAACATCTGTGAGCTTAGTTTTGGCACCTTTTGGTCCTTTGCACTGCACCTGATATAAAGCCAGGCCATTTTCTTAGAGTCACTAAATTTCCCAAATTTTCTTTTTTTCTCCTCCAATTGCAAATCCTTTGATGTTGACTCCATTCCAGCGTGTTTGTAGGTCCTTCTTTTCTGTTTTGGCCTTCAGTGGGGATCAATTTTGGCAAACTTTGCTGCATGTGCCTGCCCTTGGTGGCGTATGGCCTGCCTGCATTTTGATGGCTTTGACTTTGGGAAAGATTTTTTCTTTTTTTTTTTTTTTTTGTTTTAAGTATTCATGCCATGTCCCTCATATCTTGCTCCCTAAGTTGTGTCTTCCTCCTTGACTTTTTCCCCTGCTTTTGCAACATCTGTGAGCTTAGTTTCGGCACCTTTTGGTCCTTTGCACTGCACCTGCTAAAATCCCAGGCCACTTTCTAAGAGTCATTAAATTTCCCAAATTTTCTTTTTTTCTCCTCCAATTGCAATTCCTTTGATGTTGTCTCCATTCCAGCGTGTTTGTAGGTCCTTCTTTTCTGTTTTGGCCTTCAGTGGGGATCAATTTTGGCAAGCTTTGCTGCATGTGCCTGCACTTGCTGGCCTATGGCCTGCCTGCATTTTGATGGCTTTGACTTTGGGAAAGATTTTTTCTTTTTTTTTTTTTTTATTATTTTAAGTATTCATGCCATGTCCCTCACATCTTGCCCCCTAAGTTGTGTCTTCCTCCTTGACTTTTTCCCCTGCTTTTGCAACATCTGTGAGCTTAGTTTTGGCACCTTTTGGTCCTTTGCACTGCACCTGATATAAACCCCAGGCCATTTTCTTAGAGTCACTAAATTTCCCAAATTTTCTTTTTTTCTCCTCCAATTGCAAATCCTTTGATGGTGTCTCCATTCCAGCGTGTTTGTAAGTCCTTCTTTTCTGTTTTGGCCTTCAGTGGGGATCAATTTTGGCAAACTTTGCTGCATGTGCCTGCACTTGCTTGCGTATGGCCTGCCTGCATTTTGATGGCTTTTACTTTGGGAAGGTTTTTTGTTTGTTTGTTTTTTTTTTTTTTTTTTTTAAGTATTCATGCCATATCCCTCATATCTTGCTCCCTAAGTTGTGTCTTCCTCCTTGACTTTTTCCCCTGCTTTTGCAACATCTGTGAGCTTAGTTTCGGCACCTTTTGGTCCTTTGCACTGCACCTGATATAAACCCCAGGCCACTTTCTAAGAGCCATAAATTTCCCAAATTTTCTTTTTTTCTCCTCCAATTGCAAATCCTTTGATGGTGTCTCCATTCCAGCGTGTTTGTAAGTCCTTCTTTTCTGTTTTGGCCTTCAGTGGGGATCAATTTTGACAAGCTTTGCTGCATGTGCCTGCACTTGCTGGCGTATGGACTGCCTGCATTTTGATGGCTTTGACTTTGGGAAAGATTTTTTCTTTTTTTTTTTTTTTTGTTTTAAGTATTCATGCCATGTCCCTCATATCTTGCTCCCTAAGTTGTGTCTTCCTCCTTCACTTTTTCCCCTGCTTTTGCAACATCTGTGAGCTTAGTTTTGGCACCTTTTGGTCCTTTGCACTGCACCTGATATAAACCCAGGCCATTTTCTTAGAGTCACTAAATTTCCCAAATTTTCTTTTTTTCTCCTCCAATTGCAATTCCTTTGATGTTGTCTCCATTCCAGCATGTTTGTAAGTCCTTCTTTTCTGTTTTGGCCTTCAGTGGGGATCAATTTTGGCAAACTTTGCTGCATGTGCCTGCACTTGCTGGCGTATGGCCTGCCTGCATTTTGATGGCTTTGACTTTGGGATAGATTTTTTCTTTTTTTTTCTTTTTTTTGGTTTAAGTATTCATGCCATGTCCCTCATATCTTGCCCCCTAAGTTGTGTCTTCCTCCTTGACTTTTTCCCCTGCTTTTGCAACATCTGTGAGCTTAGTTTTGGCATCTTTTGGTCCTTTGCAATGCAGCTGATTTCCTCACAGCCTATTTTTTGTAGAGACTAAAATTCCCGATTTTCTGCTTTTTTCAATTGCGTTTCATTTGAACCTATCTCCTTTCCAGAGTGTTTGTAAGTCTTTCTTTTGGGATTCGCAAGATTCCTTTTCCCTTCCCGAAAGGAAATTTCATTTCTTTTCGGGAAGGGAAAAGGAATCTTGCGATTTCAATGGGGACCAATAGAGGAATCTTTGGTGCATGTCCCTGCACTTGATGGCAGGCCATGCCTTTTGATGGCTTTGACTTTGGGAAAGATTTTTTTCTTTTTTTGGTTGTTTTCTGAAGTGTTCATGCCATGTCCCTCACATCTTGCCCCCTAAGTTGTGTCTTCCTCCTTGACTTTTTCCCCTGCTTTTGCAACATCTGTGAGCTTAGTTTTGGCACCTTTTGGTCCTTTGCACTGCACCTGATATAAACCCCAGGCCATTTTCTTAGAGTCACTAAATTTCCCAAATTTTCTTTTTTTCTCCTCCAATTGCAAATCCTTTGATGGTGTCTCCATTCCAGCGTGTGTGTAAGTTCTTCTTTTCTGTTTTGGCCTTCAGTGGGGATCAATTTTGGCAAGCTTTGCTGCATGTGCCTGCACTTGCTGGCGTATGGCCTGCCTGCATTTTGATGGCTTTGACTTTGGGAAAGATTTTTTCTTTTTTATTTTTTTTTTGTTTTAAGTATTCATGCCATGTCCCTCACATCTTGCCCCCTAAGTTGTGTCTTCCTCCTTGTCTTTTTCCCCTGCTTTTGCAACATCTGTGAGCTTAGTTTTGGCACCTTTTGGTCCTTTGCACTGCACCTGATATAAACCCAGGCCATTTTCTTAGAGTCACTAAATTTCCCAAATTTTCTTTTTTTCTCCTCCAATTGCAATTCCTTTGATGTTGTCTCCATTCCAGCGTGTTTGTAGGTCCTTCTTTTCTGTTTTGGCCTTCAGTGGGGATCAATTTTGGCAAGCTTTGCTGCATGTGCCTGCACTTGCTGGCCTATGGCCTGCCTGCATTTTGATGGCTTTGACTTTGGGAAAGATTTTTTCTTTTTTTTTTTTTTTATTATTTTAAGTATTCATGCCATGTCCCTCACATCTTGCCCCCTAAGTTGTGTCTTCCTCCTTGACTTTTTCCCCTGCTTTTGCAACATCTGTGAGCTTAGTTTTGGCACCTTTTGGTCCTTTGCACTGCACCTGATATAAACCCAGGCCATTTTCTTAGAATCACTAACTTACCCAAATTTTCTTTTTTTCTCATAGAAATTGAGTTCCTTTAATGTTGTCTCCATTCCAGCGTGTTTGTAAGTCCTTCTTTACTATTTTGGCCTTCAGTGGGGATCAATTTTGGCAAGGTTTGCTGCATGTGCCTGCACTTGCTGGCCTATGGCCTGCCAGCATTTTGATGGCTTTGACTTTGGGAAAGATTTTTTCTTTTTTTTTTTTTTTTTTGGTTTAAGTATTCATGCCATGTCCCTCATATCTTGCCCCCTAAGTTGTGTCTTCCTCCTTGACTTTTTCCCCTGCTTTTGCAACATCTGTGAGCTTAGTTTTGGCATCTTTTGGTCCTTTGCAATGCAGCTGATTTCCTCACAGCCTATTTTTTGTAGAGACTAAAATTCCCGATTTTCTGCTTTTTTCAATTGCATTTCATTTGAACCTATCTCCTTTCCAGAGTGTTTGTAAGTCTTTCTTTTGGGATTCGCAAGATTCCTTTTCCCTTCCCGAAAGGAAATTTCATTTCTTTTCGGGAAGGGAAAAGGAATCTTGCGATTTCAATGGGGACCAATAGAGGAATCTTTGGTGCATGTCCCTGCACTTGATGGCAGGCCATGCCTTTTGATGGCTTTGACTTTGGGAAAGATTTTTTTCTTTTTTTGGTTGTTTTCTGAAGTGTTCATGCCATGTCCCTCACATCTTGCCCCCTAAGTTGTGTCTTCCTCCTTGACTTTTTCCCCTGCTTTTGCAACATCTGTGAGCTTAGTTTTGGCACCTTTTGGTCCTTTGCACTGCACCTGATATAAACCCAGGCCATTTTCTTAGAGTCACTAAATTTCCCAAATTTTCTTTTTTTCTCCTCCAATTGCAAATCCTTTGATGGTGTCTCCATTCCAGCGTGTGTGTAAGTCCTTCTTTTCTGTTTTGGCCTTCAGTGGGGATCAATTTTGGCAAGCTTTGCTGCATGTGCCTGCCCTTGGTGGCGTATGGCCTGCCTGCATTTTGATGGCTTTGACTTTGGGAAAGATTTTTTCTTTTTTATTTTTTTTTTGTTTTAAGTATTCATGCCATGTCCCTCACATCTTGCCCCCTAAGTTGTGTCTTCCTCCTTGTCTTTTTCCCCTGCTTTTGCAACATCTGTGAGCTTAGTTTTGGCACCTTTTGGTCCTTTGCACTGCACCTGATATAAACCCAGGCCATTTTCTTAGAGTCACTAAATTTCCCAAATTTTCTTTTTTTCTCAATGAAATTGAATTCTGTTCATGTTGTCTCCATTCCAGCGTGTTTGTAAGTCCTTCTTTTCTGTTTTGGCCTTCAGTGGGGATCAATTTTGGCAAGCTTTGCTACATGTGCCTGCACTTGCTGGCGTATGGCCTGCCTGCATTTTGATGGCTTTGACTTTGGGAAAGATTTTTTTCTTTTTTTTTTTTATTATTTTAAGTATTCATGCCATGTCCCTCACATCTTGCCCCCTAAGTTGTGTCTTCCTCCTTGACTTTTTCCCCTGCTTTTGCAACATCTGTGAGCTTAGTTTTGGCACCTTTTGGTCCTTTGCAATGCAGCTGATTTCCTCACAGCCTATTTTTTGAAGAGACTAAAATTCCCCATTTTCTGCTTTTTTCAATTGCATTTCATTTGAACCTATCTCCTTTCCAGAGTGTTTGTAAGCCTTTCTTTTGGGATTCGCAAGATTCCTTTTCCCTTCCCGAAAGGAAATTTCATTTCCTTTCGGGAAGGGAAAAGGAATCTAGCGATTTCAATGGGGACCAATAGAGGAATCTTTGGTGCATGTCCCTGCACTTGATGGCAGGCCATGGCTTTTGATGGCGTTGACTTTGGGAAAGATTTTTTTCTTTTTTTGGTTGTTTTCTGAAGTGTTCATGCCATGTCCCTCACATCTTGCCCCGTAAGTTGTGTCTTCCTCCTTGTCTTTTTCCCCTGCTTTTGCAACATCTGTGAGCTTAGTTTTGGCACCTTTTGGTCCTTTGCACTGCACCTGATATAAAGCCAGGCCATTTTCTTAGAGTCACTAAATTTCCCAAATTTTCTTTTTTTCTCCTCCAATTGCAAATCCTTTGATGTTGACTCCATTCCAGCGTGTTTGTAGGTCCTTCTTTTCTGTTTTGGCCTTCAGTGGGGATCAATTTTGGCAAACTTTGCTGCATGTGCCTGCCCTTGGTGGCGTATGGCCTGCCTGCATTTTGATGGCTTTGACTTTGGGAAAGATTTTTTCTTTTTTTTTTTTTTTTTGTTTTAAGTATTCATGCCATGTCCCTCATATCTTGCTCCCTAAGTTGTGTCTTCCTCCTTGACTTTTTCCCCTGCTTTTGCAACATCTGTGAGCTTAGTTTTGGCACCTTTTGGTCCTTTGCACTGCACCTGATATAAACCCAGGCCATTTTCTTAGAGTCACTAAATTTCCCAAATTTTCTTTTTTTCTCAATGAAATTGAATTCTGTTCATGTTGTCTCCATTCCAGCGTGTTTGTAAGTCCTTCTTTTCTGTTTTGGCCTTCAGTGGGGATCAATTTTGGCAAGCTTTGCTACATGTGCCTGCACTTGCTGGCGTATGGCCTGCCTGCATTTTGATGGCTTTGACTTTGGGAAAGATTTTTTTCTTTTTTTTTTTTATTATTTTAAGTATTCATGCCATGTCCCTCACATCTTGCCCCCTAAGTTGTGTCTTCCTCCTTGACTTTTTCCCCTGCTTTTGCAACATCTGTGAGCTTAGTTTTGGCACCTTTTGGTCCTTTGCAATGCAGCTGATTTCCTCACAGCCTATTTTTTGAAGAGACTAAAATTCCCCATTTTCTGCTTTTTTCAATTGCATTTCATTTGAACCTATCTCCTTTCCAGAGTGTTTGTAAGCCTTTCTTTTGGGATTCGCAAGATTCCTTTTCCCTTCCCGAAAGGAAATTTCATTTCCTTTCGGGAAGGGAAAAGGAATCTTGCGATTTCAATGGGGACCAATAGAGGAATCTTTGGTGCATGTCCCTGCACTTGATGGCAGGCCATGGCTTTTGATGGCGTTGACTTTGGGAAAGATTTTTTTCTTTTTTTGGTTGTTTTCTGAAGTGTTCATGCCATGTCCCTCACATCTTGCCCCGTAAGTTGTGTCTTCCTCCTTGTCTTTTTCCCCTGCTTTTGCAACATCTGTGAGCTTAGTTTTGGCACCTTTTGGTCCTTTGCACTGCACCTGATATAAAGCCAGGCCATTTTCTTAGAGTCACTAAATTTCCCAAATTTTCTTTTTTTCTCCTCCAATTGCAAATCCTTTGATGTTGACTCCATTCCAGCGTGTTTGTAGGTCCTTCTTTTCTGTTTTGGCCTTCAGTGGGGATCAATTTTGGCAAACTTTGCTGCATGTGCCTGCCCTTGGTGGCGTATGGCCTGCCTGCATTTTGATGGCTTTGACTTTGGGAAAGATTTTTTCTTTTTTTTTTTTTTTTTGTTTTAAGTATTCATGCCATGTCCCTCATATCTTGCTCCCTAAGTTGTGTCTTCCTCCTTGACTTTTTCCCCTGCTTTTGCAACATCTGTGAGCTTAGTTTCGGCACCTTTTGGTCCTTTGCACTGAACCTGCTAAAATCCCAGGCCACTTTCTAAGAGTCATTAAATTTCCCAAATTTTCTTTTTTTCTCCTCCAATTGCAATTCCTTTGATGTTGTCTCCATTCCAGCGTGTTTGTAGGTCCTTCTTTTCTGTTTTGGCCTTCAGTGGGGATCAATTTTGGCAAGCTTTGCTGCATGTGCCTGCACTTGCTGGCCTATGGCCTGCCTGCATTTTGATGGCTTTGACTTTGGGAAAGATTTTTTCTTTTTTTTTTTTTTTATTATTTTAAGTATTCATGCCATGTCCCTCACATCTTGCCCCCTAAGTTGTGTCTTCCTCCTTGACTTTTTCCCCTGCTTTTGCAACATCTGTGAGCTTAGTTTTGGCACCTTTTGGTCCTTTGCACTGCACCTGATATAAACCCCAGGCCATTTTCTTAGAGTCACTAAATTTCCCAAATTTTCTTTTTTTCTCCTCCAATTGCAAATCCTTTGATGGTGTCTCCATTCCAGCGTGTTTGTAAGTCCTTCTTTTCTGTTTTGGCCTTCAGTGGGGATCAATTTTGGCAAACTTTGCTGCATGTGCCTGCACTTGCTTGCGTATGGCCTGCCTGCATTTTGATGGCTTTGAATTTGGGAAGGTTTTTTTTTTTTTTTTTTTTTTTTTTTTTTGGTTTTAAGTATTCATGCCATATCCCTCATATCTTGCTCCCTAAGTTGTGTCTTCCTCCTTGACTTTTTCCCCTGCTTTTGCAACATCTGTGAGCTTAGTTTCGGCACCTTTTGGTCCTTTGCACTGCACCTGATATAAACCCCAGGCCACTTTCTAAGAGCCATAAATTTCCCAAATTTTCTTTTTTTCTCCTCCAATTGCAATTCCTTTGATGGTGTCTCCATTCCAGCGTGTTTGTAAGTCCTTCTTTTCTGTTTTGGCCTTCAGTGGGGATCAATTTTGACAAGCTTTGCTGCATGTGCCTGCACTTGCTGGCGTACGGACTGCCTGCATTTTGATGGCTTTGACTTTGGGAAAGATTTTTTCTTTTTTTTTTTTTTTTGTTTTAAGTATTCATGCCATGTCCCTCATATCTTGCTCCCTAAGTTGTGTCTTCCTCCTTCACTTTTTCCCCTGCTTTTGCAACATCTGTGAGCTTAGTTTTGGCACCTTTTGGTCCTTTGCACTGCACCTGATATAAACCCAGGCCATTTTCTTAGAGTCACTAAATTTCCCAAATTTTCTTTTTTTCTCCTCCAATTGCAATTCCTTTGATGTTGTCTCCATTCCAGCATGTTTGTAAGTCCTTCTTTTCTGTTTTGGCCTTCAGTGGGGATCAATTTTGGCAAACTTTGCTGCATGTGCCTGCACTTGCTGGCGTATGGCCTGCCTGCATTTTGATGGCTTTGACTTTGGGATAGATTTTTTCTTTTTTTTTCTTTTTTTTGGTTTAAGTATTCATGCCATGTCCCTCATATCTTGCCCCCTAAGTTGTGTCTTCCTCCTTGACTTTTTCCCCTGCTTTTGCAACATCTGTGAGCTTAGTTTTGGCATCTTTTGGTCCTTTGCAATGCAGCTGATTTCCTCACAGCCTATTTTTTGTAGAGACTAAAATTCCCGATTTTCTGCTTTTTTCAATTGCGTTTCATTTGAACCTATCTCCTTTCCAGAGTGTTTGTAAGTCTTTCTTTTGGGATTCGCAAGATTCCTTTTCCCTTCCCGAAAGGAAATTTCATTTCTTTTCGGGAAGGGAAAAGGAATCTTGCGATTTCAATGGGGACCAATAGAGGAATCTTTGGTGCATGTCCCTGCACTTGATGGCAGGCCATGCCTTTTGATGGCTTTGACTTTGGGAAAGATTTTTTTCTTTTTTTGGTTGTTTTCTGAAGTGTTCATGCCATGTCCCTCACATCTTGCCCCCTAAGTTGTGTCTTCCTCCTTGACTTTTTCCCCTGCTTTTGCAACATCTGTGAGCTTAGTTTTGGCACCTTTTGGTCCTTTGCACTGCACCTGATATAAACCCAGGCCATTTTCTTAGAGTCACTAAATTTCCCAAATTTTCTTTTTTTCTCCTCCAATTGCAAATCCTTTGATGGTGTCTCCATTCCAGCGTGTGTGTAAGTTCTTCTTTTCTGTTTTGGCCTTCAGTGGGGATCAATTTTGGCAAGCTTTGCTGCATGTGCCTGCACTTGCTGGCGTATGGCCTGCCTGCATTTTGATGGCTTTGACTTTGGGAAAGATTTTTTCTTTTTTATTTTTTTTTTGTTTTAAGTATTCATGCCATGTCCCTCACATCTTGCCCCCTAAGTTGTGTCTTCCTCCTTGTCTTTTTCCCCTGCTTTTGCAACATCTGTGAGCTTAGTTTTGGCACCTTTTGGTCCTTTGCACTGCACCTGATATAAACCCAGGCCATTTTCTTAGAGTCACTAAATTTCCCAAATTTTCTTTTTTTCTCCTCCAATTGCAATTCCTTTGATGTTGTCTCCATTCCAGCGTGTTTGTAGGTCCTTCTTTTCTGTTTTGGCCTTCAGTGGGGATCAATTTTGGCAAGCTTTGCTGCATGTGCCTGCACTTGCTGGCCTATGGCCTGCCTGCATTTTGATGGCTTTGACTTTGGGAAAGATTTTTTCTTTTTTTTTTTTTTTATTATTTTAAGTATTCATGCCATGTCCCTCACATCTTGCCCCCTAAGTTGTGTCTTCCTCCTTCACTTTTTCCCCTGCTTTTGCAACATCTGTGAGCTTAGTTTTGGCACCTTTTGGTCCTTTGCACTGCACCTGATATAAACCCCAGGCCATTTTCTTAGAGTCACTAAATTTCCCAAATTTTATTTTTTTCTCCTCCAATTGCAAATCCTTTGATGGTGTCTCCATTCCAGCGTGTTTGTAAGTCCTTCTTTTCTGTTTTGGCCTTCAGTGGGGATCAATTTTGACAAGCTTTGCTGCATGTGCCTGCACTTGCTGGCCTATGGCCTGCCTGCATTTTGATGGCTTTGACTTTGGGAAAGATTTTTTCTTTTTTTTTTTTTTTTGTTTTAAGTATTCATGCCATGTCCCTCATATCTTGCATCCTAAGTTGTGTCTTCCTCCTTCACTTTTTCCCCTGCTTTTGCAACATCTGTGAGCTTAGTTTTGGCACCTTTTGGTCCTTTGCACTGCACCTGATATAAACCCAGGCCATTTTCTTAGAGTCACTAAATTTCCCAAATTTTCTTTTTTTCTCCTCCAATTGCAATTCCTTTGATGTTGTCTCCATTCCAGCATGTTTGTAAGTCCTTCTTTTCTGTTTTGGCCTTCAGTGGGGATCAATTTTGGCAAGCTTTGCTGCATGTGCCTGCACTTGCTGGCGTATGGCCTGCCTGCATTTTGATGGCTTTGACTTTGGGATAGATTTTTTCTTTTTTTTTCTTTTTTTTGTTTTAAGTATTCATGCCATGTCCCTCATATCTTGCCCCCTAAGTTGTGTCTTCCTCCTTGACTTTTTCCCCTGCTTTTGCAACATCTGTGAGCTTAGATTTGGCACCTTTTGGTCCTTTGCAATGCAGCTGATTTCCTCACAGCCTATTTTTTGAAGAGACTAAAATTCCCGATTTTCTGCTTTTTTCAATTGCATTTCATTTGAACCTATCTCCTTTCCAGAGTGTTTGTAAGCCTTTCTTTTGGGATTCGCAAGATTCCTTTTCCCTTCCCGAAAGGAAATTTCATTTCCTTTCGGGAAGGGAAAAGGAATCTTGCGATTTCAATGGGGACCAATAGAGGAATCTTTGGTGCATGTCCCTGCACTTGATGGCAGGCCATGCCTTTTGATGGCTTTGACTTTGGGAAAGATTTTTTTCTTTTTTTGGTTGTTTTCTGAAGTGTTCATGCCATGTCCCTCACATCTTGCCCCCTAAGTTGTGTCTTCCTCCTTGACTTTTTCCCCTGCTTTTGCAACATCTGTGAGCTTAGTTTTGGCACCTTTTGGCCCTTTGCACTGCACCTGATATAAACCCAGGCCATTTTCTTAGAATCACTAAATTTCCCAAATTTTCTTTTTTTCTCATAGAAATTGAATTCCTTTCATGTTGTCTCCATTCCAGCGTGTTTGTAAGTCCTTCTTTTCTGTTTTGGCCTTCAGTGGGGATCAATTTTGGCAAGCTTTGCTGCATGTGCCTGCCCTTGGTGGCGTATGGCCTGCCTGCATTTTGATGGCTTTGACTTTGGGAAAGTTTTTTTTCTTTTTTTTTTTTTTTTTTTTTTGTTTTAAGTATTCATGCCATGTCCCTCATATCTTGCCCCCTAAGTTGTGTCTTCCTCCTTGACTTTTTCCCCTGCTTTTGCAACATCTGTGAGCTTAGTTTTGGCACCTTTTGGTCCTTTGCACTGCACCTGCTAAAACCCCAGGCCACTTTCTAAGAGTCATTAAATTTCCCAAATTTTCTTTTTTTCTCCTCCAATTGCAATTCCTTTGATGTTGTCTCCATTCCAGCGTGTTTGTAAGTCCTTCTTTTCTGTTTTGGCCTTCAGTGGGGATCAATTTTGGCAAACTTTGCTGCATGTGCCTGCCCTTGCTGGCGTATGGCCTGCCTGCATTTTGATTGCTTTGACTTTGGGAAAGATTTTTTTCTTTTTTTTTTTATTATTTTAAGTATTCATGCCATGTCCCTCATATCTTGCCCCCTAAGTTGTGTCTTCCTCCTTGACTTTTTCCCCTGCTTTTGCAACATCTGTGAGCTTAGTTTTGGCACCTTTTGGTCCTTTGCAATGCAGCTGATTTCCTCACAGCCTATTTTTTGAAGAGACTAAAATTCCCGATTTTCTGCTTTTTTCAATTGCATTTCATTTGAACCTATCTCCTTTCCAGAGTGTTTGTAAGCCTTTCTTTTGGGATTCGCAAGATTCCTTTTCCCTTCCCGAAAGGAAATTTCATTTCCTTTCGGGAAGGGAAAAGGAATCTTGCGATTTCAATGGGGACCAATAGAGGAATCTTTGGTGCATGTCCCTGCACTTGATGGCAGGCCATGGCTTTTGATGGCGTTGACTTTGGGAAAGATTTTTTTCTTTTTTTGGTTGTTTTCTGAAGTGTTCATGCCATGTCCCTCACATCTTGCCCCGTAAGTTGTGTCTTCCTCCTTGTCTTTTTCCCCTGCTTTTGCAACATCTGTGAGCTTAGTTTTGGCACCTTTTGGTCCTTTGCACTGCACCTGATATAAAGCCAGGCCATTTTCTTAGAGTCACTAAATTTCCCAAATTTTCTTTTTTTCTCCTCCAATTGCAAATCCTTTGATGTTGACTCCATTCCAGCGTGTTTGTAGGTCCTTCTTTTCTGTTTTGGCCTTCAGTGGGGATCAATTTTGGCAAACTTTGCTGCATGTGCCTGCCCTTGGTGGCGTATGGCCTGCCTGCATTTTGATGGCTTTGACTTTGGGAAAGATTTTTTCTTTTTTTTTTTTTTTTTGTTTTAAGTATTCATGCCATGTCCCTCATATCTTGCTCCCTAAGTTGTGTCTTCCTCCTTGACTTTTTCCCCTGCTTTTGCAACATCTGTGAGCTTAGTTTCGGCACCTTTTGGTCCTTTGCACTGCACCTGCTAAAATCCCAGGCCCCTTTCTAAGAGTCATTAAATTTCCCAAATTTTCTTTTTTTCTCCTCCAATTGCAATTCCTTTGATGTTGTCTCCATTCCAGCGTGTTTGTAGGTCCTTCTTTTCTGTTTTGGCCTTCAGTGGGGATCAATTTTGGCAAGCTTTGCTGCATGTGCCTGCACTTGCTGGCGTATGGCCTGCCTGCATTTTGATGGCTTTGACTTTGGGAAAGATTTTTTCTTTTTTTTTTTTTTTATTATTTTAAGTATTCATGCCATGTCCCTCACATCTTGCCCCCTAAGTTGTGTCTTCCTCCTTGACTTTTTCCCCTGCTTTTGCAACATCTGTGAGCTTAGTTTTGGCACCTTTTGGTCCTTTGCACTGCACCTGATATAAACCCAGGCCATTTTCTTAGAGTCACTAAATTTCCCAAATTTTCTTTTTTTCTCCTCCAATTGCAAATCCTTTGATGGTGTCTCCATTCCAGCGTGTTTGTAAGTCCTTCTTTTCTGTTTTGGCCTTCAGTGGGGATCAATTTTGGCAAACTTTGCTGCATGTGCCTGCACTTGCTTGCGTATGGCCTGCCTGCATTTTGATGGCTTTGACTTTGGGAAGGTTTTTTGTTTGTTTGTTTTTTTTTTTTTTTTTTTTAAGTATTCATGCCATATCCCTCATATCTTGCTCCCTAAGTTGTGTCTTCCTCCTTGACTTTTTCCCCTGCTTTTGCAACATCTGTGAGCTTAGTTTTGCCACCTTTTGGTCCTTTGCACTGCACCTGATATAAACCCCAGGCCACTTTCTAAGAGCCATAAATTTCCCAAATTTTCTTTTTTTCTCCTCCAATTGCAAATCCTTTGATGGTGTCTCCATTCCAGCGTGTTTGTAAGTCCTTCTTTTCTGTTTTGGCCTTCAGTGGGGATCAATTTTGACAAGCTTTGCTGCATGTGCCTGCACTTGCTGGCCTATGGCCTGCCTGCATTTTGATGGCTTTGACTTTGGGATAGATTTTTTCTTTTTTTTTTTTTTTTGTTTTAAGTATTCATGCCATGTCCCTCATATCTTGCCCCCTAAGTTGTGTCTTCCTCCTTGACTTTTTCCCCTGCTTTTGCAACATCTGTGAGCTTAGTTTTGGCACCTTTTGGTCCTTTGCACTGCACCTGATAGAAACCCAGGCCATTTTCTTAGAATCACTAACTTTCCCAAATTTTCTTTTTCTCCTCCAATTGCAATACCTTTGATGCTGTCTCCATTCCAGCGTGTTTGTAAGTCCTTCTTTTCTGTTCTGGCCTTCAGTGGGGATCAATTTTGGCAAACTTTCCTGCATGTGCCTGCCCTTGGTGGTGTATGGCCTGCCAGCATTTTGATGGCTTTGACTTTGGGAAAGATTTTTTCTTTTTTTTTTTTTATTATTTTAAGTATTCATGCCATGTCCCTCACATCTTGCCCCCTAAGTTGTGTCTTCCTCCTTCACTTTTTCCCCTGCTTTTGCAACATCTGTGAGCTTAGTTTTGGCACCTTTTGGTCCTTTGCAATGCAGCTGATTTCCTCACAGCCTATTTTTTGAAGAGACTAAAATTCCCGATTTTCTGCTTTTTTCAATTGCATTTCATTTGAACCTATCTCCTTTCCAGAGTGTTTGTAAGCCTTTCTTTTGGGATTCGCAAGATTCCTTTTCCCTTCCCGAAAGGAAATTTCATTTCCTTTCGGGAAGGGAAAAGGAATCTTGCGATTTCAATGGGGACCAATAGAGGAATCTTTGGTGCATGTCCCTGCACTTGATGGCAGGCCATGCCTTTTGATGGCTTTGACTTTGGGAAAGATTTTTTTCTTTTTTTGGTTGTTTTCGGAAGTATTCATGCCATGTCCCTCACATCTTGCCCCCTAAGTTGTGTCTTCCTCCTTGACTTTTTCCCCTGCTTTTGCAACATCTGTGAGCTTAGTTTTGGCACCTTTTGGTCCTTTGCACTGCACCTGATATAAACCCAGGCCATTTTCTTAGAGTCAGAAAATTTCCCAAATTTTCTTTTTTTCTCCTCCAATTGCAAATCCTTTGATGGTGTCTCCATTCCAGCGTGTTTGTAAGTCCTTCTTTTCTGTTTTGGCCTTCAGTGGGGATCAATTTTGACAAGCTTTGCTGCATGTGCCTGCACTTGCTGGCCTATGGCCTGCCTGCATTTTGATGGCTTTGACTTTGGGATAGATTTTTTCTTTTTTTTTTTTTTTTGTTTTAAGTATTCATGCCATGTCCCTCATATCTTGCCCCCTAAGTTGTGTCTTCCTCCTTGACTTTTTCCCCTGCTTTTGCAACATCTGTGAGCTTAGTTTTGGCACCTTTTGGTCCTTTGCACTGCACCTGATAGAAACCCAGGCCATTTTCTTAGAATCACTAACTTTCCCAAATTTTCTTTTTCTCCTCCAATTGCAATACCTTTGATGCTGTCTCCATTCCAGCGTGTTTGTAAGTCCTTCTTTTCTGTTCTGGCCTTCAGTGGGGATCAATTTTGGCAAACTTTCCTGCATGTGCCTGCCCTTGGTGGTGTATGGCCTGCCAGCATTTTGATGGTTTTGACTTTGGGAAAGATTTTTTCTTTTTTTTTTTTTATTATTTTAAGTATTCATGCCATGTCCCTCACATCTTGCCCCCTAAGTTGTGTCTTCCTCCTTCACTTTTTCCCCTGCTTTTGCAACATCTGTGAGCTTAGTTTTGGCACCTTTTGGTCCTTTGCAATGCAGCTGATTTCCTCACAGCCTATTTTTTGAAGAGACTAAAATTCCCGATTTTCTGCTTTTTTCAATTGCATTTCATTTGAACCTATCTCCTTTCCAGAGTGTTTGTAAGCCTTTCTTTTGGGATTCGCAAGATTCCTTTTCCCTTCCCGAAAGGAAATTTCATTTCCTTTCGGGAAGGGAAAAGGAATCTTGCGATTTCAATGGGGACCAATAGAGGAATCTTTGGTGCATGTCCCTGCACTTGATGGCAGGCCATGCCTTTTGATGGCTTTGACTTTGGGAAAGATTTTTTTCTTTTTTTGGTTGTTTTCTGAAGTGTTCATGCCATGTCCCTCATATCTTGCCCCCTAAGTTGTGTCTTCCTCCTTGACTTTTTCCCCTGCTTTTGCAACATCTGTGAGCTTAGTTTTGGCACCTTTTGGTCCTTTGCACTGCACCTGATATAAACCCAGGCCATTTTCTTAGAATCACTAACTTTCCCAAATTTTCTTTTTTTCTCATAGAAATTGAATTCCTTTCATGTTGTCCCCATTCCAGCGTGTTTGTAAGTCCTTCTTTTC
Source organism: Artemisiospiza belli (assembly GCA_021963965.1). NCBI lineage: Eukaryota > Metazoa > Chordata > Aves > Passeriformes > Passerellidae > Artemisiospiza > Artemisiospiza belli. Next base: position 28,477 of record JAKDEW010001051.1, read on the forward strand.
TGTTTTGGCCTTCAGTGGGGATCAATTTTGGCAAGCTTTGCTGCATGTGCCTGCACTTGCTGGCGTATGGCCTGCCTGCATTTTGATGGCTTTGACTTTGGGAAAGATTTTTTCTTTTTTTTTTTTTGTATTTTTTTAAGTATTCATGCCATGTCCCTCACATCTTGCCCCCTAAGTTGTGTCTTCCTCCTTGACTTTTTCCCCTGCTTTTGCAACATCTGTGAGCTTAGTTTTGGCACCTTTTGGTCCTTTGCACTGCACCTGATATAAACCCAGGCCATTTTCTTAGAGTCACTAAATTTCCCAAATTTTCTTTTTCTCCTCCAATTGCAATTCCTTTGATGCTGTCTCCATTCCAGCGTGTTTGTAAGTCCTTCTTTTCTGTTTTGGCCTTCAGTGGGGATCAATTTTGGCAAGCTTTGCTGCATGTGCCTGCCCTTGGTGGTGTATGGCCTGCCAGCATTTTGATGGCTTTGACTTTGGGAAAGATTTTTTCTTTTTTTTTTTTTATTATTTTAAGTATTCATGCCATGTCCCTCACATCTTGCCCCCTAAGTTGTGTCTTTCTCCTTCACTTTTTCCCCTGCTTTTGCAACATCTGTGAGCTTAGTTTTGGCACCTTTTGGCCCTTTGCACTGCACCTGATATAAACCCCCGCCATTTTCTTAGAATCACTAAATTTCCCAAATTTTCTTTTTTCTCCTCCAATTGCAATTCCTTTGATGTTGTCTCCATTCCAGCATGTTTGTAAGTCCTTCTTTTCTGTTTTGGCCTTCAGTGGGGATCAATTTTGGCAAACTTTGCTGCATGTGCCTGCACTTGCTGGCGTATGGCCTGCCTGCATTTTGATGGCTTTGACTTTGGGATAGATTTTTTCTTTTTTTTTTTTTTTTGTTTTAAGTATTCATGCCATGTCCCTCACATCTTGCCCCCTAAGTTGTGTCTTCCTCCTTGACTTTTTCCCCTGCTTTTGCAACATCTGTGAGCTTAGTTTTGGCACCTTTTGGTCCTTTGCAATGCACGTGATAGAAACCGACGCCATTTTTTTAGAGTCAGTAATTTCCCAAATTTTCTTTTTTTCTCCTCCAATTGCAATTCCTTTGATGTTGTCTCCATTCCATCGTGTTTGTAAGTCCTTCTTTTCTGTTTTGGCCTTCAGTGGGGATCAGTTTTGGCAAGCTTTGCTGCATGTGCCTGCCCTTGGTGGCGTTTGGCCTGCCTGCATTTTGATGGCTTTGACTTTGGGAAAGATTTTTTCTTTTTTTTTTTTATTATTTTAGGTATTCATGCCATGTCCCTCATATCTTGCCCCCTAAGTTGTGTCTTCCTCCTTGACTTTTTCCCCTGCTTTTGCAACATCTGTGAGCTTAGTTTTGGCACCTTTTGGTCCTTTGCAATGCAGCTGATTTCCTCACAGCCTATTTTTTGAAGAGACTAAAATTCCCGATTTTCTGCTTTTTTCAATTGCATTTCATTTGAACCTATCTCCTTTCCAGACTGTTTTTAAGCCTTTCTTTTGGGATTCGCAAGATTCCTTTTCCCTTCCCGAAAGGAAATTTCATTTCCTTTCGGGAAGGGAAAAGGAATCTTGCGATTTCAATGGGGACCAATAGAGGAATCTTTGGTGCATGTCCCTGCACTTGATGGCAGGCCATGCCTTTTGATGGCTTTGACTTTGGGAAAGATTTTTTTCTTTTTTTGGTTGTTTTCTGAAGTGTTCATGCCATGTCCCTCACATCTTGCCCCCTAAGTTGTGTCTTCCACCTTGTCTTTTTCCCCTGCTTTTGCAACATCTGTGAGCTTAGTTTTGGCACCTTTTGGTCCTTTGCACTGCACCTGATATAAACCCAGGCCATTTTCTTAGAATCACTAACTTACCCAAATTTTCTTTTTTTCTCATAGAAATTGAATTCCTTTCATGTTGTCTCCATTCCAGCGTGTTTGTAAGTCCTTCTTTTCTGTTTTGGCCTTCAGTGGGGATCAATTTTGGCAAGCTTTGCTGCATGTGCCTGCACTTGCTGGCGTATGGCCTGCCTGCATTTTGATGGCTTTGACTTTGGGAAAGATTTTTTCTTTTTTTTTTTTTTATTATTTTAAGTATTCATGCCATGTCCCTCACATCTTGCCCCCTAAGTTGTGTCTTCCTCCTTGACTTTTTCCCCTGCTTTTGCAACATCTGTGAGCTTAGTTTTGGCACCTTTTGGTCCTTTGCAATGCAGCTGATTTCCTCACAGCCTATTTTTTGAAGAGACTAAAATTCCCGATTTTCTGCTTTTTTCAATTGCATTTCATTTGAACCTATCTCCTTTCCAGAGTGTTTGTAAGCCTTTCTTATGGGATTCGCAAGATTCCTTTTCCCTTCCCGAAAGGAAATTTCATTTCCTTTCGGGAAGGGAAAAGGAATCTTGCGATTTCAATGGGGACCAATAGAGGAATCTTTGGTGCATGTCCCTGCACTTGATGGCAGGCCATGCCTTTTGATGGCTTTGACTTTGGGAAAGATTTTTTTCTTTTTTTGGTTGTTTTCTGAAGTGTTCATGCCATGTCCCTCACATCTTGCCCCCTAAGTTGTGTCTTCCTCCTTGACTTTTTCCCCTGCTTTTGCAACATCTGTGAGCTTAGTTTTGGCACCTTTTGGCCCTTTGCACTGCACCTGATATAAACCCAGGCCATTTTCTTAGAATCACTAAATTTCCCAAATTTTCTTTTTTTCTCATAGAAATTGAATTCCTTTCATGTTGTCTCCATTCCAGCGTGTTTGTAAGTCCTTCTTTTCTGTTTTGGCCTTCAGTGGGGATCAATTTTGGCAAGCTTTGCTGCATGTGCCTGCCCTTGGTGGCGTATGGCCTGCCTGCATTTTGATGGCTTTGACTTTGGGAAAGTTTTTTTTCTTTTTTTTTTTTTTTTTTTTTGTTTTAAGTATTCATGCCATGTCCCTCATATCTTGCTCCCTAAGTTGTCTTCCTCCTTGACTTTTTCCCCTGCTTTTGCAACATCTGTGAGCTTAGTTTTGGCACCTTTTGGTCCTTTGCACTGCACCTGCTAAAACCCCAGGCCACTTTCTAAGAGTCATTAAATTTCCCAAATTTTCTTTTTTTCTCCTCCAATTGCAATTCCTTTGATGTTGTCTCCATTCCAGCGTGTTTGTAAGTCCTTCTTTTCTGTTTTGGCCTTCAGTGGGGATCAATTTTGGCAAACTTTGCTGCATGTGCCTGCCCTTGCTGGCGTATGGCCTGCCTGCATTTTGATTGCTTTGACTTTGGGAAAGATTTTTTCTTTTTTTTTTTTTTATTTTAAGTATTCATGCCATGTCCCTCATATCTTGCCCCCTAAGTTGTGTCTTCCTCCTTGACTTTTTCCCCTGCTTTTGCAACATCTGTGAGCTTAGTTTTGGCACCTTTTGGTCCTTTGCACTGCACCTGATAGAAACACAGGCCATTTTCTTAGAATCACTAACTTACCCAAATTTTCTTTTTTTCTCATAGAAATTGAATTCCTTTCATGTTGTCTCCATTCCAGCGTGTTTGTAAGTCCTTCTTTTCTGTTTTGGCCTTCAGTGGGGATCAATTTTGGCAAGCTTTGCTGCATGTGCCTGCACTTGCTGGCGTATGGCCTGCCTGCATTTTGATGGCTTTGACTTTGGGAAAGATTTTTTCTTTTTTTTTTTTTGTATTTTTTTAAGTATTCATGCCATGTCCCTCACATCTTGCCCCCTAAGTTGTGTCTTCCTCCTTGACTTTTTCCCCTGCTTTTGCAACATCTGTGAGCTTAGTTTTGGCACCTTTTGGTCCTTTGCAATGCACGTGATAGAAACCCACGCCATTTTTTTAGAGTCAGTAATTTCCCAAATTTTCTTTTTTTCTCCTCCAATTGCAAATCCTTTGATGTTGTCTCCATTCCATCGTGTTTGTAAGTCCTTCTTTTCTGTTTTGGCCTTCAGTGGGGATCAGTTTTGGCAAGCTTTGCTGCATGTGCCTGCCCTTGGTTGCGTATGGCCTGCCTGCATTTTGATGGCTTTGACTTTGGGAAAGATTTTTTCTTTTTTTTTTTTATTATTTTAGGTATTCATGCCATGTCCCTCATATCTTGCCCCCTAAGTTGTGTCTTCCTCCTTGACTTTTTCCCCTGCTTTTGCAACATCTGTGAGCTTAGTTTTGGCACCTTTTGGTCCTTTGCAATGCAGCTGATTTCCTCACAGCCTATTTTTTGAAGAGACTAAAATTCCCGATTTTCTCCTTTTTTCAATTGCATTTCATTTGAACCTATCTCCTTTCCAGAGTGTTTGTAAGCCTTTCTTTTGGGATTTGCAAGATTCCTTTTCCCTTCCCGAAAGGAAATTTCATTTCCTTTCGGGAAGGGAAAAGGAATCTTGCGATTTCAATGGGGACCAATAGAGGAATCTTTGGTGCATGTCCCTGCACTTGATGGCAGGCCATGCCTTTTGATGGCTTTGACTTTGGGAAAGATTTTTTTCTTTTTTTGGTTGTTTTCTGAAGTGTTCATGCCATGTCCCTCACATCTTGCCCCCTAAGTTGTGTCTTCCTCCTTGACTTTTTCCCCTGCTTTTGCAACATCTGTGAGCTTAGTTTTGGCACCTTTTGGTCCTTTGCACTGCACCTGATATAAACCCAGGCCATTTTCTTAGAGTCACTAAATTTCCCAAATTTTCTTTTTTTCTCCTCCAATTGCAAATCCTTTGATGGTGTCTCCATTCCAGCGTGTTTGTAAGTCCTTCTTTTCTGTTTTGGCCTTCAGTGGGGATCAATTTTGGCAAACTTTGCTGCATGTGCCTGCACTTGCTGGCGTATGGCCTGCCTGCATTTTGATGGCTTTGACTTTGGGAAGGATTTTTTCTTTTTTTTTTTTTTTTTTTTTTGTTTTAAGTACTCATGCCATGTCCCTCATATCTTGCTCCCTAAGTTGTGTCTTCCTCCTTCAATTTTTCCCCTGCTTTTGCAACATCTGTGAGCTTAGTTTTTGCATCTTTTGGTCCTTTGCACTGCACCTGATATAAACCCAGGCCATTTTCTTAGAGTCACTAAATTTCCCAAATTTTCTTTTTTTCTCCTCCAATTGCAAATCCTTTGATGTTGACTCCATTCCACCGTGTTTGTAGGTCCTTCTTTTCTGTTTTGGCCTTCAGTGGGGATCAATTTTGGCAAACTTTGCTGCATGTGCCTGCCCTTGGTGGCGTATGGCCTGCCTGCATTTTGATGGCTTTGACTTTGGGAAAGATTTTTTCTTTTTTTTTTTTTTTTTGTTTTAAGTATTCATGCCATGTCCCTCATATCTTGCCCCCTAAGTTGTGTCTTCCTCCTTGACTTTTTCCCCTGCTTTTGCAACATCTGTGAGCTTAGTTTTGGCACCTTTTGGTCCTTTGCACTGCACCTGATATAAACCCCAGGCCACTTTCTAAGAGTCATTAAATTTCCCAAATATTCTTTTTTTCTCCTCCAATTGCAATTCCTTTGATGGTGTCTCCATTCCAGCGTGTTTGTAAGTCCTTCTTTTCTGTTTTGGCCTTCAGTGGGGATCAATTTTGGCAAGCTTTGCTGCATGTGCCTGCACTTGCTGGCGTATGGCCTGCCTGCATTTTGATGGCTTTGACTTTGGGAAAGATTTTTTCTTTTTTTTTTTTTTATTATTTTAAGTATTCATGCCATGTCCCTCATATCTTGCCCCCTAAGTTGTGTCTTCCTCCTTGACTTTTTCCCCTGCTTTTGCAACATCTGTGAGCTTAGTTTTGGCACCTTTTGGTCCTTTGCAATGCAGCTGATTTCCTCACAGCCTTCTTTTTGAAGAGACTAAAATTCCCGATTTTCTGCTTTTTTTAATTGCATTTCATTTGAACCTATCTCCTTTCCAGAGTATTTGTAAGCCTTTCTTTTGGGATTCGCAAGATTCCTTTTCCCTTCCCGAAAGGAAATTTCATTTCCTTTCGGGAAGGGAAAAGGAATCTTGCGATTTCAATGGGGACCAATAGAGGAATCTTTGGTGCATGTCCCTGCACTTGATGGCAGGCCATGCCTTTTGATGGCTTTGACTTTGGGAAAGATTTTTTTCTTTTTTTGGTTGTTTTCGGAAGTATTCATGCCATGTCCCTCACATCTTGCCCCCTAAGTTGTGTCTTCCTCCTTGACTTTTTCCCCTGCTTTTGCAACATCTGTGAGCTTAGTTTTGGCACCTTTTGGTCCTTTGCACTGCACCTGATATAAACCCAGGCCATTTTCTTAGAGTCAGAAAATTTCCCAAATTTTCTTTTTTTCTCCTCCAATTGCAAATCCTTTGATGGTGTCTCCATTCCAGCGTGTTTGTAAGTCCTTCTTTTCTGTTTTGGCCTTCAGTGGGGATCAATTTTGGCAAACTTTGCTGCATGTGCCTGCACTTGCTGGCGTATGGCCTGCCTGCATTTTGATGGCTTTGACTTTGGGAAGGATTTTTTCTTTTTTTTTTTTTTTTTTTTTTGTTTTAAGTACTTATGCCATGTCCCTCATATCTTGCTCCCTAAGTTGTGTCTTCCTCCTTCAATTTTTCCCCTGCTTTTGCAACATCTGTGAGCTTAGTTTTTGCATCTTTTGGTCCTTTGCACTGCACCTGATATAAACCCAGGCCATTTTCTTAGAGTCACTAAATTTCCCAAATTTTCTTTTTTTCTCCTCCAATTGCAAATCCTTTGATGTTGACTCCATTCCAGCGTGTTTGTAGGTCCTTCTATTCTGTTTTGGCCTTCAGTGGGGATCAATTTTGGCAAACATTGCTGCATGTGCCTGCACTTGGTGGCGTATGGCCTGCCTGCATTTTGATGGCTTTGACTTTGGGAAAGATTTTTTCTTTTTTTTTTTTATTATTTTAGGTATTCATGCCATGTCCCTCATATCATGCCCCCTAAGTTGTGTCTTCCTCCTTGACTTTTTCCCCTGCTTTTGCAACATCTGTGAGCTTAGTTTTGGCACCTTTTGGTCCTTTGCAATGCAGCTGATTTCCTCACAGCCTATTTTTTGAAGAGACTAAAATTCCCGATTTTCTGCTTTTTTCAATTGCATTTCATTTGAACCTATCTCCTTTCCAGAGTGTTTGTAAGCCTTTCTTTTGGGATTCGCAAGATTCCTTTTCCCTTCCCGAAAGGAAATTTCATTTCATTTCGGGAAGGGAAAAGGAATCTTGCGATTTCAAAGGGGACCAATAGAGGAATCTTTGGTGCATGTCCCTGCACTTGATGGCAGGCCATGCCTTCTGATGGCTTTGACTTTGGGAAAGATTTTTTTCTTTTTTTGGTTGTTTTCTGAAGTGTTCATGCCATGTCCCTCACATCTTGCCCCCTAAGTTGTGTCTTCCTCCTTGACTTTTTCCCCTGCTTTTGCAACATCTGTGAGCTTAGTTTTGGCACCTTTTGGTCCTTTGCACTGCACCTGATAGAAACCCAGGCCATTTTCTTAGAATCACTAACTTTCCCAAATTTTCTTTTTTTCTCATAGAAATTGAATTCCTTTCATGTTGTCTCCATTCCAGCGTGTTTGTAAGTCCTTCTTTTCTGTTTTGGCCTTCAGTGGGGATCAATTTTGGCAAGCTTTGCTGCATGTGCCTGCACTTGCTGGCGTATGGCCTGCCTGCATTTTGATGGCTTTGACTTTGGGAAAGATTTTTTCTTTTTTTTTTTTTTATTTTTTTAAGAATTCATGCCATGTCCCTCACATCTTGCCCCCTAAGTTGTGTCTTCCTCCTTGACTTTTTCCCCTGCTTTTGCAACATCTGTGAGCTTAGTTTTTGCATCTTTTGGTCCTTTGCACTGCACATGATATAAACCCCCGCCATTTTTTTAGGGTCAGTAATTTCCCAAATTTTCTTTTTTTCTCCTCCAATTGCAATTCCTTTGATGTTGTCTCCATTCCAGCGTGTTTGTAAGTCCTTCTTTTCTGTTTTGGCCTTCAGTGGGGATCAATTTTGGCAAGCTTTGCTGCATGTGCCTGCCCTTGGTGGCGTATGGCCTGCCTGCATTTTGATGGCTTTGACTTTGGGAAAGATTTTTTCTTTTTTTTTTTTTTATTATTTTAAGTATTCATGCCATGTCCCTCATATCTTGCCCCCTAAGTTGTGTCTTCCTCCTTGACTTTTTCCCCTGCTTTTGCAACATCTGTGAGCTTAGTTTTTGCATCTTTTGGTCCTTTGCACTGCACCTGATATAAACCCCAGGCCACTTTCTAAGAGTCATAAATTTCCCAAATTTTCTTTTTTTCTCCTCCAATTGCAATTCCTTTGATGGTGTCTCCATTCCAGCGTGTTTGTAAGTCCTTCTTTTCTGTTTTGGCCTTCAGTGGGGATCAATTTTGGCAAGCTTTGCTGCATGTGCCTGCACTTGCTGGCGTATGGCCTGCCTGCATTTTGATGGCTTTGACTTTGGGAAAGATTTTTTCTTTTTTTTTTTTTTTTTGTTTTAAGTATTCATGCCATGTCCCTCATATCTTGCCCCCTAAGTTGTGTCTTCCTCCTTGACTTTTTCCCCTGCTTTTGCAACATCTGTGAGCTTAGTTTTTGCATCTTTTGGTCCTTTGCACTGCACCTGATATAAACCCCAGGCAACTGTCTAAGAGTCATAAATTTCCCAAATTTTCTTTTTTTCTCCTCCAATTGCAATTCCTTTGATGGTGTCTCCATTCCAGCGTGTTTGTACGTCCTTCTTTTCTGTTTTGGCCTTCAGTGGGGATCAATTTTGGCAAGCTTTGCTGCATGTGCCTGCACTTGCTGGCGTATGGCCTGCCTGCATTTTGATGGCTTTGACTTTGGGAAAGATTTTTTCTTTTTTTTTTTTTTTTGTTTTAAGTATTCATGCCATGTCCCTCACATCTTGCCCCCTAAGTTGTGTCTTCCTCCTTCACTTTTTCCCCTGCTTTTGCAACATCTGTGAGCTTAGTTTTGGCACCTTTTGGTCCTTTGCACTGCACCTGATATAAACCCAGGCCATTTTCTTAGAGTCACTAAATTTCCCAAATTTTCTTTTTTTCTCCTCCAATTGCAAATCCTTTGATGGTGTCTCCATTCCAGCGTGTTTGTAAGTCCTTCTTTTCTGTTTTGGCCTTCAGTGGGGATCAATTTTGGCAAGCTTTGCTGCATGTGCCTGCACTTGCTTGCGTATGGCCTGCCTGCATTTTGATGGCTTTGACTTTGGGAAGGATTTTTTCTTTTTTTTTTTTTTTTTTTTTTTTGTTTTAAGTACTCAGGCCATGTCCCTCATATCTTGCTCCCTAAGTTGTGTCTTCCTCCTTCACTTTTTCCCCTGATTTTGCAACATCTGTGAGCTTAGTTTTTGCATCTTTTGGTCCTTTGCACTGCACCTGATATAAACCCAGGCCATTTTCTTAGAGTCACTAAATTTCCCAAATTTTCTTTTTTTCTCCTCCAATTGCAAATCCTTTGATGTTGACTCCATTCCAGCGTGTTTGTAGGTCCTTCTTTTCTGTTTTGGCCTTCAGTGGGGATCAATTTTGGCAAACATTGCTGCATGTGCCTGCCCTTGGTGGCGTATGGCCTGCCTGCATTTTGATGGCTTTGACTTTGGGAAATTATTTTTTCTTTTTTTTTTTTTTTTTTGTTTTAAGTATTCATGCCATGTCCCTCATATCTTGCTCCCTAAGTTGTGTCTTCCTCCTTGACTTTTTCCCCTGCTTTTGCAACATCTGTGAGCTTAGTTTCGGCACCTTTTGGTCCTTTGCACTGCACCTGCTAAAATCCCAGGCCACTTTCTAAGAGTCATTAAATTTCCCAAATTTTCTTTTTTTCTCCTCCAATTGCAATTCCTTTGATGTTGTCTCCATTCCAGCGTGTTTGTAGGTCCTTCTTTTCTGTTTTGGCCTTCAGTGGGGATCAATTTTGGCAAGCTTTGCTGCATGTGCCTGCACTTGCTGGCGTATGGCCTGCCTGCATTTTGATGGCTTTGACTTTGGGAAAGATTTTTTCTTTTTTTTTTTTAAATTATTTTAAGTATTCATGCCATGTCCCTCATATCTTGCCCACTAAGTTGTGTCTTCCTCCTTGACTTTTTCCCCTGCTTTTGCAACATCTGTGAGCTTAGTTTTGGCACCTTTTGGTCCTTTGCACTGCACCTGATATAAACCCCAGGCCACTTTCTAAGAGTCATAAATTTCCCAAATTTTCTTTTTTTCTCCTCCAATTGCAATTCCTTTGATTGTGTCTCCATTCCAGCGTGTTTGTAAGTCCTTCTTTTCTGTTTTGGCCTTCAGTGGGGATCAATTTTGGCAAGCTTTGCTGCATGTGCCTGCACTTGCTGGCCTATGGCCTGCCTGCATTTTGATGGCTTTGACTTTGGGAAAGATTTTTTCTTTTTTTTTTTTTTTATTATTTTAAGTATTCATGCCATGTCCCTCATATCTTGCCCCCTAAGTTGTGTCTTCCTCCTTGACTTTTTCCCCTGCTTTTGCAACATCTGTGAGCTTAGTTTTGGCACCTTTTGGTCCTTTGCAATGCACGTGATAGAAACCCACGCCATTTTTTTAGAGTCAGTAATTTCCCAAATTTTCTTTTTTTCTCCTCCAATTGCAAATCCTTTGATGTTGTCTCCATTCCATCGTGTTTGTAAGTCCTTCTTTTCTGTTTTGGCCTTCAGTGGGGATCAGTTTTGGCAAGCTCTTCTGCATGTGCCTGCCCTTGGTGGCGTATGGCCTGCCTGCATTTTGATGGCTTTGACTTTGGGAAAGATTTTTTCTTTTTTTTTTTTATTATTTTAGGTATTCATGCCATGTCCCTCATATCTTGCCCCCTAAGTTGTGTCTTCCTCCTTGACTTTTTCCCCTGCTTTTGCAACATCTGTGAGCTTAGTTTTGGCATCTTTTGGTCCTTTGCACTGCACCTGATATAAACCCCAGGCCACTTTCTAAGAGTCATAAATTTCCCAAATTTTCTTTTTTTCTCCTCCAATTGCAATTCCTTTGATGTTGTCTCCATTCCAGCGCGTTTGTAAGTCCTTCTTTTCTGTTTTGGCCTTCAGTGGGGATCAATTTTGGCAAGCTTTGCTGCATGTGCCTGCACTTGCTGGCCTATGGCCTGCCTGCATTTTGATGGCTTTGACTTTGGGAAAGATTTTTTCTTTTTTATTTTTTTTTTGTTTTAAGTATTCATGCCATGTCCCTCACATCTTGCCCCCTAAGTTGTGTCTTCCTCCTTGACTTTTTCCCCTGCTTTTGCAACATCTGTGAGCTTAGTTTTGGCACCTTTTGGTCCTTTGCAATGCAGCTGATTTCCTCACAGCCTATTTTTTGAAGAGACTAAAATTCCCGATTTTCTGCTTTTTTCAATTGCATTTCATTTGAACCTATCTCCTTTCCAGAGTGTTTGTAAGCCTTTCTTTTGGGATTCGCAAGATTCCTTTTCCCTTCCCGAAAGGAAATTTCATTTCATTTCGGGAAGGGAAAAGGAATCTTGCGATTTCAATGGGGACCAATAGAGGAATCTTTGGTGCATGTCCCTGCACTTGATGGCAGGCCATGCCTTCTGATGGCTTTGACTTTGGGAAAGATTTTTTTCTTTTTTTGGTTGTTTTCTGAAGTGTTCATGCCATGTCCCTCACATCTTGCCCCCTAAGTTGTGTCTTCCTCCTTGACTTTTTCCCCTGCTTTTGCAACATCTGTGAGCTTAGTTTTTGCATCTTTTGGTCCTTTGCACTGCACCTGATATAAACCCCCGCCATTTTTTTAGGGTCAGTAATTTCCCAAATTTTCTTTTTTTCTCCTCCAATTGCAATTCCTTTGATGGTGTCTCCATTCCAGCGTGTTTGTAAGTCCTTCTTTTCTGTTTTGGCCTTCAGTGGGGATCAATTTTGGCAAGCTTTGCTGCATGTGCCTGCACTTGCTGGCGTATGGCCTGCCTGCATTTTGATGGCTTTGACTTTGGGAAAGATTTTTTCTTTTTTTTTTTTTTTATTATTTTTAGTATTCATGCTATGTCCCTCATATCTTGCCCCCTAAGTTGTGTCTTTCTCCTTGACTTTTTCCCCTGCTTTTGCAACATCTGTGAGCTTAGTTTTTGCATCTTTTGGTCCTTTGCACTGCACCTGATATAAACCCCAGGCCACTTTCTAAGAGTCATAAATTTCCCAAATTTTCTTTTTTTCTCCTCCAATTGCAATTCCTTTGATTGTGCCTCCATTCCAGCGTGTTTGTAAGTCCTTCTTTTCTGTTTTGGCCTTCAGTGGGGATCAATTTTGGCAAGCTTTGCTGCATGTGCCTGCACTTGCTGGCCTATGGCCTGCCTGCATTTTGATGGCTTTGACTTTGGGAAAGATTTTTTCTTTTTTTTTTTTTTTTGTTTTAAGTATTCATGCCATGTCCCTCACATCTTGCCCCCTAAGTTGTGTCTTCCTCCTTGACTTTTTCCCCTGCTTTTGCAACATCTGTGAGCTTAGTTTTGGCACATTTTGGTCCTTTACACTGCACCTGATATAAACCCAGGCCATTTTCTTAGAGTCACTAAATTTCCCAAATTTTCTTTTTTTCTCCTCCAATTGCAAATCCTTTGATGGTGTCTCCATTCCAGCGTGTTTGTAAGTCCTTCTTTTCTGTTTTGGCCTTCAGTGGGGATCAATTTTGGCAAGCTTTGCTGCATGTGCCTGCACTTGCTGGCGTATGGCCTGCCTGCATTTTGATGGCTTTGACTTTGGGAAAGATTTTTTCTTTTTTTTTTTTTTATTTTTTTAAGTATTCATGCCATGTCCCTCACATCTTGCCCCCTAAGTTGTGTCTTCCTCCTTGACTTTTTCCCCTGCTTTTGCAACATCTGTGAGCTTAGTTTTGGCACCTTTTGGTCCTTTGCACTGCACCTGATAGAAACCCAGGCCATTTTCTTAGAATCACTAACTTTCCCAAATTTTTTTTTTTCTCATAGAAATTGAATTCCTTTCATGTTGTCTCCATTCCAGCGTGTTTGTAAGTCCTTCTTTTCTGTTTTGGCCTTCAGTGGGGATCAATTTTGGCAAGCTTTGCTGCATGTGCCTGCACTTGCTGGCGTATGGCCTGCCTGCATTTTGATGGCTTTGACTTTGGGAAAGATTTTTTCTTTTTTTTTTTTTTATTTTTTTAAGTATTCATGCCATGTCCCTCACATCTTGCCCCCTAAGTTGTGTCTTCCTCCTTGACTTTTTCCCCTGCTTTTGCAACATCTGTGAGCTTAGTTTTGGCACCTTTTGGTCCTTTGCACTGCACCTGATATAAACCCAGGCCATTTTCTTAGAGTCACTAAATTTCCCAATTTTTCTTTTTCTCCTCCAATTGCAATTCCTTTGATGTTGTCTCCATTCCAGCGTGTTTGTAGGTCCTTCTTTTCTGTTTTGGCCTTCAGTGGGGATCAATTTTGGCAAGCTTTGCTGCATGTGCCTGCACTTGCTGGCGTATGGCCTGCCTGCATTTTGATGGCTTTGACTTTGGGAAAGATTTTTTCTTTTTTTTTTTTTTATTATTTTAAGTATTCATGCCATGTCCCTCATATCTTGCCCCCTAAGTTGTGTCTTCCTCCTTGACTTTTTCCCCTGCTTTTGCAACATCTGTGAGCTTAGTTTTGGCACCTTTTGGTCCTTTGCAATGCAGCTGATTTCCTCACAGCCTATTTTTTGAAGAGACTAAAATTCCCGATTTTCTGCTTTTTTCAATTGCATTTCATTTGAACCTATCTCCTTTCCAGAGTATTTGTAAGCCTTTCTTTTGGGATTCGCAAGATTCCTTTTCCCTTCCCGAAAGGAAATTTCATTTCATTTCGGGAAGGGAAAAGGAATCGTGCGATTTCAATGGGGACCAATAGAGGAATCTTTGGTGCATGTCCCTGCACTTGATGGCAGGCCATGCCTTCTGATGGCTTTGACTTTGGGAAAGATTTTTTTCTTTTTTTGGTTGTTTTCTGAAGTGTTCATGCCATGTCCCTCACATCTTGCCCCCTAAGTTGTGTCTTCCTCCTTGACTTTTTCCCCTGCTTTTGCAACATCTGTGAGCTTAGTTTTGGCACCTTTTGGTCCTTTGCACTGCACCTGATATAAAACCAGGCCATTTTCTTAGAGTCACTAAATTTCCCAAATTTTCTTTTTTTCTCCTCCAATTGCAAATCCTTTGATGGTGTCTCCATTCCAGCGTGTTTGTAAGTCCTTCTTTTCTGTTTTGGCCTTCAGTGGGGATCAATTTTGGCAAACGTTGCTGCATGTGCCTGCACTTGCTGGCGTATGGCCTGCCTGCATTTTGATGGCTTTGACTTTGGGAAGGATTTTTTCTTTTTTTTTTTTTTTTTTTTTTCTTTTAAGTACTTATGCCATGTCCCTCATATCTTGCTCCCTAAGTTGTGTCTTCCTCCTTGACTTTTTCCCCTGCTTTTGCAACATCTGTGAGCTTAGTTTCGGCACCTTTTGGTCCTTTGCACTGCACCTGCTAAAATCCCTGGCCACTTTCTAAGAGTCATTAAATTTCCCAAATTTTCTTTTTTTCTCCTCCAATTGCAATTCCTTTGATGTTGACTCCATTCCAGCGTGTTAGTAGGTCCTTCTTTTCTGTTTTGGCCTTCAGTGGGGATCAATTTTGGCAAACTTTGCTGCATGTGCCTGCACTTGCTTGCGTATGGCCTGCCTGCATTTTGATGGCTTTGACTTTGGGAAAGATTTTGTCTTTTTTTTTTTTTTTATTATTTTAAGTATTCATGCCATGTCCCTCATATCTTGCCCCCTAAGTTGTGTCTTCCTCCTTGACTTTTTCCCCTGCTTTTGCAACATCTGTGAGCTTAGTTTTTGCATCTTTTGGTCCTTTGCACTGCACCTGATATAAACCCCCGCCATTTTTTTAGGGTCAGTAATTTCCCAAATTTTCTTTTTTTCTCCTCCAATTGCAAATCCTTTGATGTTGTCTCCATTCCAGCGTGTTTGTAAGTCCTTCTTTTCTGTTTTGGCCTTCAGTGGGGATCAATTTTGGCAAGCTTTGCTGCATGTGCCTGCACTTGCTGGCGTATGGCCTGCCTGCATTTTGATGGCTTTGACTTTGGGAAAGATTTTTTCTTTTTTTTTTTTATTATTTTAGGTATTCATGCCATGTCCCTCATATCTTGCCCCCTAAGTTGTGTCTTCCTCCTTGACTTTTTCCCCTGCTTTTGCAACATCTGTGAGCTTAGTTTTTGCATCTTTTGGTCCTTTGCACTGCACCTGATATAAACCCCAGGCCACTTTCTAAGAGTCATAAATTTCCCAAATTTTCTTTTTTTCTCCTCCAATTGCAATTCCTTTGATGGTGTCTCCATTCCAGCGTGTTTGTAAGTCCTTCTTTTCTGTTTTGGCCTTCAGTGGGGATCAATTTTGGCAAGCTTTGCTGCATGTGCCTGCACTTGCTGGCGTATGGCCTGCCTGCATTTTGATGGCTTTGACTTTGGGAAAGATTTTTTCTTTTTTTTTTTTTTTATTATTTTTAGTATTCATGCTATGTCCCTCATATCTTGCCCCCTAAGTTGTGTCTTTCTCCTTGACTTTTTCCCCTGCTTTTGCAACATCTGTGAGCTTAGTTTTTGCATCTTTTGGTCCTTTGCACTGCACCTGATATAAACCCCAGGCCACTTTCTAAGAGTCATAAATTTCCCAAATTTTCTTTTTTTCTCCTCCAATTGCAATTCCTTTGATTGTGCCTCCATTCCAGCGTGTTTGTAAGTCCTTCTTTTCTGTTTTGGCCTTCAGTGGGGATCAATTTTGGCAAGCTTTGCTGCATGTGCCTGCACTTGCTGGCCTATGGCCTGCCTGCATTTTGATGGCTTTGACTTTGGGAAAGATTTTTTCTTTTTTTTTTTTTTTTGTTTTAAGTATTCATGCCATGTCCCTCACATCTTGCCCCCTAAGTTGTGTCTTCCTCCTTGACTTTTTCCCCTGCTTTTGCAACATCTGTGAGCTTAGTTTTGGCACATTTTGGTCCTTTACACTGCACCTGATATAAACCCAGGCCATTTTCTTAGAGTCACTAAATTTCCCAAATTTTCTTTTTTTCTCCTCCAATTGCAAATCCTTTGATGGTGTCTCCATTCCAGCGTGTTTGTAAGTCCTTCTTTTCTGTTTTGGCCTTCAGTGGGGATCAATTTTGGCAAACTTTGCTGCATGTGCCTGCACTTGCTTGCGTATGGCCTGCCTGCATTTTGATGGCTTTGACTTTGGGAAGGATTTTTTCTTTTTTTTTTTTTTTTTTTTTTTGTTTTAAGTA
The DNA here is from genome assembly GCA_021963965.1 of Artemisiospiza belli. Taxonomy (NCBI): domain Eukaryota; kingdom Metazoa; phylum Chordata; class Aves; order Passeriformes; family Passerellidae; genus Artemisiospiza; species Artemisiospiza belli. Next base: position 44,688 of record JAKDEW010001051.1, read on the forward strand.
CTTAGGCCATGTCCCTCATATCTTGCTCCCTAAGTTGTGTCTTCCTCCTTCACTTTTTCCCCTGATTTTGCAACATCTGTGAGCTTAGTTTTTGCATCTTTTGGTCCTTTGCACTGCACCTGATATAAACCCAGGCCATTTTCTTAGAGTCACTAAATTTCCCAAATTTTCTTTTTTTCTCCTCCAATTGCAAATCCTTTGATGTTGACTCCATTCCAGCGTGTTTGTAAGTCCTTCTTTTCTGTTTTGGCCTTCAGTGGGGATCAATTTTGGCAAGCTTTGCTGCATGTGCCTGCACTTGCTGGCGTATGGCCTGCCTGCATTTTGATGGCTTTGACTTTGGGAAAGATTTTTTCTTTTTTTTTTTTTTATTTTTTTAAGTATTCATGCCATGTCCCTCACATCTTGCCCCCTAAGTTGTGTCTTCCTCCTTGACTTTTTCCCCTGCTTTTGCAACATCTGTGAGCTTAGTTTTGGCACCTTTTGGTCCTTTGCACTGCACCTGATAGAAACCCAGGCCATTTTCTTAGAATCACTAACTTTCCCAAATTTTTTTTTTTCTCATAGAAATTGAATTCCTTTCATGTTGTCTCCATTCCAGCGTGTTTGTAAGTCCTTCTTTTCTGTTTTGGCCTTCAGTGGGGATCAATTTTGGCAAGCTTTGCTGCATGTGCCTGCACTTGCTGGCGTATGGCCTGCCTGCATTTTGATGGCTTTGACTTTGGGAAAGATTTTTTCTTTTTTTTTTTTTTATTTTTTTAAGTATTCATGCCATGTCCCTCACATCTTGCCCCCTAAGTTGTGTCTTCCTCCTTGACTTTTTCCCCTGCTTTTGCAACATCTGTGAGCTTAGTTTTGGCACCTTTTGGTCCTTTGCACTGCACCTGATATAAACCCAGGCCATTTTCTTAGAGTCACTAAATTTCCCAATTTTTCTTTTTCTCCTCCAATTGCAATTCCTTTGATGTTGTCTCCATTCCAGCGTGTTTGTAGGTCCTTCTTTTCTGTTTTGGCCTTCAGTGGGGATCAATTTTGGCAAGCTTTGCTGCATGTGCCTGCACTTGCTGGCGTATGGCCTGCCTGCATTTTGATGGCTTTGACTTTGGGAAAGATTTTTTCTTTTTTTTTTTTTTATTATTTTAAGTATTCATGCCATGTCCCTCATATCTTGCCCCCTAAGTTGTGTCTTCCTCCTTGACTTTTTCCCCTGCTTTTGCAACATCTGTGAGCTTAGTTTTGGCACCTTTTGGTCCTTTGCAATGCAGCTGATTTCCTCACAGCCTATTTTTTGAAGAGACTAAAATTCCCGATTTTCTGCTTTTTTCAATTGCATTTCATTTGAACCTATCTCCTTTCCAGAGTATTTGTAAGCCTTTCTTTTGGGATTCGCAAGATTCCTTTTCCCTTCCCGAAAGGAAATTTCATTTCATTTCGGGAAGGGAAAAGGAATCGTGCGATTTCAATGGGGACCAATAGAGGAATCTTTGGTGCATGTCCCTGCACTTGATGGCAGGCCATGCCTTCTGATGGCTTTGACTTTGGGAAAGATTTTTTTCTTTTTTTGGTTGTTTTCTGAAGTGTTCATGCCATGTCCCTCACATCTTGCCCCCTAAGTTGTGTCTTCCTCCTTGACTTTTTCCCCTGCTTTTGCAACATCTGTGAGCTTAGTTTTGGCACCTTTTGGTCCTTTGCACTGCACCTGATATAAAACCAGGCCATTTTCTTAGAGTCACTAAATTTCCCAAATTTTCTTTTTTTCTCCTCCAATTGCAAATCCTTTGATGGTGTCTCCATTCCAGCGTGTTTGTAAGTCCTTCTTTTCTGTTTTGGCCTTCAGTGGGGATCAATTTTGGCAAACGTTGCTGCATGTGCCTGCACTTGCTGGCGTATGGCCTGCCTGCATTTTGATGGCTTTGACTTTGGGAAGGATTTTTTCTTTTTTTTTTTTTTTTTTTTTCTTTTAAGTACTTATGCCATGTCCCTCATATCTTGCTCCCTAAGTTGTGTCTTCCTCCTTGACTTTTTCCCCTGCTTTTGCAACATCTGTGAGCTTAGTTTCGGCACCTTTTGGTCCTTTGCACTGCACCTGCTAAAATCCCTGGCCACTTTCTAAGAGTCATTAAATTTCCCAAATTTTCTTTTTTTCTCCTCCAATTGCAATTCCTTTGATGTTGACTCCATTCCAGCGTGTTAGTAGGTCCTTCTTTTCTGTTTTGGCCTTCAGTGGGGATCAATTTTGGCAAACTTTGCTGCATGTGCCTGCACTTGCTTGCGTATGGCCTGCCTGCATTTTGATGGCTTTGACTTTGGGAAAGATTTTGTCTTTTTTTTTTTTTTTATTATTTTAAGTATTCATGCCATGTCCCTCATATCTTGCCCCCTAAGTTGTGTCTTCCTCCTTGACTTTTTCCCCTGCTTTTGCAACATCTGTGAGCTTAGTTTTTGCATCTTTTGGTCCTTTGCACTGCACCTGATATAAACCCCCGCCATTTTTTTAGGGTCAGTAATTTCCCAAATTTTCTTTTTTTCTCCTCCAATTGCAAATCCTTTGATGTTGTCTCCATTCCAGCGTGTTTGTAAGTCCTTCTTTTCTGTTTTGGCCTTCAGTGGGGATCAATTTTGGCAAGCTTTGCTGCATGTGCCTGCACTTGCTGGCGTATGGCCTGCCTGCATTTTGATGGCTTTGACTTTGGGAAAGATTTTTTCTTTTTTTTTTTTATTATTTTAGGTATTCATGCCATGTCCCTCATATCTTGCCCCCTAAGTTGTGTCTTCCTCCTTGACTTTTTCCCCTGCTTTTGCAACATCTGTGAGCTTAGTTTTTGCATCTTTTGGTCCTTTGCACTGCACCTGATATAAACCCCAGGCCACTTTCTAAGAGTCATAAATTTCCCAAATTTTCTTTTTTTCTCCTCCAATTGCAATTCCTTTGATGGTGTCTCCATTCCAGCGTGTTTGTAAGTCCTTCTTTTCTGTTTTGGCCTTCAGTGGGGATCAATTTTGGCAAGCTTTGCTGCATGTGCCTGCACTTGCTGGCGTATGGCCTGCCTGCATTTTGATGGCTTTGACTTTGGGAAAGATTTTTTCTTTTTTTTTTTTTTTATTATTTTTAGTATTCATGCTATGTCCCTCATATCTTGCCCCCTAAGTTGTGTCTTTCTCCTTGACTTTTTCCCCTGCTTTTGCAACATCTGTGAGCTTAGTTTTTGCATCTTTTGGTCCTTTGCACTGCACCTGATATAAACCCCAGGCCACTTTCTAAGAGTCATAAATTTCCCAAATTTTCTTTTTTTCTCCTCCAATTGCAATTCCTTTGATTGTGCCTCCATTCCAGCGTGTTTGTAAGTCCTTCTTTTCTGTTTTGGCCTTCAGTGGGGATCAATTTTGGCAAGCTTTGCTGCATGTGCCTGCACTTGCTGGCCTATGGCCTGCCTGCATTTTGATGGCTTTGACTTTGGGAAAGATTTTTTCTTTTTTTTTTTTTTTTGTTTTAAGTATTCATGCCATGTCCCTCACATCTTGCCCCCTAAGTTGTGTCTTCCTCCTTGACTTTTTCCCCTGCTTTTGCAACATCTGTGAGCTTAGTTTTGGCACATTTTGGTCCTTTACACTGCACCTGATATAAACCCAGGCCATTTTCTTAGAGTCACTAAATTTCCCAAATTTTCTTTTTTTCTCCTCCAATTGCAAATCCTTTGATGGTGTCTCCATTCCAGCGTGTTTGTAAGTCCTTCTTTTCTGTTTTGGCCTTCAGTGGGGATCAATTTTGGCAAACTTTGCTGCATGTGCCTGCACTTGCTTGCGTATGGCCTGCCTGCATTTTGATGGCTTTGACTTTGGGAAGGATTTTTTCTTTTTTTTTTTTTTTTTTTTTTTGTTTTAAGTACTTAGGCCATGTCCCTCATATCTTGCTCCCTAAGTTGTGTCTTCCTCCTTCACTTTTTCCCCTGATTTTGCAACATCTGTGAGCTTAGTTTTTGCATCTTTTGGTCCTTTGCACTGCACCTGATATAAACCCAGGCCATTTTCTTAGAGTCACTAAATTTCCCAAATTTTCTTTTTTTCTCCTCCAATTGCAAATCCTTTGATGTTGACTCCATTCCAGCGTGTTTGTAGGTCCTTCTTTTCTGTTTTGGCCTTCAGTGGGGATCAATTTTGGCAAACTTTGCTGCATGTGCCTGCACTTGCTGGCGTATGGCCTGCCTGCATTTTGATGGCTTTGACTTTAGGAAATTATTTTTTCTTTTTTTTTTTTTTTTTTGTTTTAAGTATTCATGCCATGTCCCTCATATCTTGCTCCCTAAGTTGTGTCTTCCTCCTTGACTTTTTCCCCTGCTTTTGCAACATCTGTGAGCTTAGTTTCGGCACCTTTTGGTCCTTTGCACTGCACCTGATATAAACCCAGGCCATTTTCTTAGAGTCACTAAATTTCCCAATTTTTCTTTTTCTCCTCCAATTGCAATTCCTTTGATGCTGTCTCCATTCCAGCGTGTTTGTAAGTCCTTCTTTTCTGTTTTGGCCTTCATTGGGGATCAATTTTGGCAAGCTTTGCTGCATGTGCCTGCCCTTGGTGGTGTATGGCCTGCCAGCATTTTGATGGCTTTGACTTTGGGAAAGATTTTTTCTTTTTTTTTTTTTATTATTTTAAGTATTCATGCCATGTCCCTCATATCTTGCTCCCTAAGTTGTGTCTTCCTCCTTCACTTTTTTCCCTGCTTTTGCAACATCTGTGAGCTTAGTTTTGGCATCTTTTGGTCCTTTGCACTGCACCTGATATAAACCCAGGCCATTTTCTTAGAGTCACTAAATTTCCCAAATTTTCTTTTTTTCTCCTCCAATTGCAATTCCTTTGATGTTGTCTCCATTCCAGCATGTTTGTCAGTCCTTCTTTTCTGTTTTGGCCTTCAGTGGGGATCAATTTTGGCAAACTTTGCTGCATGTGCCTGCACTTGCTGGCGTATGGCCTGCCTGCATTTTGATGGCTTTGACTTTGGGATAGATTTTTTCTTTTTTTTTTTTTTTTTTTGTTTTAAGTATTCATGCCATGTCCCTCATATCTTGCCCCCTAAGTTGTGTCTTCCTCCTTGACTTTTTCCCCTGCTTTTTCAACATCTGTGAGCTTAGTTTTGGCACCTTTTGGTCCTTTGCAATGCAGCTGATTTCCTCACAGCCTTTTTTTTGAAGAGACTAAAATTCCCGATTTTCTGCTTTTTTCAATTGCATTTCATTTGAACCTATCTCCTTTCCAGAGTGTTTGTAAGCCTTTCTTTTGGGATTCGCAAGATTCCTTTTCCCTTCCCGAAAGGAAATTTCATTTCATTTCGGGAAGGGAAAAGGAATCTTGCGATTTCAATGGGGACCAATAGAGGAATCTTTGGTGCATGTCTCTGCACTTGATGGCAGGCCATGCCTTTTGATGGCTTTGACTTTGGGAAAGATTTTTTTCTTTTTTTGGTTGTTTTCTGAAGTGTTCATGCCATGTCCCTCACATCTTGCCCCCTAAGTTGTGTCTTCCTCCTTGTCTTTTTCCCCTGCTTTTGCAACATCTGTGAGCTTAGTTTTGGCACCTTTTGGTCCTTTGCACTGCACCTGATATAAACCCAGGCCATTTTCTTAGAGTCACTAAATTTCCCAAATTTTCTTTTTTTCTCCTCCAATTGCAAATCCTTTGATGTTGTATCCATTCCAGCGTGTTTGTAAGTCCTTCTTTTCTGTTTTGGCCTTCAGTGGGGATCAATTTTGGCAAACTTTGCTGCATGTGCCTGCCCTTGGTGGCGTATGGCCTGCCTGCATTTTGATGGCTTTGACTTTGGGAAGGATTTTTTCTTTTTTTTTTTTTTTTTTTTTGTGTTTTAAGTACTCATGCCATGTCCCTCATATCTTGCTCCCTAAGTTGTGTCTTCCTCCTTCGCTTTTTCCCCTGATTTTGCAACATCTGTGAGCTTAGTTTTTGCATCTTTTGGTCCTTTGCACTGCACCTGATATAAACCCAGGCCATTTTCTTAGAGTCACTAAATTTCCCAAATTTTCTTTTTTTCTCCTCCAATTGCAAATCCTTTGATGTTGACTCCATTCCAGCGTGTTTGTAGGTCCTTCTTTTCTGTTTTGGCCTTCAGTGGGGATCAATTTTGGCAAACATTGCTGCATGTGCCTGCCGTTGGTGGCGTATGGCCTGCCTGCATTTTGATGGCTTTGACTTTGGGAAAGATTTTTTCTTTTTTTTTTTTTTTTGTTTTAATATTCATGCCATGTCCCTCATATCTTGCTCCCTAAGTTGTGTCTTCCTCCTTGACTTTTTCCCCTGCTTTTGCAACATCTGTGAGCTTAGTTTCGGCACCTTTTGGTCCTTTGCACTGCACCTGCTAAAATCCCAGGCCACTTTCTAAGAGTCATTAAATTTCCCAAATTTTCTTTTTTTCTCCTCCAATTGCAATTCCTTTGATGTTGTCTCCATTCCAGCGTGTTTGTAGGTCCTTCTTTTCTGTTTTGGCCTTCAGTGGGGATCAATTTTGGCAAGCTTTGCTGCATGTGCCTGCACTTGCTGGCGTATGGCCTGCCTGCATTTTGATGGCTTTGACTTTGGGAAAGATTTTTTCTTTTTTTTTTTTTTTATTATTTTAAGTATTCATGCCATGTCCCTCATATCTTGCATCCTAAGTTGTGTCTTCCTCCTTGACTTTTTCCCCTGCTTTTGCAACATCTGTGAGCTTAGTTTTGGCACCTTTTGGTCCTTTGCACTGCACCTGATATAAACCCCAGGCCACTTTCTAAGAGTCAGAAATTTCCCAAATTTTCTTTTTTTCTCCTCCAATTGCAATTCCTTTGATGGTGTCTCCATTCCAGCGTGTTTGTAAGTCCTTCTTTTCTGTTTTGGCCTTCAGTGGGGATCAATTTTGGCAAGCTTTGCTGCATGTGCCTGCCCTTGGTGGTGTATGGCCTGCCTGCATTTTGATGGCTTTGACTTTGGGAAAGATTTTTTCTTTTTTTTTTTTTTTTATTATTTTAAGTGTTCATGCCATGTCCCTCACATCTTGCCCCCTAAGTTGTGTCTTCCTCCTTGACTTTTTCCCCTGCTTTTGCAACATCTGTGAGCTTAGTTTTGGCACCTTTTGGTCCTTTGCAATGCAGCTGATTTCCTCACAGCCTATTTTTTGAAGAGACTAAAATTCCCGATTTTCTGCTTTTTTCAATTGCATTTCATTTGAACCTATCTCCTTTCCAGAGTGTTTGTAAGCCTTTCTTTTGGGATTCGCAAGATTCCTTTTCCCTTCCCGAAAGGAAATTTCATTTCATTTCGGGAAGGGAAAAGGAATCTTGCGATTTCAAAGGGGACCAATAGAGGAATCTTTGGTGCATGTCCCTGCACTTGATGGCAGGCCATGCCTTCTGATGGCTTTGACTTTGGGAAAGATTTTTTTCTTTTTTTGGTTGTTTTCTGAAGTGTTCATGCCATGTCCCTCACATCTTGCCCCCTAAGTTGTGTCTTCCTCCTTGACTTTTTCCCCTGCTTTTGCAACATCTGTGAGCTTAGTTTTGGCACCTTTTGGTCCTTTGCACTGCACCTGATAGAAACCAAGGCCGTTTTCTTAGAATCACTAACTTTCCCAAATTTTCTTTTTTTCTCATAGAAATTGAATTCCTTTCATGTTGTATCCATTCCAGCGTGTTTGTAAGTCCTTCTTTTCTGTTTTGGCCTTCAGTGGGGATCAATTTTGGCAAGCTTTGCTGCATGTGCCTGCACTTGCTGGCGTATGGCCTGCCTGCATTTTGATGGCTTTGACTTTGGGAAAGATTTTTTCTTTTTTTTTTTTTTATTTTTTTAAGTATTCATGCCATGTCCCTCACATCTTGCCCCCTAAGTTGTGTCTTCCTCCTTGACTTTTTCCCCTGCTTTTGCAACATCTGTGAGCTTAGTTTTGGCACCTTTTGGTCCTTTGCACTGCACCTGATATAAACCCAGGCCATTTTCTTAGAGTCACTAAATTTCCCAAATTTTCTTTTTTTCTCCTCCAATTGCAAATCCTTTGATGGTGTCTCCATTCCAGCGTGTTTGTAAGTCCTTCTTTTCTGTTTTGGCCTTCAGTGGGGATCAATTTTGGCAAACTTTGCTGCATGTGCCTGCACTTGCTTGCGTATGGCCTGCCTGCATTTTGATGGCTTTGACTTTGGGAAGGATTTTTTCTTTTTTTTTTTTTTTTTTTTTTTGTTTTAAGTACTTAGGCCATGTCCCTCATATCTTGCTCCCTAAGTTGTTTCTTCCTCCTTCACTTTTTCCCCTGATTTTGCAACATCTGTGAGCTTAGTTTTTGCATCTTTTGGTCCTTTGCACTGCACCTGATATAAACCCAGGCCATTTTCTTAGAGTCACTAAATTTCCCAAATTTTCTTTTTTTCTCCTCCAATTGCAAATCCTTTGATGTTGACTCCATTCCAGCGTGTTTGTAGGTCCTTCTTTTCTGTTTTGGCCTTCAGTGGGGATCAATTTTGGCAAACATTGCTGCATGTGCCTGCACTTGGTGGCGTATGGCCTGCCTGCATTTTGATGGCTTTGACTTTGGGAAATTATTTTTTCTTTTTTTTTTTTTTTTTTGTTTTAAGTATTCATGCCATGTCCCTCATATCTTGCTCCCTAAGTTGTGTCTTCCTCCTTGACTTTTTCCCCTGCTTTTGCAACATCTGTGAGCTTAGTTTCGGCACCTTTTGGTCCTTTGCACTGCACCTGATATAAACCCAGGCCATTTTCTTAGAGTCACTAAATTTCCCAATTTTTCTTTTTCTCCTCCAATTGCAATTCCTTTGATGCTGTCTCCATTCCAGCGTGTTTGTAAGTCCTTCTTTTCTGTTTTGGCCTTCATTGGGGATCAATTTTGGCAAGCTTTGCTGCATGTGCCTGCCCTTGGTGGTGTATGGCCTGCCTGCATTTTGATGGCTTTGACTTTGGGAAAGATTTTTTCTTTTTTTTTTTTTATTATTTTAAGTATTCATGCCATGTCCCTCATATCTTGCTCCCTAAGTTGTGTCTTCCTCCTTCACTTTTTTCCCTGCTTTTGCAACATCTGTGAGCTTAGTTTTGGCATCTTTTGGTCCTTTGCACTGCACCTGATATAAACCCAGGCCATTTTCTTAGAGTCACTAAATTTCCCAAATTTTCTTTTTTTCTCCTCCAATTGCAATTCCTTTGATGTTGTCTCCATTCCAGCATGTTTGTCAGTCCTTCTTTTCTGTTTTGGCCTTCAGTGGGGATCAATTTTGGCAAAATTTGCTGCATGTGCCTGCACTTGCTGGCGTATGGCCTGCCTGCATTTTGATGGCTTTGACTTTGGGATAGATTTTTTCTTTTTTTTTTTTTTTTTTTTGTTTTAAGTATTCATGCCATGTCCCTCATATCTTGCCCCCTAAGTTGTGTCTTCCTCCTTGACTTTTTCCCCTGCTTTTTCAACATCTGTGAGCTTAGTTTTGGCACCTTTTGGTCCTTTGCAATGCAGCTGATTTCCTCACAGCCTATTTTTTGAAGAGACTAAAATTCCCGATTTTCTGCTTTTTTCAATTGCATTTCATTTGAACCTATCTCCTTTCCAGAGTGTTTGTAAGCCTTTCTTTTGGGATTCGCAAGATTCCTTTTCCCTTCCCGAAAGGAAATTTCATTTCATTTCGGGAAGGGAAAAGGAATCTTGCGATTTCAATGGGGACCAATAGAGGAATCTTTGGTGCATGTCTCTGCACTTGATGGCAGGCCATGCCTTTTGATGGCTTTGACTTTGGGAAAGATTTTTTTCTTTTTTTGGTTGTTTTCTGAAGTGTTCATGCCATGTCCCTCACATCTTGCCCCCTAAGTTGTGTCTTCCTCCTTGTCTTTTTCCCCTGCTTTTGCAACATCTGTGAGCTTAGTTTTGGCACCTTTTGGTCCTTTGCACTGCACCTGATATAAACCCAGGCCATTTTCTTAGAGTCACTAAATTTCCCAAATTTTCTTTTTTTCTCCTCCAATTGCAATTCCTTTGATGTTGTCTCCATTCCAGCGTGTTTGTAAGTCCTTCTTTTCTGTTTTGGCCTTCAGTGGGGATCAATTTTGGCAAACTTTGCTGCATGTGCCTGCCCTTGGTGGCGTATGGCCTGCCTGCATTTTGATGGCTTTGACTTTGGGAAGGATTTTTTCTTTTTTTTTTTTTTTTTTTTTTGTTTTAAATACTCATGCCATGTCCCTCATATCTTGCTCCCTAAGTTGTGTCTTCCTCCTTCACTTTTTCCCCTGATTTTGCAACATCTGTGAGCTTAGTTTTTGCATCTTTTGGTCCTTTGCACTGCACCTGATATAAACCCAGGCCATTTTCTTAGAGTCACTAAATTTCCCAAATTTTCTTTTTTTCTCCTCCAATTGCAAATCCTTTGATGTTGACTCCATTCCAGGGTGTTTGTAGGTCCTTCTTTTCTGTTTTGGCCTTCAGTGGGGATCAATTTTGGCAAACATTGCTGCATGTGCCTGCCCTTGGTGGTGTATGGCCTGCCTGCATTTTGATGGCTTTGACTTTGGGAAAGATTTTTTCTTTTTTTTTTTTTTTTTGTTTTAAGTATTCATGCCATGTCCCTCATATCTTGCTCCCTAAGTTGTGTCTTCCTCCTTGACTTTTTCCCCTGCTTTTGCAACATCTGTGAGCTTAGTTTCGGCACCTTTTGGTCCTTTGCACTGCACCTGCTAAAATCCCAGGCCACTTTCTAAGAGTCATTAAATTTCCCAAATTTTCTTTTTTTCTCCTCCAATTGCAATTCCTTTCATGTTGTCTCCATTCCAGCGTGTTTGTAGGTCCTTCTTTTCTGTTTTGGCCTTCAGTGGGGATCAATTTTGGCAAGCTTTGCTGCATGTGCCTGCACTTGCTGGCGTATGGCCTGCCTGCATTTTGATGGCTTTGACTTTGGGAAAGATTTTTTCTTTTTTTTTTTTTTATTATTTTAAGTATTCATGCCATGTCCCTCATATCTTGCATCCTAAGTTGTGTCTTCCTCCTTGACTTTTTCCCCTGCTTTTGCAACATCTGTGAGCTTAGTTTTGGCACCTTTTGGTCCTTTGCACTGCACCTGATATAAACCCCAGGCCACTTTCTAAGAGTCAGAAATTTCCCAAATTTTCTTTTTTTCTCCTCCAATTGCAATTCCTTTGATGGTGTCTCCATTCCAGCGTGTTTGTAAGTCCTTCTTTTCTGTTTTGGCCTTCAGTGGGGATCAATTTTGGCAAGCTTTGCTGCATGTGCCTGCCCTTGGTGGTGTATGGCCTGCCTGCATTTTGATGGCTTTGACTTTGGGAAAGATTTTTTCTTTTTTTTTTTTTTTTTATTATTTTAAGTGTTCATGCCATGTCCCTCACATCTTGCCCCCTAAGTTGTGTCTTCCTCCTTGACTTTTTCCCCTGCTTTTGCAACATCTGTGAGCTTAGTTTTGGCACCTTTTGGTCCTTTGCAATGCAGCTGATTTCCTCACAGCCTATTTTTTGAAGAGACTAAAATTCCCGATTTTCTGCTTTTTTCAATTGCATTTCATTTGAACCTATCTCCTTTCCAGAGTGTTTGTAAGCCTTTCTTTTGGGATTCGCAAGATTCCTTTTCCCTTCCCGAAAGGAAATTTCATTTCATTTCGGGAAGGGAAAAGGAATCTTGCGATTTCAATGGGGACCAATAGAGGAATCTTTGGTGCATGTCCCTGCACTTGATGGCAGGCCATGCCTTCTGATGGCTTTGACTTTGGGAAAGATTTTTTTCTTTTTTTGGTTGTTTTCTGAAGTGTTCATGCCATGTCCCTCACATCTTGCCCCCTAAGTTGTGTCTTCCTCTTTGACTTTTTCCCCTGCTTTTGCAACATCTGTGAGCTTAGTTTTTGCACCTTTTGGTCCTTTGCACTGCACCTGATATAAACCCAGGCCATTTTCTTAGAGTCACTAAATTTCCCAATTTTTCTTTTTCTCCTCCAATTGCAATTCCTTTGATGCTGTCTCCATTCCAGCGTGTTTGTAAGTCCTTCTTTTCTGTTTTGGCCTTCAGTGGGGATCAATTTTGGCAAGCTTTGCTGCATGTGCCTGCCCTTGGTGGTGTAGGGCCTGCCAGCATTTTGATGGCTTTGACTTTGGAAAAGATTTTTTCTTTTTTTTTTTTTATTATTTTAAGTATTCATGCCATGTCCCTCACATCTTGCCCCCTAAGTTGTGTCTTCCTCCTTGACTTTTTCCCCTGCTTTTGCAACATCTGTGAGCTTAGTTTTGGCATCTTTTGGTCCTTTGCACTGCACCTGATATAAACCCAGGCCATTTTCTTAGAGTCATTAAATTTCCCAAATTTTCTTTTTTTCTCCTCCAATTGCAATTCCTTTGATGTTGTCTCCATTCCAGCATGTTTGTCAGTCCTTCTTTTCTGTTTTGGCCTTCAGTGGGGATCAATTTTGGCAAACTTTGCTGCATGTGCCTGCACTTGCTGGCGTATGGCCTGCCTGCATTTTGATGGCTTTGACTTTGGGATAGATTTTTTCTTTTTTTTTTTTTTTTTTTGTTTTAAGTATTCATGCCATGTCCCTCATATCTTGCCCCCTAAGTTGTGTCTTCCTCCTTGACTTTTTCCCCTGCTTTTTCAACATCTGTGAGCTTAGTTTTGGCACCTTTTGGTCCTTTGCAATGCAGCTGATTTCCTCACAGCCTATTTTTTGAAGAGACTAAAATTCCCGATTTTCTGCTTTTTTCAATTGCATTTCATTTGAACCTATCTCCTTTCCAGAGTGTTTGTAAGCCTTTCTTTTGGGATTCGCAAGATTCCTTTTCCCTTCCCGAAAGGAAATTTCATTTCATTTCGGGAAGGGAAAAGGAATCTTGCGATTTCAATGGGGACCAATAGAGGAATCTTTGGTGCATGTCTCTGCACTTGATGGCAGGCCATGGCGTTTGATGGCTTTGACTTTGGGAAAGATTTTTTTCTTTTTTTGGTTGTTTTCTGAAGTGTTCATGCCATGTCCCTCACATCTTGCCCCCTAAGTTGTGTCTTCCTCCTTGTCTTTTTCCCCTGCTTTTGCAACATCTGTGAGCTTAGTTTTGGCACCTTTTGGTCCTTTGCACTGCACCTGATATAAACCCAGGCCATTTTCTTAGAGTCACTAAATTTCCCAAATTTTCTTTTTTTCTCCTCCAATTGCAATTCCTTTGATGTTGTATCCATTCCAGCGTGTTTGTAAGTCCTTCTTTTCTGTTTTGGCCTTCAGTGGGGATCAATTTTGGCAAACTTTGCTGCATGTGCCTGCCCTTGGTGGCGTATGGCCTGCCTGCATTTTGATGGCTTTGACTTTGGGAAGGATTTTTTCTTTTTTTTTTTTTTTTTTTTTTTTGTTTTAAGGACTCATGCCATGTCCCTCATATCTTGCTCCCTAAGTTGTGTCTTCCTCCTTCACTTTTTCCCCTGATTTTGCAACATCTGTGAGCTTAGTTTTTGCATCTTTTGGTCCTTTGCACTGCACCTGATATAAACCCAGGCCATTTTCTTAGAGTCACTAAATTTCCCAAATTTTCTTTTTTTCTCCTCCAATTGCAAATCCTTTGATGTTGACTCCATTCCAGCGTGTTTGTAGGTCCTTCTTTTCTGTTTTGGCCTTCAGTGGGGATCAATTTTGGCAAACATTGCTGCATGTGCCTGCCGTTGGTGGCGTATGGCCTGCCTGCATTTTGATGGCTTTGACTTTGGGAAAGATTTTTTCTTTTTTTTTTTTTTTTTTGTTTTAAGTATTCATGCCATGTCCCTCATATCTTGCTCCCTAAGTTGTGTCTTCCTCCTTGACTTTTTCCCCTGCTTTTGCAACATCTGTGAGCTTAGTTTCGGCACCTTTTGGTCCTTTGCACTGCACCTGCTAAAATCCCAGGCCACTTTCTAAGAGTCATTAAATTTCCCAAATTTTCTTTTTTTCTCCTCCAATTGCAATTCCTTTGATGTTGTCTCCATTCCAGCGTGTTTGTAGGTCCTTCTTTTCTGTTTTGGCCTTCAGTGGGGATCAATTTTGGCAAGCTTTGCTGCATGTGCCTGCACTTGCTGGCGTATGGCCTGCCTGCATTTTGATGGCTTTGACTTTGGGAAAGATTTTTTCTTTTTTTTTTTTTTTATTATTTTAAGTATTCATGCCATGTCCCTCATATCTTGCATCCTAAGTTGTGTCTTCCTCCTTCACTTTTTCCCCTGCTTTTGCAACATCTGTGAGCTTAGTTTTGGCACCTTTTGGTCCTTTGCACTGCACCTGATATAAACCCCAGGCCACTTTCTAAGAGTCATAAATTTCCCAAATTTTCTTTTTTTCTCCTCCAATTGCAATTCCTTTGATGGTGTCTCCATTCCAGCGTGTTTGTAAGTCCTTTATTTCTGTTTTGGCCTTCAGTGGGGATCAATTATGGCAAGCTTTGCTGCATGTGCCTGCCCTTGGTGGTGTATGGCCTGCCTGCATTTTGATGGCTTTGACTTTGGGAAAGATTTTTTCTTTTTTTTTTTTTTTTATTATTTTAAGTGTTCATGCCATGTCCCTCACATCTTGCCCCCTAAGTTGTGTCTTCCTCCTTGACTTTTTCCCCTGCTTTTGCAACATCTGTGAGCTTAGTTTTGGCACCTTTTGGTCCTTTGCAATGCAGCTGATTTCCTCACAGCCTATTTTTTGAAGAGACTAAAATTCCCGATTTTCTGCTTTTTTCAATTGCATTTCATTTGAACCTATCTCCTTTCCAGAGTGTTTGTAAGCCTTTCTTTTGGGATTCGCAAGATTCCTTTTCCCTTCCCGAAAGGAAATTTCACTTCATTTCGGGAAGGGAAAAGGAATCTTGCGATTTCAATGGGGCCCAATAGAGGAATCTTTGGTGCATGTCCCTGCACTTGATGGCAGGCCATGCCTTCTGATGGCTTTGACTTTGGGAAAGATTTTTTTCTTTTTTTGGTTGTTTTCTGAAGTGTTCATGCCATGTCCCTCACATCTTGCCCCCTAAGTTGTGTCTTCCTCCTTGACTTTTTCCCCTGCTTTTGCAACATCTGTGAGCTTAGTTTTGGCACCTTTTGGTCCTTTGCACTGCACCTGATAGAAACCAAGGCCGTTTTCTTAGAATCACTAACTTTCCCAAATTTTCTTTTTTTCTCATAGAAATTGAATTCCTTTCATGTTGTATCCATTCCAGCGTGTTTGTAAGTCCTTCTTTTCTGTTTTGGCCTTCAGTGGGGATCAATTTTGGCAAGCTTTGCTGCATGTGCCTGCACTTGCTGGTGTATGGCCTGCCTGCATTTTGATGGCTTTGACTTTGGGAAAGATTTTTTCTTTTTTTTTTTTTTTATTTTTTTAAGTATTCATGCCATGTCCCTCACATCTTGCCCCCTAAGTTGTGTCTTCCTCCTTGACTTTTTCCCCTGCTTTTGCAACATCTGTGAGCTTAGTTTTGGCACCTTTTGGTCCTTTGCACTGCACCTGATATAAACCCAGGCCATTTTCTTAGAGTCACTAAATTTCCCAATTTTTCTTTTTCTCCTCCAATTGCAATTCCTTTGATGCTGTCTCCATTCCAGCGTGTTTGTAAGTCCTTCTTTTCTGTTTTGGCCTTCACTGGGGATCAATTTTGGCAAGCTTTGCTGCATGTGCCTGCCCTTGGTGGTGTATGGCCTGCCAGCATTTTGATGGCTTTGACTTTGGAAAAGATTTTTTCTTTTTTTTTTTTATTATTTTAAGTATTCATGCCATGTCCCTCACATCTTGCCCCCTAAGTTGTGTCTTCCTCCTTGACTTTTTCCCCTGCTTTTGCAACATCTGTGAGCTTAGTTTTGGCATCTTTTGGTCCTTTGCACTGCACCTGATATAAACCCAGGCCATTTTCTTAGAGTCACTAAATTTCCCAAATTTTCTTTTTTTTCTCCTCCAATTGCAATTCCTTTGATGTTGTCTCCATTCCAGCATGTTTGTAAGTCCTCCTTTTCTGTTTTGGCCTTCAGTGGGGATCAATTTTGGCAAACTTTGCTGCATGTGCCTGCACTTGCTGGCGTATGGCCCTGCCTGCATTTTGATGGCTTTGACTTTGGGATAGATTTTTTCTTTTTTTTTTTTTTTTTTTGTTTTTAAGTATTCATGCCATGTCCCTCATATCTTGCCCCCTAAGTTGTGTCTTCCTCCTTGACTTTTTCCCCTGCTTTTTCAACATCTGTGAGCTTAGTTTTGGCACCTTTTGGTCCTTTGCAATGCAGCTGATTTCCTCACAGCCTATTTTTTTGAAGAGACTAAAATTCCCGATTTTTCTGCTTTTTTCAATTGCATTTCATTTGAACCTATCTCCTTTCCAGAGTGTTTTGTAAGCCTTTCTTTTGGGGATTCGCAAGATTCCTTTTCCCTTCCCGAAAGGAAATTTCATTTCATTTCGGGAAGGGAAAAGGAATCTTGCGATTTCAATGGGGACCAATAGAGGAATCTTTGGTGCATGTCTCTGCACTTGATGGCAGGCCATGGCGTTTGATGGCTTTGACTTTGGGAAAGATTTTTTTCTTTTTTTGGTTGTTTTCTGAAGTGTTCATGCCATGTCCCTCACATCTTGCCCCCTAAGTTGTGTCTTCCTCCTTGTCTTTTTCCCCTGCTTTTGCAACATCTGTGAGCTTAGTTTTGGCACCTTTTGGTCCTCTTTGCACTGCACCTGATATAAACCCAGGCCATTTTCTTAGAGTCACTAAATTCCCAAATTTTCTTTTTTTCTCCTCCAATTGCAATTCCTTTGATGTTGTATCCATTCCAGCGTGGTTTGTAAGTCCTTCTTTTCTGTTTTGGCCTTCAGTGGGGATCAATTTTGGCAAACTTTGCTGCATGTGCCCTGCCCTTGGTGGCGTATGGCCTGCCTGCATTTTGATGGCTTTGACTTTGGGAAGGGATTTTTTCTTTTTTTTTTTTTTTTTTTTTTTGTTTTAAGGACTCATGCCATGTCCCTCATATCTTGCTCCCTAAGTTGTGTCTTCCTCCTTCACTTTTTCCCCTGATTTTGCAACATCTGTGAGCTTAGTTTTTGCATCTTTTGGTCCTTTGCACTGCACCTGATATAAACCCAGGCCATTTTCTTAGAGTCACTAAATTTCCCAAATTTTCTTTTTTTCTCCTCCAATTGCAAATCCTTTGATGTTGACTCCATTCCAGCGTGTTTGTAGGTCCTTCTTTTCTGTTTTGGCCTTCAGTGGGGATCAATTTTGGCAAACATTGCTGCATGTGCCTGCCGTTGGTGGCGTATGGCCTGCCTGCATTTTGATGGCTTTGACTTTGGGAAAGATTTTTTCTTTTTTTTTTTTTTTTTTGTTTTAAGTATTCATGCCATGTCCCTCATATCTTGCTCCCTAAGTTGTGTCTTCCTCCTTGACTTTTTCCCCTGCTTTTGCAACATCTGTGAGCTTAGTTTCGGCACCTTTTGGGTCCTTTGCACTGCACCTGCTAAAATCCCAGGCCACTTTCTAAGAGTCATTAAATTTCCCAAATTTTCTTTTTTTCTCCTCCAATTGCAATTCCTTTGATGTTGTCTCCATTCCAGCGTGTTTGTAGGTCCTTCTTTCCTGTTTTGGCCTTCAGTGGGGATCAATTTTGGCAAGCTTTGCTGCATGTGCCTGCACTTGCTGGCGTATGGCCTGCCTGCATTTTGATGGCTTTGACTTTGGGAAAGATTTTTTCTTTTTTTTTTTTTTTATTATTTTAAGTATTCATGCCATGTCCCTCATATCTTGCATCCTAAGTTGTGTCTTCCTCCTTCACTTTTTCCCCTGCTTTTGCAACATCTGTGAGCTTAGTTTTGGCACCTTTTGGTCCTTTGCACTGCACCTGATATAAACCCCCAGGCCACTTTCTAAGAGTCATAAATTTCCCAAATTTTCTTTTTTTCTCCTCCAATTGCAATTCCTTTGATGGTGTCTCCATTCCAGCGTGTTTGTA
>JAKDEW010001052.1:0-62551 GCA_021963965.1 Artemisiospiza belli
GATATAAAGAACTGGATGTTTTCAGTGAAAACTGGGGGCTGACATGAAGAACTGGATGTTTTCAGTGAAAATTGGGGCTGACATAAAGAACTGGATGTTTTCAGTGAAAATTGGGGCTGACATAAAGAACTGGATGTTTTCAGTGAAAATTGGGGGCTGATATAAAGAACTGGATGTTTTCAGTGGAAAATTGGGGCTGATATAAAGAACTGGATGTTTTCAGTGAAAATTGGGGTTTGATATAAAGAACTGGATGTTTTCAGTGAAAATTGGGGTTTGATATAAAGAACTGGATGTTTTCAGTGAAAATTGGGGCTGACATAAAGAACTGGATGTTTTCAGTGAAAATTGGGGTTTGATATAAAGAACTGGATGTTTTCAGTGAAAATTGGGGTTTGATATAAAGAACTGGATGTTTTCAGTGAAAATTGGGGCTGACAAAAAGAACTGGATGTTTTCAGTGAAAATTGGGGGCTGATATAAAGAACTGGATGTTTTCAGTGAAAATTGGGGTTTGATATAAAGAACTGGATGTTTTCAGTGAAAATTGGGGTTTGATATAAAGAACTGGATGTTTTCAGTGAAAATTGGGGTTTGATATAAAGAACTGGATGTTTTCAGTGAAAATTGGGGGCTGACATAAAGAACTGGATGTTTTCAGTGAAAATTGGGGTTTGATATAAAGAACTGGATGTTTTCAGTGAAAATTGGGGTTTGATATAAAGAACTGGATGTTTTCAGTGAAAATTGGGGTTTGATATAAAGAACTGGATGTTTTCAGTGAAAACTGGGGGCTGACATGAAGAAACTGGATGTTTTCAGTGAAAATTGGGGCTGACAAAAAGAACTGGATGTTTTCAGTGAAAATTGGGGCTGGACATAAAGAACTGGATGTTTTTCAGTGAAAATTGGGGGCTGATATAAAGAACTGGATGTTTTCAGTGAAAAATTGGGGGCTGACATAAAGAACTGGATGTTTTCAGTGAAAATTGGGGGCTGACATAAAGAACTGGATGTTTTCAGTGAAAATTGGGGTTTGATATAAAGAACTGGATGTTTTCAGTGAAAATTGGGGCTGATATAAAGAACTGGATGTTTTCAGTGAAAATTGGGGTTTGATATAAAGAACTGGATGTTTTCAGTGAAAATTGGGGTTTGATATAAAGAACTGGATGTTTTCAGTGAAAATTGGGGCTGACATAAAGAACTGGATGTTTTCAGTGAAAATTGGGGTTTTGATATAAAGAACTGGATGTTTTCAGTGAAAATTGGGGTTTGATATAAAGAACTGGATGTTTTCAGTGAAAATTGGGGCTGACATAAAGAACTGGATGTTTTCAGTGAAAATTGGGGGTTTGATATAAAGAACTGGATGTTTTTCAGTGAAAATTGGGGTTTGATATAAAGAACTGGATGTTTTCAGTGAAAATTGGGGTTTGATATAAAGAACTGGATGTTTTCAGTGAAAATTGGGGCTGACATAAAGAACTGGATGTTTTCAGTGAAAATTGGGGTTTGATATAAAGAACTGGATGTTTTCAGTGAAAATTGTGGTTTGATATAAAGAACTGGATGTTTTCAGTGAAAATTGGGTCTGATATAAAGAACTGGATGTTTTCAGTGAAAATTGGGGGGCTGACATAAAGAACTGGATGTTTTCAGTGAAAATTGGGGCTGATATAAAGAACTGGATGTTTTCAGTGAAAATTGGGGCTGATATAAAGAACTGGATGTTTTCAGTGAAAATTGGGGTTTGATATAAAGAACTGGATGTTTTCAGTGAAAATTGGGGCTGACACAAAGAACTGGATGTTTTCAGTGAAAATTGGGGCTGACATAAAGAACTGGATGTTTTCAGTGAAAATTGGGGCTGACATAAAGAACTGGATGTTTTCAGTGAAAATTGGGGGCTGACATAAAGAACTGGATGTTTTCAGTGAAAATTGGGGCTGACATAAAGAACTGGATGTTTTCAGTGAAAATTGGGGGTGTGATATAAAGAACTGGATGTTTTCAGTGAAAATTGGGGCTGACATAAAGAACTGGATGTTTTCAGTGAAAATTGGGGTTTGATATAAAGAACTGGATGTTTTCAGTGAAAATTGTGGTTTGATATAAAGAACTGGATGTTTTCAGTGAAAATTGGGGTCTGAGATAAAGAACTGGATGTTTTTCAGTGAAAATTGGGGTTTGATATAAAGAACTGGATGTTTTCAGTGAAAATTGGGGGCTGACATAAAGAACTGGATGTTTTCAGTGAAAATTGGGGGCTGAGATAAAGAACTGGATGTTTTCAGTGAAAATTGGGGTTTGATATAAAGAACTGGATGTTTTCAGTGAAAATTGGGTTTGATATAAAGAACTGGATGTTTTCAGTGAAAACTGGGGGCTGACATAAAGAACTGGATGTTTTCAGTGAAAATTGGGGCTGACATAAAGAACTGGATGTTTTCAGTGAAAATTGGGGCTGACATAAAGAACTGGATGTTTTCAGTGAAAATTGGGGCTGACATAAAGAACTGGATGTTTTCAGTGAAAATTGGGGGGCTGATATAAAGAACTGGATGTTTTCAGTGAAAATTGGGGCTGATATAAAGAACTGGATGTTTTCAGTGAAAATTGGGGCTGACATAAAGAACTGGATGTTTTCAGTGAAAATTGGGGTTTGATATAAAGAACTGGATGTTTTCAGTGAAAATTGGGGTTTGATATAAAGAACTGGATGTTTTCAGTGAAAATTGGGGTTTGATATAAAGAACTGGATGTTTTCAGTGAAAATTGGGGTTTGATATAAAGAACTGGATGTTTTCAGTGAAAATTGGGGGCTGATACAAAGAACTGGATGTTTTCAGTGAAAATTGGGGCTGACATAAAGAACTGGATGTTTTCAGTGAAAATTGGGGCTGATATAAAGAACTGGATGTTTTCAGTGAAAATTGGGGCTGAGATAAAGAACTGGATGTTTTCAGTGAAAATTGGGGCTGACATAAAGAACTGGATGTTTTCAGTGAAAATTGGGGCTGATATAAAGAACTGGATGTTTTCAGTGAAAATTGGGGCTGAGATAAAGAACTGGATGTTTTCAGTGAAAATTGGGGCTGACATAAAGAACTGGATGTTTTCAGTGAAAATTGGGGTTTGATATAAAGAACTGGATGTTTTCAGTGAAAATTGGGGCTGACATAAAGAACTGGATGTTTTCAGTGAAAATTGGGTTTGATATAAAGAACTGGATGTTTTCAGTGAAAATTGGGGCTGACAAAAAGAACTGGATGTTTTCAGTGAAAATTGGGGGCTGACATAAAGAACTGGATGTTTTCAGTGAAAATTGGGGCTGATATAAAGAACTGGATGTTTTCAGTGAAAATTGGGGTCTGATATAAAGAACTGGATGTTTTCAGTGAAAATTGGGGCTCATATAAAGAACTGGATGTTTTCAGTGAAAATTGGGTCTGACATAAAGAACTGGATGTTTTCAGTGAAAATTGGGGCTGAGATAAAGAACTGGATGTTTTCAGTGAAAATTGGGGGCTGACATAAGGAACTGGATGTTTTCAGTGAAAATTGGGGCTGACATAAAGAACTGGATGTTTTCAGTGAAAATTGGGGTTTGATATAAAGAACTGGATGTTTTCAGTGAAAACTGGGGGCTGACATGAAGAACTGGATGTTTTCAGTGAAAATTGGGGCTGACATAAAGAACTGGATGTTTTCAGTGAAAATTGGGGCTGACATAAAGAACTGGATGTTTTCAGTGAAAATTGGGGTTTGATATAAAGAACTGGATGTTTTCAGTGAAAATTGGGGCTGATATAAAGAACTGGATGTTTTCAGTGAAAATTGGGGTTTGATATAAAGAACTGGATGTTTTCAGTGAAAATTGGGGTTTGATATAAAGAACTGGATGTTTTCAGTGAAAATTGGGGCTGACATAAAGAACTGGATGTTTTCAGTGAAAATTGGGGTTTGATATAAAGAACTGGATGTTTTCAGTGAAAATTGGGGTTTGATATAAAGAACTGGATGTTTTCAGTGAAAATTGGGGCTGACATAAAGAACTGGATGTTTTCAGTGAAAATTGGGGCTGATATAAAGAACTGGATGTTTTCAGTGAAAATTGGGGTTTGATATAAAGAACTGGATGTTTTCAGTGAAAACTGGGGGCTGACATAAAGAACTGGATGTTTTCAGTGAAAATTGGGGTTTGATATAAAGAACTGGATGTTTTCAGTGAAAATTGGGGTTTGATATAAAGAACTGGATGTTTTCAGTGAAAATTGGGGTTTGATATAAAGAACTGGATGTTTTCAGTGAAAACTGGGGGCTGACATGAAGAACTGGATGTTTTCAGTGAAAATTGGGGCTGACAAAAAGAACTGGATGTTTTCAGTGAAAATTGGGGCTGACATAAAGAACTGGATGTTTTCAGTGAAAATTGGGGGCTGATATAAAGAACTGGATGTTTTCAGTGAAAATTGGGGGCTGACATAAAGAACTGGATGTTTTCAGTGAAAATTGGGGCTGACATAAAGAACTGGATGTTTTCAGTGAAAATTGGGGTTTGATATAAAGAACTGGATGTTTTCAGTGAAAATTGGGGCTGATATAAAGAACTGGATGTTTTCAGTGAAAATTGGGGTTTGATATAAAGAACTGGATGTTTTCAGTGAAAATTGGGGTTTGATATAAAGAACTGGATGTTTTCAGTGAAAATTGGGGCTGACATAAAGAACTGGATGTTTTCAGTGAAAATTGGGGTTTGATATAAAGAACTGGATGTTTTCAGTGAAAATTGGGGTTTGATATAAAGAACTGGATGTTTTCAGTGAAAATTGGGGCTGACATAAAGAACTGGATGTTTTCAGTGAAAATTGGGGTTTGATATAAAGAACTGGATGTTTTCAGTGAAAATTGGGGTTTGATATAAAGAACTGGATGTTTTCAGTGAAAATTGGGGTTTGATATAAAGAACTGGATGTTTTCAGTGAAAATTGGGGCTGATATAAAGAACTGGATGTTTTCAGTGAAAATTGGGGCTGACATAAAGAACTGGATGTTTTCAGTGAAAATTGGGGTTTGATATAAAGAACTGGATGTTTTCAGTGAAAATTGTGGTTTGATATAAAGAACTGGATGTTTTCAGTGAAAATTGGGTCTGATATAAAGAACTGGATGTTTTCAGTGAAAATTGGGGGCTGACATAAAGAACTGGATGTTTTCAGTGAAAATTGGGGCTGATATAAAGAACTGGATGTTTTCAGTGAAAATTGGGGCTGATATAAAGAACTGGATGTTTTCAGTGAAAATTGGGGTTTGATATAAAGAACTGGATGTTTTCAGTGAAAACTGGGGCTGACATAAAGAACTGGATGTTTTCAGTGAAAATTGGGGCTGACACAAAGAACTGGATGTTTTCAGTGAAAATTGGGGCTGACATAAAGAACTGGATGTTTTCAGTGAAAATTGGGGTGTGATATAAAGAACTGGATGTTTTCAGTGAAAATTGGGGCTGACATAAAGAACTGGATGTTTTCAGTGAAAATTGGGGTTTGATATAAAGAACTGGATGTTTTCAGTGAAAATTGTGGTTTGATATAAAGAACTGGATGTTTTCAGTGAAAATTGGGGTCTGAGATAAAGAACTGGATGTTTTCAGTGAAAATTGGGGTTTGATATAAAGAACTGGATGTTTTCAGTGAAAATTGGGTCTGACATAAAGAACTGGATGTTTTCAGTGAAAATTGGGGGCTGAGATAAAGAACTGGATGTTTTCAGTGAAAATTGGGGTTTGATATAAAGAACTGGATGTTTTCAGTGAAAATTGGGGCTGATATAAAGAACTGGATGTTTTCAGTGAAAACTGGGGTTTGATGTGGAGAGGCTCAGGTGCTTTGAGTATGAATTTGGGTCTGATATAAAGAATTTGGGTGGGATTTAACCCAAATTTTGGGTGGGATTTAACCCCAATTTTAGTGGGATTTAACCCAAATTTTGGGTGGGATTAAACCCAAATTTTGGGTGAGATAAAACCCCAATTTTGGGTGGGATTTAACCCAAATTTTGTTGGATTTAACCCAAATTCTTGGTGGGATTTAACCCAAATTCTGGGTGGGATTTAACCCAAATTTTGGGGATTTGACCCAGATTTGGGGTGGGATCAGGGAGGGTGATGGGGAAGGAGTGAATCCCTGAGCCTCACCCCGCTGGCCGTCCTGACGGGCTTGGCCCTGAGCTTGGGCAGCAGAACCTTCCGGAAGGGCGGCGGCACCGCCGCGATCACGTCCACCAGGCGCGGCTGCGCCGCCAGCCCGTAGCGCGCCGAGGCCCTGGTCTTCAGTCTGCAAATAAAACACACAGAATCAGAAAAATCAGCAAAATCAGCAAAATCTGCAAAATGTGAGCTCCTTTCCATCTGTGACACGCAGAGATCCTGGCAGGTTCCTCC
Organism: Artemisiospiza belli; assembly: GCA_021963965.1. Lineage (NCBI taxonomy): Eukaryota > Metazoa > Chordata > Aves > Passeriformes > Passerellidae > Artemisiospiza > Artemisiospiza belli. The sequence continues at coordinate 6,446 of JAKDEW010001052.1, forward strand.
TGTTCTGTTTGTGAAAACACCAAAAATCAACCCACAGCTGTGCCTGCCCGAGGCCCTGGGCTTCAGTCTGCAAATAAAAACATCCAAAATTGTCAAAAATCAGCAAAATCAGCAAAATGCGAGCTCCTTTCCACCTGTGCCACACAGATCCTGGCAGGTTCATCCTGCTCTGCTACACAAACAGGCTGGGAAAACACCAAAAATCAACTCACAAGTGCCAGAACCTGGATGAGGTTTTGGTCTTTAATCTGCAAATAAAAACACCCAAAATTATCAAAAATCAGCAAAATCTGCAAAATGTGAGCTCCTTTCCATCTGTGCCACAGAGATCCTGGCACGTTCCTCCAGTTCTGTTTGTGGAAACACCAAAAATCAACTCACAGCAGTGCCTGCCCGAGGCCCTGGGCTTCAGCTGCAACCAGAAACTCTCAAAATCACCAAAAAACATCAAAATCACCGAAATCACCAAAATCTGCCTCCTTTCCATCTGTGCCACACAGATCCAGGCAGAGAATCAAACACCCCCAGCTGCAGGTGTGGGGAACACCAAAAACCAACTCAGAGCTGGCTGAGGGTTTGGTCTTCAGCTGCAACCAAAAACACCCAAAATCAACTAAAAACATCCAAATTCACCAAAAATTGCCAAAAATACCTAAATCTGCCTCCTTTCCACCTGTGCCACACAGATCCAGGCAGAAATATTAAACACGAGCAGCTGCAGGTGTGGGGAAACACCAACAATCCAATCATAGCTTCCCTTACCTGGCTGAGGGTTTGGTCTGCAGCCGCAACCAGAAACACCCAAAATCACCAAAAATCACCCTAAATCACTAAAAAACATGAAAATCACCAAAATCTGCCTCCTTTCCACCTGTGTCACACAGATCCACACAGGTCCCTGCAGTTCTGCTGCACGAACAGTCTGGGAAACACCAAAAATCAACTCACAGCTGTGCCTGCCTGAGGGTTTGGTCTTCACCCTTACAAAAACACCCAAAATCGTCAAAAAACACCAAAAATCATCAAAAAACCACCCAAAATCACCAAAATGATCAAAATCTGCCTCTTTTCCACCTGTGCCTCACAGATCCAGGCAGAAGGATCAAACACCCCCAGCTGCAGGTGTGGGGAAACTCCAAAAACCAACTCAGAGCTGGCTGAAGTCTTGGTCTTCAGCTGCAACCAGAAACACCCAAAATCACTCAAAACCACCCAAAATTCACCAAAAATCACCAAAAATCACCAAAAATCACCAAATCTGCCTCCTTTCCACCTGTGCCACACAGATGCAGGCAGATTTCTCCAAGCAGAGAATCAAACACAAGCAGGGAGTGTGCAAACACCAACATTCACCTCACGGCTCTCGGTGGCTTTTTAGTTTCTGTGCCCGTGGATTTTGATTTTCTGTGCCCGTGGATTTTTATTTTGTGTGTCAGTGTTTTTATTTTCTGTGCCAGTGGACTTTTATTTTCTGTGCCCGTGGATTTTCATTTTCTGTGCCCGTGGATTTTTATTTTCTGTGCCCGTGGATTTTTATTTTCTGTGCCCGTGGATTTTTATTTTCTGTGCCAGTGTTTTTATTTTCTGTGCCCGTGGATTTTTATTTTCTGTCTCAGTGGGTTTTTATTTTCTGTGCCAGTGGATTTTCATTTTCTGTGCAAGTGGATTTTTATTTTCTGTGCCCGTGGATTTTCATTTTCTGTCTCAGTGGATTTTCATTTTCTGTGCCAGTGGATTTTCATTTTCTGTGCCACTGTTTTTTTATTTTCTGTCTCAGTGGACTTTTATTTTCTGTGCCAGTGGATTTTTATTTTCTGTGTTTTCCCCCTAAATTTGGTTTTTTCCTGATTTTTCCCATCCTCCTGCTGGGCCATTTCCAATCAGGGCTAATTCCTGATTGATGCTGAATTAATTAATTGATGGCATTAATTGAACCCTGCGCTCTGCCGAGTTCTCCTCCAAGGGAATTCCTGGCAGAATTTAAAGGAATTAATTTATAATTTATAAAGTGAGGAAATTCGGGGTTTTCTTGCTCTACAGAAATAAAAGAAAAAGGAATTTCTACAAAGAACAAATTCAGGAGTTTTTGTCCTCATAAATAAATAAAGAAAAAGTTTCTGTAAACAACAAATTCAGGATTTCTTACTCACAGAAATAAAGGAGAAAGGAATTTCTGTAAAAAATAAATTCAGGTTTTATTACTCCACTTAAATAAAGAAAAAATTCCTGTAAACAACAAATTCAGGAATTCTTATTCCACACAAATAAATAAAGGAGGAGGAAATTTCTAGAAACAAAAAATAAAAAATTCAGGTTTTCTTATTCCACATAAATAAAGAAGGAAAAAGTTTCTGTAAGTGAAAAATTCAGATTTTCTTACTCCACACAAATAAAGGAAGAAAAAATTTCTATAAACAACAAATTCAGGTTTTATTACTCCAAATAAATAAAGGAAAAAGGAATTTCCCTAAAGAACAAATTCAGGTTTTCTCACTCCACATAAATAAAGAAAAAATTCCTGTAAACAACAAATTCAGGAATTCTTATTCCACATAAAGAAATAAAGGAGGAGGAAATTTCTGGAAACAAAAAATTCAGATTTTACTGCTGCAAATAAATCAAGGAAGAAGGAATTTCTATAGAGAACAAATTCAGGTTTTCTTACTTCACATAAATAAAGAAGAAATTTCTGCAAATAAGAAATTCAGGAATTTCTACTCCACATAAATAAAAGAAGAAGGAATTCAGGTTTTCTTCCTCCACATAAATAAATAAAGAAAAAAAATCCCTGTGAACAACAAATCCAAGATTCCTCGCTCCAGATCAATGAGGGAGAAAGGAATTGATTCAAATAACAAATTCGGGTTTTTTACTCCACAAATCTGAGAAACAAAGAAATTTTTAATTGAATTTGGGTGTGACACATTGCTAAAAAATCAGATTTAATATTATGTCTAATTCATGTTTCCTTTTCCTGATGGATTTGGGACGACTGAGGGATGGGGGAAAAGGTAAAAATAAAAATTCAGTGAGAGTTTTGTGAAGTTTATATCAGAAAATGCCTCCCATTGGTGACCCTGCAGGAAATCAGCCCAGAATTTCCCATTTTTGGGGTTTTTCACAGAAAAAGGAGTGAAATGAGAGCTGAGGATGTTTCTCACTCCCAGCCCAGAATTTCCCATTTTTGGGGTTTTTCACAGAAAAAGGAGTGAAATGAGAGCTGAGGGTGTTCCTCACTCCCAGCCCAGAATTTCCCATTTTTGGGGTTTATATCAGAAAAAGGAGTGAAATGAGAGCTGAGGGTGTTCCTCACTCCCAGCCCAGAATTTCCCATTTTTGGGGTTTTTTTCACAGAAATGAGAGCTGAGGATGTTCCTCACTCCCAGCCCGGAATTTCCCATTTTTGGGGTTTTTTTCACAGAAATGAGAGCTGAGGATGCTCCTCACCCACCTGTTGACATCCACGTCCCTGCCCTGCTCGTGGGCCTCCAGCAGCTCCTTTATGATGTCCCCAATGGCCATCACCATCAGCTCGGCCTGGCTCTGCTCCCCTGTGCCACAAATGGGGGAGAAATGGGAAAAAAACAGAGAAAAATGAGAGATTTTCCTGCTTGCCATCACCCAGCCTGAAATTCCTGTGAAAAAAGGGCCAAAACAGAGAAAAATCAGAGATTTTCCTGCTCGTCATAACCCAGCTTGGAATTGCTGTGAAAAACGGCAAGCGCTGGGTTTTAAAATTTTCAAAGTTTCATGGGAATAAAATGGGTATAAAAATAATAATTCAATGAGAGTGATAATTGTATTAATACAATCAGAGTAATAATAGTATTGCAATTAGAGTAATAATAATAATTTGGACAGTTTGAATTAGGCCAATATGAGACAATAAAAGAAAGAGTTATGGATGGTCTGGGTAACTTCTTCTGGGCAAAATAAGTCAGAAAAAGGACACACATGAACAAAGGATTAACCCTTAAGAACAATAATCTATTGCATATTCATGCATCAATTCCATTCAAACTCAGGATTCTGTCTGCTCATCCTCAGCTTCTTCCTCTGAGTCCTGACACAAGAAGTTCATTTCTTCTGATAACAGAGCAATAAATTCTTTATCTCTTCTGATAACAGAGCCATAAATTCTTTATCTCTGAAAGGTTCAGGTGTCCTGGGGCTGCTGTCTCTTTAAAGAAAGAATCCTACACAGCAGAGTTTCTATTTCAACATTTTTTATAACCTAAAACTCCATTTACCACACGACTTAAGAGAATGAATCCAGCGTTACTTTCCAACACAACACATCTAATATTCATTTGAGTATTTGCAAAATTATAAAATACACGCATTTTGCACATTCCTGTCACGGAACCGTGGAATGGTTCAGGGTGGAAAAGAGCTCTGGAATTCAAACACTCACAGCAATTCCAGGGCCACCAAATGTCCCCAAGTGCCACATCCACGGGGATTTGAAATTGAAATTTAAAATGGTTGGGTGGGAACGGTTCAGGCCGGAGAAGAGCACGGAGTGCAAACACTCCCAGCAATTCCAAAGCCACCCGTGTCCCCAAGTGCCACATCCACGGGGATTTTAAACTGAAATTTAAAATTGAAATTCCTGCCACGGAACCGTGGAATGGTTCAGGATGGAAAAGAGCTCCAGAGTTCGACCATTCCCAGCAATTCCAGGGCCACCCGTGTCCCCAAGTGCCACATCCACGGGGATTTTAAATCCCCCCAGGGATGGGGATCCCAGCACTGCCCTGAGCAGCTGTGCCAGGGCTGGGCAGCCCTTTAAGGGTGGAAATTCCTGCTTTTATACAATTTAAAACCTCCTGTTATCCAATTTAACTCTCCTGTTATCCAATGTAACCCTCCCCCGGCACAGCTCGAGGCCGTTTCCCCTCACGCCGTCCGGGGATTTTAAACTGAAATTTAAAATTGAAATTCCTGCCACGGAACCGTGGAATGGTTCAGGCTGGGAAAGAGCACGGAGTTCAACCATTCCCAGCAATTCCAAAGCCACCCGTGTCCCCAAGTGCCACATGTACAGGGATTTTAAATCCCCCCGGGGATGGGGACTGCAGCACTGCCCTCAGCAAATGTGCCAGGGCTGGGCAGCCCTTTGAGGGTAGAAATTCCGACTGTTTTCCAATTTAAGCGTCCTGTTATCCAATCTAACCCTCCCCCGGCACAGCTCGAGGCCGTTTCCCCTCACGCCGTCCACAGAGTTTAAACTGAGATTCAAAATTGAAAATCCTGTCACGGAACCGTGGAATGGTTCAGGCTGGGAAAGAGCACGGAGTTCAACCATTCCCAGCAATTCCAGGGCCACCCGTGTCCCCAAGTGCCACATGTACAGGGATTTTAATTCCTCCGGGGATGGGGACTGCAGCACTGCCCTCGGCAACTGTGCCAGGGCTGGGCAGCCCTTTGAGGGTGGAAATTCCTGCTTTCATACAATTTAAAACCTGCTGTTATCCAATTTAACCCTCCCCCGGCACAGCTCGAGGCCGTTTCCCCTCACGCCGTCCGCGGCTGTCCCCTCACGTCAGGGAGTTCTGCAGAGCCCCCCGAGCCTCCTTTTCTCCACGCACAGGCCCCCATCTCCCTCACCCCGCTCCATTCCCTCTCCCGGACACGTTCCAGCCCCTCAGGTATTTTTGGTTTATTTTTTACCTTTCCCATTTTTCTTTTTCTGCTTCATCCCGCCGGATCCCGCGGCCTGGCCCGCTGCGCTGCCGTAAAGCGACGCCGCCCCGCGCTGTCGCGAAAGCGCCGTAAAGGGAATTGCGGTTCCGCCATCAGCCACCGGGGGGCGCCGGGACCGCACCGAGAGGGGAACGGGGACACGCCCCGGGATTTTGGGGGAAAATCTCGGGATTTGGGGATTCTGGGGGTCACCCTGGGTTTGGGGAGGGGGTTTGGGGTCTCCCGGTCCTCCTGCCAGTGTGGGTGCCCGGTTGGATGGTGTTTGTGGAAAGTTGTGGTGTCAGGTGAAGGCCGGGTCACGCGGATCAAGGAGTCAATGAAGGAATCAATGAAGGAATCAATGAAGGAATCAATGAAGGAATCAATGAAGGAATCATGGAATCAGGGAATCAGGGAATCGCACGATCACAGTGTCAGAGGGTCATGGAGTCTCAGAAGTGCAGAATGTGGAATTGTGGAATCACAGGGTGATGGAATCTCAGAGTCACAGAGTCAGAATCACAAAATCATGGAATCACTGGCTCCCAGAATTAGAGAATAAGGGAATTACAGATTCACAGAATTACAGAATCATGGATTCACAGACTGAGAGAATCCCAGAACCGCAGAGTGATGGAATCATGGAATCACCGAATCTGACAGTCAGAATCACAAAATCATGGAATCCCAGAACTGTAGAATGATGGAATCATGGAATCACAGCGACAGAGAGTCACAGAGTCAGAATGTGGAACTGTGAATCACAGGGTGATGGAATCTCAGAGCCACAGAGTCAGAATCACAAAATCGTGGACTCGCAGACCCCACAATCCCAGAATTGTAGAGCGATGGAATCACGGAATCACAGAGTCACGGAATGACAGAGTCAGAGTCACAAAATTATGGACTCACAGACTCCCAGAATCCCAGAACTGCAGAGTAATGAAATCACAGAACCACAGAATCTCAGAGTCACAAAATCACGCACTCACAGGCTCAGAGAGCAGAGTGATGGAATCATGGAATCACAGAATCTCACAGCCACAGTCAGAATCACAAGATCATGGAATCACAGAATCCCAGAATCCCAGAACTGTGGAATGATGGAATCATGGAATCACAGAGTCAGAGAGTCACAGAGTCTCAGAAGTACAGAATGATGGATTTGTGGAATCACAGGATGAGGGAATCTCAGTCACAGAGTCAGAATCACAAAATCATGGAATCACAGACTCCCAGAATCCCAGAATCATGGAATTACAGAATCATAAAATCATGGAATCACAGACTCCCAGAATCCCAGAATCATGGAATTACAGAATCATAAAATCATGGAATCACAGACTCCCAGAATCCCAGAATTGTGGAGTGATGGAATCATGGAATCACAGAATCTCAGAGTCATGGAATCTCAGAATCAGAGTCAGAATCACAAAATCATGGAATCACAGGCTCGGAGAATCCCAGAACTGCAGAGTGATGGAATCAAGGAATCACAGAATCTCAGAGTCAGAATCACAAAAGTATGGAATCGTGGAATCTCAGAATCACACAGCCACAGTCAGAATAACAAAATCGTGGAATCACAGACCCCCAGAATCCCAGAACGGCAGAGTGATGGAATCATGGAATCACAGAATGTCAGAGCCACAGAGTCAGAATCACCAAATCATGGAATCACAGACTCCCAGAATCCCAGAACTGTGGAATGATGGAATCATGGAATCACAGAATCAGAGCGTCAGAGAGTCCCGGAGTCTCAGAAGTGCAGAATGTGGAATTGTGGAATCACAGGGTGATGGAATCTCAGAGCCACAGTCAGAATCACAAAATCATGGAATCACTGGCTCACAGAATCCCAGAATTGTAGAGCGATGGAATCATGGAATCACAGAATCTCAGAGTCACAGAATCTCAGAGTCAAAAAAATCCCGGACTCACAGGCTCAGAGAGCAGAGTGATGGAATCATGGAATCACAGAATCTCAGAGCCACAGTCAGAATCACAAAATCATGGAATCACAGACTCCCAGAATCCCAGAATTGTGGAGTGATGGAATCATGGAATCACAGAATCTCAGAGTCATGGAATCTCAGAGTCACAGAGTCAGAATCACAAAATCATGGAATCACAGGCTCGGAGAATCCCAGAACTGCAGAGTGATGGAATCATGGAATCACAGAATCTCAGAGTCAGAATCACAAAAGTATGGAATCGTGGAATCTCAGAATCACACAGCCACAGTCAGAATCACAAAATCGTGGAATCACAGACCCCCAGAATTGTGGAATGATGGAATCATGGAATCACAGAATCTCAGAGTCATGGAATCTCATAGTCACAGAGTCAGAATCACAAAATCATGGAATCACAGGCTCAGAGAGCAGAGTGACAGAATCATGGAATCACGGAATCTCAGAGTCAGAGAGTCACAGAGCCTCAGAAGTTCAGAATGTGGAACTGTGGAATGACAGGATGACAGAATTTCAGGGCCACAGTCAGAATCACAAAATTGTGGAATCACTGGCTCACAGAATTGCAGAATGATGGAATCATGGAATCACAAAGAGAGTCACAGAATCTCAGAATTGCAGAGTGATGGAATCACAGAATTACAGTCTCAGACTCAATCACAGAATCATGAAATCATGGAATCAGAAAATCACGGATTCAGAGACTCCCAGAATCTCAGAATTGCAGAGTGATGGAATCACAGAATTACAGTCTCAGACTCAATGACAGAATCATGAAATCATGGAATCAGAAAGTCATGGATTCAGAATCTCCCAGAATCTCAGAATCACAGAATGTCACACACACATCATCACAGAACTACAGGATCAGTCACAGAATCACAGGGTCAGAGAATCATGGAAACACAGAATGACAGAATCATGGAATTACAGACTTACAGAACCACGGAATTACAGACTCACAGAATGACAGAACCAGAGAATTACAGATTCACAGTCACAGAATGACAGAATCATGGAGTTACAGATTCACAGTCACAGAATGACAGAATCATGGAGTTACAGATTCACAGAATGACAGAATCATGGAATCACAGACTCACAGATTCACGGACTCACAGTCTCACAGAATGAGAGGATCTTGGAGTTGCAGATTCACAGAATCACAGACTCACAGAATCATGGACTCAGACTCACAAAATTACAGAATAATGGGATTACAGATTCACAGAATTAGAGAATCATGTAATGACAGATTCACAGAACCACAGAATCATGGAATCACAGACTCACATAAAACACGGAATCATGGAATTGCAGTCTCACAAAAACCAGAGAACTTCAGAAGCAGAGAATCATGGCATTACAGAATCACAGTATTACAGACTCATGGAATCACAGACTCACAAAATCACAGAACTACAGAATCAGAGAATCACGGCATTACAGACTCACAGAATCAAGGAATCACAGACTCATATAATCATGAAATCACAGACTCTGGTGATCACAGCATCTCAGGCTCACACCCCCACAGAATCCCAGATTTGCAGATTCTCAGAGCCCCAGGATGGGTCAGACTGGATGGGACCACAGAGGGTCACTGGTGTCACCTCTCTGCTCATTCCAGCAGGGCCATTCCAGAGCCCAGGGCACGGGAGTGTGTCCAGAGGGCTCTGGAATATCCCAGAGAGGAGACTCCACAGCCTCAGGGCTGGGCACTGCCCAGAGCAGAAATTTTTCCTCATGTCCAGGTTGAACTTGCTGGGATTATTCCCTGCCTGTGGGTCTGGTGCCATTGCTGCACCAGGGACACCCAGGGATGAGGTTCCCTCTCATTTATCTCCTCTCCAGGCTGAACAGCCCCAGCTCCCTCAGCCTTTCCTGGCCAGGGAGATGCTCCAGGCCCTTCCCCATCTTTATGGGAGCTACTCCAGGTCCCTCCTGTCCCAGGAGTTGGACACGGCACTCACAGGGTATAAAAACATCCTGGTGGCTGCTCTTACAGCTGATGATTAAAAAGGGACAAGTTCTGAAATTCTCAGTAGTGGGATCGTGCAATTTTCCCGTTAAAATCCAGTTTTTCCCCGGGATCTCGTTCCCAAATTCCCTCTGGTGCTGTTATCCTCCCTGAGGGGAACCACCCGGGCCTGAGGAGGCCGCGCCCCCTCAGCGCTAGGTGGTAGCAAAACATCGACTACAAGAGGGAAAAAAACCCCCAATTTTAAAGAGACACTTTTGAAATTCACAATGATAGGATCGTTCTATTTCGCCGTTAAACCCAGTTGTCCCCGGGATCTCGTTCCCAAAATCGCGCCGGCGCTGAGATCCGCCCTGAGGGGAATCACGCGGGCCTGAGGAGGCCGCGCCCCCTCAGCGCTATATAGTAGCAAAACATCGATTGCAGAAGGGAAAAAAGCATTTTAAAAGGGACAATTTCTGAAATTCACAATAGTGAGATCATCCTGTTTCCCCGTTAAATCCAGTTTTTCCCCGGGGTCTCGTTCCCAAATTCCCGCTGATGCTGGGATCCGCCCTGAGGGGAACCACGCGGGCCTGAGGAGGCCGCGCCCCCTCAGCGCTAGGTGATAGCAAATCATCGATTCCCGGAGGGAAAAAGCGATTGAAAATGGACAATTTTTGAAATTCCCCTTAGTGGTATCATCCTATTTTCCCGTTAAAATCCATTTTTTTCCCAAGGTCTCGTTGCCAGATTCCCGCTGGTGCTGAGATCTGCCCTGAGGGCCTGAGGAGTCCGCGCCCCCTCAGCGCTAGGTGGTAGCAAAACATCGATTCCAGGAGGGAAAAACCGACTGGGTTTTCCTGACAAAAGGAGAAAAATCCCTCCTGGAGCCCCGCGGGATCCCGGGGAGTGCACGGAGGAGGGAGCCGGGAAGGGGAGCGTGTTGTCTGAGGGGGGAAAGTCTGAGGCTTGAGGGGGAAGAGGCTGAGGGGGTCCCTCGATGCAAGCCCTGGATAACCGAGGGGAGGCTCGATTGTGAGAAAAGGTTTATTGTGAAAAGGTTTATTGTGAAAAGGTTCATAGAAAAAGGTTCTTCCCTAAAGGGTCAGGCACAGACCAGGATCCCCAGGGAATGGTGACATTCCCACGGCTCCAGGACAACGCACCCAGGGAGAGATTTTGGGGTGTCTGTGCAGGAGTCGGATTTGATGATCTTGCAGCTCGGGATTTTCCGTAATTCCCAAAGTGTCACAATGTCCCACACACAGCAGCTGTGCCCTCTCCTCCTTGGGAGGATTTGGAAGCCCTAAATTCCTCAGCAGCCCAGATGATCCCAGATCTGACCCTGCTTAAAGCACGAGGTTGGACCTGGGGTCTCTTGCACCCCAAAATCTTCATCAATCCTTAAAATCATCTCGGCATTCTTCTGTGAATATCCAGCCACTTCTAAAACTCACAAGAGCTTCTGGAGTCAGGGATTTCCTTGGCTTCTGTTTGGGAAATTGGCAAGAGTTTAGTTGTTGCTGTTTGCCAGGGCCTTGCTGGTGGCACCAGCTCCCAAATCTCCTCCCTGGTGCCATCCTGGTCACTCCTGGATGGAAGCACAGGAATGTGGAGGAGCACCGAACAGGCAGCAAGGGAAAAACCCTTAAATTACAGATGAAACTGTATTTTGTACAGGTTTAAAATTGTGGAGTTGTGGGATGGTCAAATCTCCTGGACAGGGACATTTTTCCTTGGAAATTTGGATTTTTGGCACCACTGTCAGGACTGAGTAGCTCTGAGGGCTTTTCCCTGTTGTGAGCTCTGGGATCTGAATGGGGATCTGAAAGGATTCATTTCTTGGGCAAATCTTTATTTCAATTTAGATTTTGTGCAGGGATTCCTTCATTGGGAAAGGCCCTTGAGCCAGGTTGGTGCCATCCTGGTCACTCCTGGATGGAAACACAGGAATGTGGAGGAGCACAGAACAGGCACCAAGGAAAAACCCCTTAAATTACAGATGAAACTGTAAATTTTGTACGGGTTTAGAATTGGCTGGGGGCTGCAGGGAGGGCCAAGGGCTGAGGAAGGAGCTCTCCCCACGGTGTGTGCTGTGTGCGGTATTTTAAGGCCCCGCTCTGTGCCTGAGGCTGTTTGGAGATCAGACCCTGGCTGAAATGGGATTTAAATCATCCTCCAGCAGGCACAGGGTGGTGGATTTCAAATATTCCCAAATTTTCCCAAATATTCCCAAATTTTCCCAAAATTTTCCCAAATATTCCCAAATTTTCCCAAAATTTTCCCAAATTTTCCCAAATATTCCCAAATATTCCCAAATATTCCCATTTCCTTTGCCTCCCTACAAACAACTGAGCCCTGGAGGTGAGCTCTGCTCCTTATCAGCTCCTTATCAGCTCCACCCACTGATTACAGCAACTTTAGTTTGCATTTATTCCCTCTGCCGGCTGCTCTCCCTTTGCCACAGGGTCTGCATGCTCTTCATTAACCCTTTATTGCCTTAGTCCTTAATGGCATTAACCCTTTACTGCATTAACCCTTTATTGCATTTACCCTTTATTGCATTAACCCTTTCTGGCATTAACCCTTTGTTCCATTAACCCTTTATTCCATTAACCCTTTCTGGCATTAACCCTTTATTGCCTTAACCCTTTATTGCAATAACCCTTTATTGCCTTAACCCTTTATTGCAATAACCCTTTATTGCCCTTTACTCCATTAACCCTTTATCCCATTAACCCTTTATTCTATTAACCCTTTCTGGCATTAACCCTTTACTGCATTAACCCTTTATGGCACTAACCCTTTATTGCCTTAACCCTTTATTCCATAAACCCTTTACTGCATTAACCCTTTACTCCATTAACCCTTTATTCCATTAACCCTTTGTTCCATTAACCCTTTATTCCATTAACCCTTTATCCCATTAACCCTTTCTCCCATTAACCCTTTACCCCATTAACTCTTTACCCCATTAACCCTTTATCCCATTAACCCTTTACTCCATTAACCCTTTACCCCATTAACCCTTTGTTCCCCAGCACCCCTGCTGAGATTCGCTCTCCTCCCCCTTCTCTCCATTTTGCCATTCCCAACATCCCCATCCACAAAAGTCTTTTTTCCCCAAATTTCTGCTTTTCCAGCTCGGACTCATCAGGAGAATTTCAATTTCCCTCCCAGCTGGGACCAAACTCGGCCGTTCCCGCAGGGCAAGGAGCCCCAGGAGCCCCAGGAGCCCCTGGAGCCCCTGGAGCCCCGGGAACCCCGGGAGCCCCAGGAGCCCCAGGAGCCCCGGGAGCCCCGGGAGCCCCAGGAGCCCCAGGAGCCCCAGGAGCCCCGGGAGCCCCGGGAGCCCCGGGAGCCCCAGGAGCCCCGGGAGCCCCGGGAGCCCCAGGAGCCCCAGGAGCCCCGGGAGCCCCAGGAGCCCCGGGAGCCCCAGGAGCCCCAGGGGCTGGGCTGGGGCTGGGCTGGTTTTGTTCCCCGTCCGAGCGGGGCTGGAGCAAAACGCGGTGATTTCACCCCAGAGATTTTTTATTTCCTCTCCATTTCAATTTCCAGACCTCAGGAATGATGGAAAATGTGTTTACAGACAGAATAAGTACATCTGGTTTTATTCTGATTTATTTCTCTTGCATCTGATTTTATTCTGATTTGTTTACATCTGATTTTACCCTGATTTATTTCTCTTGCATCTGATTTAATTCTGATTCATTTCTCAGATTTTATTCTGATTTATTTCTCTTACATCTGATTTTATTCTGATTAATTTCTCAGATTTTATTCTGATTCATTTCTCTTACATCTGATTTTATCCTGATTTATTTCTCTTACATCTGATTTTATCCTGATTCATTTCTCTTACATCTGATTTTATTCTGATTTATTTACATCTGATTTTATCCTGATTTATTTCTCTTGCATCTGATTTTATCCTGATTTATTTCTCTTACATCTGATTTTATCCTGATTCATTTCTCTTACATCTGATTTTATTCTGATTTATTTACATCTGATTTTATCCTGATTTATTTCTCTTACATCTGATTTTATTCTGATTTATTTCTCTTGCATCTGATTTAATTCTGGTTAATTTCTCAGATTTTATTCTGATTTATTTCTCTTACATCTGATTTTACTGTGATTTATTTCTCTTACATCTGATTTTATTGTGATTTATTTCTCTCACATCTGATTTTATTCTGATTTTATTCTGATTTTATTCTGATTTTATTCTGATTAATTTCTCAGATTTTATTCTGATTAATTTCTCTCATATCTGATTTTATTGTGATTTATTTCCCTTACATCTGATTTTATTCTGATTAATTTCTCAGATTTTATTCTGATTCATTTCTCTTACATCTGATTTTATCCTGATTTATTTCTCTTACATCTGATTTTATCCTGATTTTATTCTGATTTTATTCTGATTTTATTCTGATTTTATTCTGATTCATTTCTCAGATTTTATTCTGATTCATTTCTCTCACATCTGGTTTTATTGTGTTTTATTTCCCTTACATCTGATTTTATTCTGATTTATTTCCCTTACATCTGATTTTATTCTGATTCATTTCTCAGATTTTATTCTGATTTATTTCTTTTATGCTTTTATTGTGATTTATTTCCTCTCACATCTGATTTAATTCTGATTCATTTCTCACATTTTATTCTGATTCATTTCCATGTTTGGAATGAGAATCTGACCTGGGGATTGCGCAATTCCAGGGAATATCGATGGGAAATATAAATTATTGATATAATTTCCATGTTTGGAATGAGAATCTGACCTGGGAATTGCACAATTCCAGGGAATATTGATGGGAAATATAAATTATTGATATAATTTCCATGTTTGGAATGTGGGTCTGACCTGGGGATTTCACTTAAAATCCTCAAAAGTTCACTTTAAATCCTCCAAATTTCAATTAAAACCCTCAAAATTCCACTTTAAATTCTCAAAAATTCACTCAAAATCCTCAATAATTCACTTAAAATCCTCAAAATTTCACAGATCTAGAATGGATTTGGGGATCCAAAATGGATTTGGGATCTAAAATGGATTTGATGATTTAAAAGGGATTTGGGGATCTATTATGGATTAGGGGATCTAAAAGGGATTTGGGGATCTAAAATGGATTTGGGGATCTAAAATGGATCCCAAATGAGATACCAAATGAGATCCCAAATTTAGATTTGGAGATCTAAAAGGGATTTGGGGATCTGATCTAAAATGGATTTGGGGATCTAAAAGGGATCCCAAATTAGATCCCAAATTTAGATTTGATGATCTAAATGGGATTTGGGATCTAAAATGGATTTGGGGATCCAAAAGGGATTTGGGGATCCAAAAGGGATTTGGGGATCTGATCTAAAATGGATTTGGGCACCTAAAATGGATTTGGGTATCTAAAGGGATTTGGGGATGTAAAAGGGATTTCAGGATCCAAAAGGCATTTGGGGATCCCAAAGGGATTTGGGGATCCAAAATGGATTTGGGGCTCCCAAAGGGATTTGGGGATCCAAAATGGATTTGGGGCTCCCAAAGGGATTTGGGGATCTGAAAGGATTTGGGGATCTAAAATGGATTTGGGGATCTAAAAGGGATCCCAAATGAGATCCCAAATGAGATCCCAATTTTGGATTTGGGGATCTTAAAGGGATTTGGGGATCCAAAAGGGATTTGGGGATCCCAAAGGGATTTGGGTACCTAAAATGGATTTGGGGACCTAAAGCGATTTGGGGATCCAAAATGGATTTGGGAATCCAAAAGGCATTTGGGGATCCCAAAGGGATTTGGGGATCCAAAATGGATTTGATGATTTCAAAGGGATTTGGGGATCTGATCTAAAATGAATTTGGGGATCCAAAACGGATTTGGGGATCCAAAAGGGATTTGGGGATCTGATCTAAATTTTAGGGATCTAAAATGGATTTGGGGATCTAAAAGGGATCCCAAATTAGACCCCAAATTTAGGTTTGGGGATCTAAAAGGGATTTGGGGATCCAAAAGGATTTGGGGATCCAAAAGGGATTTGGGATCTAAAATGGATTTGGGGATCCAAAAGGGATTTGGGGATCCAGAATGGATTTGGGGATCCAAAAGGGATTTGGGGATCCAAAAGGGATTTGGGGATCCAGAATGGATTTGGGGATCCAAAAGGGATTTGATGATTTAAAATGGATTTGGGATCCAAAATGGATTTGGGGATCTAAAATGAATTTGGGGATGTAAAGGGGATTTGGGGATCCCAAAGGCATTTGATGATTTCAAAGGCATTTGATGATTTCAAAGTCTTTTCCACCCTTGATACCTCTGTGATTTCTGGTTGCAGCTTCCTCTCCAATGGGATTTTTGTCCATAAATGCTGACGGGTTTTGTGCCTGCCATGATTTTTCCCTGATGTGTGGAAAAGTTCTGTTTTTTCCCAGCTGGGGTAAATCCAGTTCTCTGTGCTCTCAATCCCTTTATCCTCCAAACCTGATTTTTGCTGCATTTTCTGGGCATTCCCCAAATTTCAGAGATCGGTGAGAGAGAGAAGGAGAGCCCGGGGTTCCCAATCCCCGAAATTCCAGCTCCTCCTCGTGCGTCCCGGTGCAAATCCAGAGTGTGGGATTTGATTTCCCTCTTGCTGTCTCAGCAGGAAAAGTGGAATTGCTTTAGCTTGAGGAAGGATTTCTGTCTCCAGGTTTTCTTCCACAGAAAACCTCCCGAGGATCCCAGGAGGCTCCTCCAAGGTGAGAATTCCAGGAGGAGAAGGGGATGTGGCAGCAGCTGCAGCAAAGCAGGCTCAGACCCCGAACCCAGCAGGAATTTTGCTGTCGTTTGCCCGGTTCCAGGGGGGTAAATCTGAATTCCTGCCCTGTTTGGAGGGAGGATCCTCCTCAGTCCGTGTCCGATCCCGGCCTGGACGGAGCAACGCGCCAGGGCTGAGCCTCAAACACGGGGGGGCTGCAAGAGAGAGAAAACGGCGACAATCAGACTCCAGAAATTCAGATCGACTCGGAGAATTCGGGTTTGAAAGGTATTTAAATACTCATTGTATTCAAATACCTTTATTTTAAATGTATTTAAATACTTATTGTATTTAAATCCCTTTATTTTAAATGTATTTAAATACTTACTGTATTCAAATACCTTTATTTTAAATGTATTTAAATACTTATTGTACTTAAATACCTTTATTTGAAATGTATTTAAATACTTATTGTACTCAAATACCTTTATTTTAAATGTATTTAAATACTTATTGTATTCAAATACCTTTATTTTAAATGTATTTAAATACTTATTGTATTCAAATCCCTTTATTTTAAATGTATTTAAATACTTACTGTATTCAAATACCTTTATTTGAAATGTATTTAAATACTTATTGTACTTAAATGCCTTTATTTTAAATGTATTTAAATACTTATTGTATTAAAATACCTTTATTTTAAATGTATTTAAATACTTATTGTATTCAAATACCTTTATTTGAAATGTATTTAAACACTTATTGTATTCAAATACCTTTATTTGAAATGTATTTAAATACTTATTGTATTCAAATCCCTTTATTTTAAATGTATTTAAACACTTATTGTACTTAAATACCTTTATTTTAAATGTATTTAAACACTTATTGTACTTAAATCCCTTTATTTTAAATGTATTTAAATACTTATTGTATTCAAATCCCTTTATTTTAAATGTATTTAAATACTTATTGTATTCAAATACCTTTATTTTAAATGTATTTAAACACTTATTGTATTCAAATACCTTTACTTTAAATGTATTTAAATACTTATTGTACTTAAATACCTTTATTTTAAATGTATTTAAATACTTATTGTATTCAAATACCTTTATTTTAAATGTATTTAAATTCTTATTGTATTCAAATACCTTTATTTTAAATGTATTTAAATACTTATTGTATTCAAATATCTAAATATATTTAAATGCTCAGCCAACCCTTGGGATTCCTGTGGCATTTAAAAGCTCAAATCCCTTTCCACATCTGGATTGAGTGGGAAGATTATTCCCACTCGTGCTCTCATTACAGGGAAAATAAAATAATCATCAATCAATAATCATCAATCAAAGCATTTTTCCTTTTTCTGTCCCTTCAAACACAGCCAAAATTGGGGAGTTTATTTTGGGGAGAGCCTGGTGGAGCTCCTGGAAATTTCACTGAAGGAATTATGGCAGGGTTTGTGTCTTTCTGATACAAAAAACCCCCAAAATTCGGATTTTCCTTGCAAAATTGGGGGGTTTATTTTGATGAGAGCCTGGTGGAGCTCCTGGAAATGTCACTGAAGGAATTATGGCAGGATTTGTGTCTTTCTGATACAAAAACCCCCCAAAATTCGGATTTTCCTTGCAAAATTGGGGAGTTTATTTTGTATATTATTCAGAGAGAAAAATTCTCTCTTCATGGAAAAATTCAGAGAGGAAAATTCTCTCCTTGTGGGAAAATTCAGAGAGGAAAATTCTCTCCCCATGGGAAAATTCAGAGAGGAAAATTCTCTCCTCATGGGAAAATTCAGAGAGGAAAATTCTCTCCTCGTGGAAAAATTCAGAGAGGAAAATTCTCTCCTCGTGGAGAAATTCAGAAAGAAAAATTCTCTCCTCGTGCAAAAATTCAGAGAGAAAAATTCTCTCCTCATGGGAAAATTCAGAGAGGAAAATTCTCTCCTCGTGGAAAATTCCTAGAGGAAAATTCTCTCCTTGTGGAAAATTCAGAGAGAAAAATTCTCTCCTTGTGGAAAAAATCAGAGAGGAAAATTCTCTCCTCGTGGAAAAAATCAGAGAGGAAAATTCTCTCCTCATCGGAAAATTCAGAGAGGAAAATTCTCTCCTCGTGGAAAATTCAGAGAGAAAAATTCTCTCCTCTTCGGAAAATTCAGAGAGGAAATTTCTCCCCTCGTGGAAAATTCCTAGAGGAAAATTCTCTCCTTATGGGAAAATTCAGAGAGGAAAATTCTCTCCTTGTGGGAAAATTCAGAGAGGAAATTTCTCCCCTCGTGGAAAACTTCAGAGAGGAAAATTCTCTCCTTATGGGAAAATTCAGAGAGGAAAATTCTCCCCTCATGCAAAAATTCTCGCCATTCCCAGCTCTCTCCAGGCTGTGGCATTCCAGGGTCAGGGACCTTTTTTATGGAAACTTTGATGGGATTTTCCAGCCTGATGATGATTTTTATGACCGTGATGAAGTTCTGCTGCCTACTCGTGTTTTCCTAGGCCTCGTTCATGGGATGATGGAATTGTCAAGGTTGGGAAAGTTCTCCGAGCCCATCGAGTGCAGTTCTTGGATCTGTGTCCCCAGGTGCCACATCCACAGGGACTTTCAATGCCTCCACCCTGGAAAACCCTTCCAGGGAAGGAATTAAATCCAATCCCCAATCCAGCCCAATCCGAGCATTCCAGAGCTTTCCTGGTCTCTTTCTTGGATCCTTTCTCTCCTCACAAGGATTTGGGATTTGCGCTGTGGATCCTCCTCGTGGAGATGAACCCACGGATCTGCTCAAAAAGCAAAGTTTGGGAATCCATTCCCAGCTCCATCCAGGCTCTGGGATTCCAGGGTCAGGGACCTTTTTATGGAAACCTTTATGGGATTTTCCAGCCTGATCCTGCTGGTTTTATGGCCAGGATGTGTTGGTGTTCTGTTGCCTCCTTCTGTTTTCCTTAGAATGGAATTGTCAAGGTTGGAAAAGTTCTCCAAGCCCATCGAGTGCAATTCTTGGATCTGTGTCCCCAAGTGCCACATCCACAGGGATTTTAAATAATTCCACCCTGGACAACTCTTCCAGTTGTCCAGGGAATTTTTTCAATCCAGTCCCCAATCCAGCCCAATCCGAGCATTCCAGAGCTTTCCTGGTCTCTTTCTTGGGTCCTTTCTCTCCTCACAAGGATTTGGGATTTGCGCTGTGGATCCTCCTCGTGGAGATGAACCCACG
This sequence comes from Artemisiospiza belli, assembly GCA_021963965.1. Taxonomy (NCBI): domain Eukaryota; kingdom Metazoa; phylum Chordata; class Aves; order Passeriformes; family Passerellidae; genus Artemisiospiza; species Artemisiospiza belli. The sequence continues at coordinate 26,015 of JAKDEW010001052.1, forward strand.
GATCTGCTCAAAAAGCAAAGTTTGGGAATCCATTCCCAGCTCCATCCAGGCTGTGGGATTCCAGGGTTAGGGACCTTTTTATGGAAACTTTTATGGGATTTTCCAGCCTGATCCTGCTGGTTTTATGGCCAGGATGTGCTGGTGTTCGGCTGCCTACTTCTGTTTTCCTTAGAATGGAATTGTCAAGGTTGGAAAAGTTCTCCGAGCCCATCGAGTGCAATTCTTGGATCTGTGTCCCCAGGTGCCACATCCACAGGGATTTTCAATGCCTCCACCCTGGACAACTCTTCCAGGGAAGGAATTAAATCCAATCCCCAATCCAGCCCAATCCGAGCATTCCAGAGCTTTCCTGGTCTCTTTCTTGGATCCTTTCTCTCCTCACAAGGATTTGGGATTTGTGCTGTGGATCCTCCTCGTGGAGATGAACCCACGGATCTGCTCAAAAAGCAAAGTTTGGGAGATCCAGGGATCCTGGAGGAGCTTCATCATCTCCCATCTGGATGGGATCACCAGTAATTACCGGATAATCATTTTCCTGTAGGATCTACCCAGAAATCCCAACAGAATCCCATCCGAATCCCCTTTCCTTTGCTCCCTCCAGGTTCTTCACCATTTTGGCACCAAAACCCACCAGGGGTCACAGATTGAGACCCTCACGGTGGGTGAACCACCAGGACATCCCAAAAACCCCAAAAAGGCTTTCCCAGGATGCTCCTGGCCCTGAGCAGCTTCGGGACGTGCCAGGAAGAGCTCCCAAAGGCAACCCCAGGCTGGGATGGCGTCGGATTGTTTGGGATGGTGGCACTCCGGCTCCTGGTTCTGGGAACCCTGGGGTTCCCACCAGCCAGGGCAGCTCCTGGTGCTCAGCCCCAAGAGCAGCTCCAGGAGAGCTGGAGAGGGACCTGGGACAGGGGATGGAGGGACAGGACACAGGGATGGAGGGACAGGACACAGGGATGGAGGGACAGGACGCAGGGAATGGGTTCCTGCTGTTGTTCCCACCATCCAGAGCATTTCTTTGTCCTCCATCCCAAAGAGCTCTCTCCAGGAGAGGGATGTGGGACAGGGGATGGAGGGACAGGACACAGGGAATGGGTTCCTGCTGTTGTTCCCACCATCCAGAGCATTTCTTTGTCCTCCATCCCAAAGAGCAGCTCCAGGAGAGGGACGTGGGACGTGGGATGGAGGGACAGGACACAGGGCTGGAGGGACAGGACAGGGAATGGGTTCCTGCTGTTGTTCCCACCATCCAGGGCACTTCTTTGTCCTCCACCCCCCAAGAGGGGCTCCAGGAGAGCTGGAGAGGGATGTGGGACGTGGGATGGAGGGACAGGACACAGGGAATGGGTTCCTGCTATGGTTCCCACCATCCAGGGCATTTCCTGGTCCTCCAACCCCAAGAGCAGCTCCAGGAGAGCTGGAGAGGGACGTGGGACAGGGGATGGAGGGACAGGACACAGGACTGGAGGGACAGGACAGGGAATGGGTTCCTGCTGGGAAAGGGGAGATTCGGTGGGATTTGGGATGAAATTCCTGGCTGGGCCGGTGGGGACGGGCTGGGCTGGAGTTCCCAGAGAAGCTGTGGCTGCCCCTGGATGCCTGAAGTGACCAAGGAGAGGTTGGACAGGGCTTGGACAGCAGAAGATGGCGGGGGTGGAACTGGGGAGCGTTTCCCACCCAAACCATTCCGTGACCCCGTGATTTGGGCGCTGTCCCCGGGACAGGACCCCACACTCACACGGGGACCTGGTGTCCCTCCCGGCGGCATCCGCGGCTCCTCCGCGCCGCGGTTCGGGGCCCCGCACGGGCCCCGGGCGGATCCCGGCGCTCCAGGGGCGGCTCCGGGCCGGGGCCTTGGCGGGAGGGACCCGGGCATGGGCGGGCCGGGCCCGGCGGGGACGGAGCGGGGGCTGCGGGGCGGGAGCGGGGGACGAGAGGGACGGCTGGGGAAGGGGAAAAGGGGATGGGGGAAAGGGGAAAGGAAAGGGAAAGGGAAAGGGAAAGGGAAAGGGAAAGGGAAAGGGAAAGGGAAAGGGAAAGGGGAAAAGGCGAAAGGGGAAAGGGGAAAGGGGAAAGTGGAAAAGGAAAGAGGAAAGGGGAAAGGAAAGGGGAAAAGGGGAAGGGGAAAGGGGAGGGGGGAAAGGAAAAGGGGAAGGGGAAAAGAAGAAGGGGAAAAGGGGATGGGGGAAAGGGGAAAGGAAAGGGAAAGGGGGAAAGGGAAGGGGAAAATGAGAAGGAAAGGAGAAAGGGAAAGGGGAAAGGAAAGGGAAAGGGGGAAGAGGAAGGGGAAAAAGCGGAAAAAGGGAAAAGGGGAAGGGAAAGGGGAGAGGGAAAGGGGAGAGGGAAAGGGGAAAAGGGGTAAAGGAAAGGGGGAAAAGAAAAGGGGAAGGGGACAAGGGGAAAGAGGGAAGGGGGAAGGGGGAAAGAGGGAAAGGAAAGGGAAAGGGAAAGGAAAAGGGAAAGAGGAAGGGGAAGGGGAAGAGGAAGGGGGGAAAGGAGAGGGGAAAGGGGAAAAGAGGAAAAGTGGAAGGGGGAAGGGGGAAAGGGGAGGGGAACGGTAAAAGGAAAAGGGAAATGGGAAAGGGGAAGGGAAAGGAAAAGGGAAAAGGGAAAAGGGAAAAGGAAAGTGGAAATGGGAAAGGGGAAGGGAAAGGAAAGGGAAAAGGAAAGGGGAAATGGGGAAGGGGAAGGGGAGAGGGGGAAGGGGAAGGAGAAATGGGGAAGGGAAAGCAGAAAGGGAAGGGGGAAAGGGAAAAGGGAAGGGTAAGGAGGAGGGAAAGGGAAAAGGGAGAGGAGAAGGGAACAAGGAAGGGGAAGGGAAAAGGGGAAGGGGAAAGGGGGAAAGGAAAAGGGGAAAAGAGGAAAGGAAAGGGAGAGGCGAAAGGGAAGGGGGAAAGGGGAAAGGGGGAAAGGGAGAAGGAAAAGGAAAGGGGAAAGAGAAAAGGAAAGGGAAAGGGAAGGGAAGAGGAAAGGGAGGGGAGGGGAGGGGAGGGGAGGGGAGGGGAGGGGAAGGGAAGGGAAGGGAAGGGAAGGGAAGGGAAGGGAAGGGAAGGGAAGGGAAGGGAAGGGAAGGGAAGGGAAGGGAAGGGAAGGGAAGGGAAGGGAAGGGAAGGGAAGGGAAGGGAAGGGAAGGGAAGGGAAGGGAAGGGAAGGGAAGGGAAGGGAAGGGAAGGGAAGGGAAGGGAAGGGAAGGGAAGGGAAGGGAAGGGAAGGGAGAAGAAGAGAAATCATCATTCCCAGCAGTTTCAGACGGACTGAAAACATGGCAATCCACTGAGAAATTCTATACATTCTATAAATTTTATTCCCAATTTCTGTTCCATCGATTGTATAGATTAATATCAATAAATATTGATTCTATACATTTTATTCCTAAATGATATCCCTTAATGATAAATAAATAAATGCATAATTTGCTTTATTTGAGCTGTGGTGCCTTAAGGACAGAGGGACCCAATTAGAAACCGGTGCCCGTAGAGCCAAAGCTCATTAATGAATTCTCCACACCAATTAAGTTCTTAATGCCCAGATTGTCCCCTGTCCCCAGTCTCGCTCGGTGTTTGAAGACTCAAAAGTGTAAAGGATGAAGTTCATTTTAACTTTTATTTAGGATAAAAATTAAGCAAAAAAAAAAAAAATTGTAGCAAACTACTTTTACTTGAGATAAAATCCAAAAATTAAAAAAAATCCCAAGATTCTGAAAAAAACAGGCTTGGCTTTGATTTATTGGGGGTTTTGGTTGGTTGGGTGGTTGTGGTTTTTGGGGGCTTTGTTTTGGTTTGGGTTTTGTTGGGATTTTGTTGGTGGTGGTTTTGGTTTTTTGGGTTTTTTTTTGACCGATCCAAGTCATTTGGTAAGGATGGAGAACAGACATTATTATGATTAATAAAGAAAATTCAAAATATAAAATAATATTTTAGATAAAATATAAAACATGTTTTATATAAAATAGAATTTATCTATACATATAATCTATATGTAAATATAAATATAAATATAAATATAAATATAAATATAAATATAAATATAAATATAAATATAAATATAAATATAAATATAAATATAAATATAAATTGAACAGGATGTATATTTATATACGTATAAATATATGTATATTTATATACATATTTATATATATTTATACATATAAATATATGTGTATATAAAATATATGTGTATATACATATATTTTACAGACATATGTTTTATATATGTATAAAATATATATTATATATATATTATATATTATATATTATATATTATATATTATATATTATATATTATATATTATATATTATATATTATATATTATATATTATATGTTATATGTTATATGTTATATGTTATATATTATATATTATATATAGTATATAGTATATGTTATATATATGTATATTATATATACATATATTTTATGTATATTTATATATTTATATATCATTTTAATAGATATTATATATACACATATTTTATATATATTTTATATACATATATTTTATATATGTATATTATATATATTATATATTATATATATTATATAGTATATATTATATATACATATATTTTATGCATATGTATATATTTATATATTTTTATATATAATTTTAATAGATATTATATATAGACATATTTTATATATATTTTATATACATATATTTTATATATGTATATAATATATATATTATTATATATATTATATAGTATATATTATGTATATGTATATTATATATACATATATTTTATGTATATTTATATATTTATATATTTTTATATATAATTTAAATAGTTGTTATATATATACATATTTTATATATTTTTATATACATATATTTTATATATGTATATATTATATATTATATATTATATATTATATATTATATATTATATATTATATATTATATATTATATATTATATATTATATATTATATATTATATATATTATATATGTGTATATTATGTATAATTTTTATGTATATTTATATATTTATATATTTTTATATATAATTTTAATAGATATTATATACACACATATTTTATATATTTTATACACATATGTTTTATATATGTGTAATATGTCTATTATATATTATATATTATATATTATATATTATATATTATATATTATATATTATATATTATATATTATATATTATATATTACATATTATATAGTATATAGTATATAGTATATAGTATATAGTATATAGTATATATATATGTATATTTATATATTTACATATTTTTATATATAATTTTAATAGATATTATATATACACATATTTTATGTACATTTATATTTATTTCTCTCTCTATATTTCTATATTATTATATAAACATTTATATATCTAATATCTATTATATATACATATAAAATACATGTATATATTTTATAAAACAAAAAATACCCATATATTTGTATATATTTTATAAATGTATAAATCTGCATTGCCCAGGACCGTGTGCTGGGAATCCTGGATTTTCCCCAGCTTTTCCCACCTCCTGTAAACGGAATTTTGTCTCAATTTCCCATCAAAATGCCGTGTAAAAAATTCACTTCTGCCTTCAAATCCTCCAGGACACAGGCAGGGAGGGCTGATCCTGTCAAAAATGAATGATTTAGGGAATAAAAATCATTTCGGGGGGGCTGATCCTGTCAAAAATGAATGATTTAGGGAATAAAAATCATTTCAGGGAGGGCTGATCCTGTCAAAAATGAATGATTTAGGGACTAAAAATCATTTCAGGGAGGGCTGATCCTGTCAAAAATGAATGATTTAGGGACTAAAAATCATTTCAGGGAGGGCTGCTCCTGTCAAAAATGAATGATTTAGGGAATAAAAATCATTTCAGGGAGGGCTGATCCTGTCAAAAATGAATGAATTAGGGAATAAAAATCATTTCAGGGAGGGCTGATCCTGTCAAAAATGAATGATTTCAGGACTAAAATCATTTCAGGGAGGGCTGATCCTGTCAAAAATGAATGATTTAGGGACTAAAATCATTTCAGGGAGGGCTGATCCTGTCAAAAATGAATGATTTAGGGAATAAAAATCATTTCAGGGAGGGCTGATCCTGTCAAAAATGAATGATTTAGGGAATAAAAATCATTTCAGGGAGGGCTGATCCTGTCAAAAAAAATGATTTCAGGACTAAAAATCATTTCAGGGAGGGCTGATCCTGTCAAAAAAAATGATTTCAGGACTAAAAATCATTTTTGAGGGTTAAAAGAACCTGGGGGGGCGGGGCAGTGCCCGGAGCGGAGCCAGCCCTGAGCCGCTGACACTGATCCCCATTGGAGCTTTCCCAGAAAACTTTTGGGAATTTGTTCCCAAAATTCTGCAGGAACTGCACTGCAGGACGTGGAAACCCTTCGTTAGACACCCAATTAACTCACTCTCATTAACTTTTATTCTAATTGGGCCAATTGGCTTTAGTTAATTCCCAGTGAGGAGCCGGCCTGGCGCATTTTCTGGTTCTCCTGATTGGTGACAAAATCCAAACCCTGCCAGGTTTCTCATTCTGTTTATTAAGTGGACGTCCCCTTAATTCAGATTTTATTCTTATTTTTTACTCTCATTCCAGTTTCTCACATGGAAACTGGAGCCAGTGGATGTCCCCTTACCTCAGTTTTTATTCTTATTTTTTATTCTCATTCTCGGTTTCTCACATGGAAACTGGAGCCAGTGGATGTCCCCTTAATTCAGATTTTATTCTTATTTTTTACTCTCATTCTCGGTTTCTCACATGGAAACTGGAGCCAGTGGATGTCCCCTTAATTCAGTTTTTATTCTAATTTTTATTCTCATTCAGCACATGGAACCTGGAGCCAGTGGATGTTCCCTTAATTAAGATTTTATTCTTATTTTTTATTCTCATTCAGCACATGTGGATGTCCCCCTAATTAAGGTTTTATTCTTATTTTTATTCTCATTCACCTCATTCACCTGGAGCCAGTGGATGTCCCCTTAATTCAGTTTTTATTTTTATATTTTTCTCATTTACCTGGAGCCAGTGGATGTCCCTTTAATTCAGTTTTTATTCTTATTTTTTATCTCATTCACCTGGAGCCAGTGGATGTCCCTTAATTCAGTTTTTATTTTTATATTTTTCTCATTCACCTGGAGCCAGTGGATGCCACTTTAATTCAGTTTTTATTCTCATTTTGGGAGCTCCATGTAAAAACCCCTTTTCCCATCTTCCTGCCCGGAATATTCTTTATTCTCCCCGTGGATCGTTGATCTGTTGGAGGTTTAATTTCAATTGGAACTCGCTGCTCGCTCGCCTTGGGCATTTTTCCTTTCATCCCAGGCTGTTCTGGGAGGATTTGCTGCACGATTTGCACATTAATCTTCTTTATTTAGACTTGATTCAACCAAAGCTTTTCAAAGGCTTTCATCTCAAGCAGGTTTCCCAATGCTGCCTTTAATAAGAAAGGGAAATTAATTTTGGATTATAGCTAGAGAATTATATTTTTTTTATTTTTTCTTATGCATCAGCCTGGTTTAAGCTCAGTTTTATTGGTTTTAGTGTTTATTTTTGGCTGCCCAGGGCTCCAGGGGAGTCCCCAGCTCTGGAGGGATTGAGATCCCCATGGAAGGGACACTTGGGGACACGGAGCAGTGGGGGCAGGGAACGATGTTCTGAACTTCAGCAATTCCACAATTCTCTGATTTTTTATCACTGAAATCCCTCCTGATTAATTACATCTTTTTGAACTTCAGCAATTCCACAATTCTCTGATTTTTTATCACTGAAATCCCTCCTGATTAATTACATCTTTTTGAACTGCAACAATTCCACAATTCTCTGATTTTTTATCACTTAAATTCCTCCTGATTAATTACCTTGAAGCTCACATAACTTTCCTTAAAATCCAGGGAGAGAAAACCAAAATCACCAAATTTTTTTACGCTGAGCTGAGATCCTTCCACTGCTGGCCTGGCAATAGAACAACTCAAAACCGGGAAATTCTGGTGGGCTGCTGCTGAGAATTTGAGATTTTTTGTGATTTTTTGGCAGGAGAACACGGCATTGACCTGAAGCCGTGGAGAAAGCTTCCAAAATTGAATTATTGCACTGGGATTGTGGGTGAGGAGTTTGATTAGAAGTGTGTAAATCACAAGGTGGAAAATTTAGAGTTTGGGGTTTTAAAATTTCGAGTTTGAGGTTCTAGAACACTCTAGAAAATTTAGAGTTTGGGATTTTAAAATTTTCGAGTTTGAGGTTCTAGAGCACTCTAGAAAATTTAGAGTTTGGGATTTTAAAATTTTGAGTTTGAGGTTCTAGAACATTCTAAAAAATTTAGAGTTTTGGGGTTTTAAAATTTCGAGTTTGAGGTTCTAGAGCACTCTAGAAAATTTAGAGTTTGGGGTTTTAAAATTTTGAGTTTGAGGTTCTAGAACACGCTAGAAAATTTGGAGTTTGGGGTTTTAAAATTTCGAGTTTGAGGTTCTAGAACACTCTAGAAAATTTAGAGTTTGGAGTTTTAAAATTTCGAGTTTGAGGTTCTAGAACACTCTAGAAAATTTAGTTTGGGGTTTTAAAATTTCAAGTCTGAGGTTCTAGAACACTCTAGAAAATTTAGAGTTTGAGGTCTTAAAATTTCGAGTTTGAGATTCTAAAACACTCTAGAAAATTTGGAGTTTGAGGTTTTAAAATTTTGAGTTTGAGGTTCTAGAACACGCTAGAAAATTTGGAGTTTGGGGTTTTAAAATTTCGAGTTTGAGGTTCTAAAACACTCTAGAAAATTTGGAGTTTGGGGTTTTAAAATTTCGAGTTTGAGGTTCTAGAACACTCTAGAAAATTTGGAGTTTGGGATTTTAAAATTTCGAGTTTGAGGTTCTAGAACACTCTAGAAAATTTGGAGTTTGGGGTTTTAAAATTTCGAGTTTGAGGTTCTAGAACACTCTAGAAAATTTAGTTTGGAATTTTAAAATTTCGAGTCTGAGGTTCTAGAACACTCTAGAAAATTTGGAGTTTGAGATCTTAAAATTTCGAGTTCGAGGTTCTAGAACACTCTAGAAAATTTAGAGTTTGGGATTTTAAAATTTTGAGTTTGAGGTTCTAGAACATTCTAAAAAATTTAGAGTTTTGGGGTTTTAAAATTTCGAGTTTGAGGTTCTAGAACACTCTAGAAAATTTAGAGTTTGGGATTTTAAAATTTTCGAGTTTGAGGTTCTATAACACTCTAGCAAATTTCAATTTTTGAGGTTCTATAACACTTTAGAAAATTTGGAGTTTGGGATTTTAAAATTTCGAGTTTGAAGTTCTAGAACACTCTAGAAAATTTAGAGTTTGGGATTTTAAAATTTAGAGTTTGAGGTTCTAGAACAGTCTAGAAAATTTAGAGTTTGGGATTTTAAAATTTAGAGTTTGAGGTTCTAGAACAGTCTAGAAAATTTCAATTTTTGAGTGTCTAGAACAGTCTAGAAAATTTGGAGTTTGGGGTTTTAGAATCTAACAATGTGTAGAAACAAGATGGAGGGTTTAGGGCAGAGGTTGGTGCTTCTTCCCCTTATTCTTCGTGGCTTTGGCTGGTTTTGTGTCATTGGATAAAAAGTCTGCATTGTAGGCCATGGGTGGGTGGTTACTGGGTTAAGAGTGAAAATAATTCAGGTGTAATTCCTATTGGGTTAAAAGTGAAAATAATTTAGGTGTAATTCCTGTTGGGTTAAAAGTGAAAATAATTTAGGTCTAATTCCTGTTGGGTTAAAAATGAAAATAATTTAGGTCTAATTCCTGTTGGGTTAAAAGTGAAAATAATTTAGGTGTAATTCCTGTTGGGTTAAAAATGAAAATAATTTAGGTCTAATTCCTGTTGGGTTAAAAGTGAAAATAATTTAGGTGTAATTCCTGTTGGGTTAAAAGTGAAAATAATTTAGGTGTAATTACAGATTACCATGAGGTGTAATTAAATGCTGAAGCTGTAACCTAAAGGACATTTCACAAAACACGGGTCACCGTTTTCAAGTACAGGGGCCTAAAATCCAGCTCCCATACTAATATTTTGAAAATAAATATCATTAATATAAATGAGGTCGGGCTTCTGAAAGAGGCAATATTTTTGTCAGTTCCATTTAAATTGGCTGGGCATCATTTCTAAAATTGTCCAGAGTCTGGGGAAGACAAACATGGATGGAAATGTTAAATGTTTCTTTTGGGAATCTCAGTTTAGAGCACAAGAACATTTGCTGCCTAGATGAATGTGTAAATCACCTGGATTTAATTACCTGGTTTTAATGAGCATCGAGCATTTTGTGTTACCTAAGCTGTACTGGGAAAAGGGTGTGTCAGTAGGTGTACCAAGGACTTTCTTTTTTTTTTTTTTTTGATTATCATATAATATTTTCCCCTTTCTATTATCATATAATATTTTCTTGTCCTTTTCATCAAGGCCAAGAGGGCAGAGCGTGAGCTCGGCGCCGTTTCACGGCACCGCGCAGCGCAGCGATGCCGCTGGCCTGCTCCGGGCAAGGCTTTGTTTCCAGAGCCACAAAAAGTCCCGTGGAACTTTCTGGAATGGTTCCAGAGCCACAAAAAGTCCCGTGGAACTTTCTGGAATGGCTTCCCCGGGCTCCTTTCGTGGCAGGGCTTCCCAATTTAGCACTAAGAGCTCTCAGTGTGGAGGTTTGGGGCTGCTCTGCTCGGGCTGGGGGCGCGCGGAACAAACGAACAAACGAACAAACGAATGAACGTCGAACCGCGGCGATCCAAAGTCGTGAAATTTTGGGAAGAGATGCAAAATTCATGAAAGAGCTGTGGCAGCACTTTGTAAAAGCATGGAAAGGGATTTTGGGGGTAAAGGAGAGGTAAATTGTTAAGAGTTTTTTGCAGGTTGAGGAGTTGTTACAAGACAACGGCCATATTCAGCCTGGACAACGGACACAAACGATGAAAAATGGAAATATTCAGAAATGGGGTTGGTGCATCCTTGAAAAAGATGCAAGAAGAAGAAGAGTCAGCAGGACTCAGCGAGTTTGTCAGCAGGCTTGGGAAAGTGAGAAAAAAGTGAATCATGGATGGGCCAGACGAGCACAGCAAGAAAAATGAGATGATCCAATCAGCATTCTAATGGAGAGGTGTGAACAGCCAGGATTAACCAATCATCTATTGACAGTAGAGATATTATTATTATTATTATTATTATTATTATTATTATTATTATTATTATTATTATTATTATTATTATTATTATTATTATTATTATTATAATATTAAAATAAATTGTCTTTTTAGGGATAAGAAATTTGGCTTCACTGGATCACACTGGTTATGGTGTGATGTCCCTGAACCTCCACACCCAACAGTAAATAAATAAATTTAAAACTCAGCAAGTTTGTCAGCAGGCTTGGGAAAGTGAGAAAAAAGTGAATCATGGATGGGCCAGATGACCACAGCAAGAAAAATGAGATGATCCAATCAGAAATTCTAATGTCGAGGTGTGAACAGCCAGGATTAACCAATCATCTATTGACAGTAGAGATATTATTATTATTATTATTATTATTATTATTATTATTATTATTATTATTATTATTATTATTATTATTATTATGTTTTTAGAGATAATAAATTTGGCTTCACTGGATCATATTGGTTATGGTGTGATGTCCCTAAACCTCCGCACCCCACAGTAAATTAATAAATTTATAGGGTTGCTGTAAATAAATTAATAAATTTACAGGTGTACTGTAAATAAATTAATAAATGTACAGGGTCATTGTAAATAAATTAATAAATTTACAGGGTCACTGTAAATAAATGTACAGGGTCACTGTAAATAAATTAATAAATTCACAGGGTCATTGTAAATAAACAAATAAATGTACAGGGTCACTGTAAATAAATTAATAAATTCACAGGGTCATTGTAAATAAACAAATAAATGTACAGGGTCACTGTAAATAAATTAATAAATTTACAGAGTCTTTGTAAGTAAATAAATAAATTCACAGGGTCACTGTAAATAAATTAATACATTTACAGGGTCACTATAAATAAATAACAGGGTCACTTTCTGCACTGACAGTTCCCACCCACAGTAATGTCTGGGATGATTCCCTCAGAGTGAAAATAATTTAGGTGTAAATCATTTTTACGGAGGAACCAGCCCGGGTGGGTTTGGTCTCCTCCTCATTCCCAGATTTTTCCCCGAGGGAAAAATCCCTGTGCCATCCCTGGGGGTGCTGACAATGCTGGGATCCCCCTGTGACACTTGCCAGGGATTTCACCTTCCGGAGCTGAGCTGATCCTCCTCCTCCTCCTCTCTTCTTCCTCTCGGCCGCCTCCCTGCTCAGGTCCGGGGTGTTCCCTCCTCCCTTCCTCCTCCTGCAGAGCAGAACACGAGAATTCCTGTTGTTATTCATATTTCTGTTATCACATTTCTAGAGTCCCACACCTTCTGGGTGCTTTCTCACAAGCAGCTCCTCACAGCAGTGCTGCTCCTTCGCAGGGCTCCTGCAAGGCTCTCCCTGCCCACCCCCTTTTACCCCAGTTATCTTCATTAGCCACAGCTGCCGCCCAATGAAGGACATCACAGCTGCCGCCCATCAAGAGCAACTGGGACCTACTGGGGCAAGGCCTCTGTTCAGATGTTTCCCCCTTTTCTTTTACTTACAGATATCCAAGTACAATACAGATATTTTACTAGGACTCAAAGGCCGTCTCTACTATAGATCCCCCTTTTCTTTAACTTACAGGAACAGATTTTACATGGACATATTTACATATTCTACAATACATATCTTTCACTCTGACTCAAAGGCCACCTATATTTCCCCAACACAATACATATCTCTTACTGTGACTCAAAGGCCACATGACAGTACATACATTTTCCTGTGCCTCAAAGACCACATACAACACACACAGCTCCTTGCTCAAAGGCCATATTCTTCACAGCTCTTGGCTGTCACAGCTCCTTGGCTCAAAGGCCACATTTCTTCTACAGCTCTTGGCTCTCTTATCCACAGCTCCTGGTTCAAAGGCCATCCACAGCTCTTGGCTGCCTTATCCACAGCTCTTGGCTCAAGGGCCATCCACAGCTCCTGGCTCAAGGGCCATCCACAGCTCCTGGCTGCCTTATCCACAGTTCCTGGCTCAAGGGCCATCCACAGCTCTTGGCTGCCTTATCCACAGCTCCTGGCTCAAGGGCCATCCACAGTTCCTGGCTCAAGGGCCATCCACAGCTCTTGGCTGCCTTATCCAGAGCTCCTGGCTCAAGGGCCATCCACAGCTCCTGGCTGCCTTATCCACAGCTCCTGGTTCAAAGGCCATCCACAGCTCTTGGCTGTCACAGCTCCTGGCTCAAAGGCCACATTTCTTCTACAGCTCCTGGCTGCCTTATCCACAGTTCCTGGCTCAAGGGCCATCCACAGCTCCTGGCTGCCTTATCCACAGTTCCTGGCTCAAAGGCCATCCACAGCTCTTGGCTGCCTTATCTCTGCCAACTATCACGTCGGGGTCACCATTTGTTATTATTCATATTTCTGTTATCCTGTTTCTAGAGTCCCACACCTTCTGGGTGGTTTTCTCACAAGCAGCTCCTCACAGCAGTGCTGCTCCTGCTTCTTCTTCATCAGGGCTCCTGCAAGGCTCTCCCTGCCCAGCCAACCCACCCCCTTTTATCCCAGTTGCCTTCACAAGCCACAGCTGCCGCCCATCAAGAGCAACTGGGACCTACCGGGGCAAGGCCGATGTACAGATATTCAAGGACTATAAATTCCAATAAATGCTCTGCACTTGCTGCCCTGAGGGTGATAAAAGTCAAATCCTTTGGGGTGTTGCCACCTGAAAGATAACACGTTTGTTATCTTGCCCCGAAGAGCACAATCAGGGCTCAGGGGAAGGTGGGAACTTGATTTTGTAAATTTTTTTTTAAAGTTGTGATAAATTCTGGCACTCAAAGACAAGCTCAGGACTCAGTGATTTAAGCTAAGCCTGCCTGAGATTGTTACAGCTCCTTGGGGAAATCCACAGAAAATTAAGTTGAGCTGAATTGATTTGGGAATTTTCAGTGAAGTCTGTGTGACCTGAAGTGTAAAAAAGGCTGGGGCTGCCCCTCCAACAAGGTTTATTCAGTGTTTTTTGTAACCAAATAATTCTGCACATGTATTTGCATATTTTTGGTATTATATGCAGCTGCTATGAAATTCAACACAATTAACTGGCAGGACAGGAATATTCCAAATTAAATGAAAATTAAATGAAAATTAAATGAATTGCACTGGAATATGGCCCCAGTGGCAACATTTTTTCCCAATATCAGGAGTAAAATCCAGACTCTGAGGCATTGTTATTATTTCTATGCATTCGGGAACGCTTATTATCCAAATTATTCCACATTCAAATTCCATGAAATGGAATCTGGGAATTTAAAGCAGAAGCTCTGAGGGGTTCTTCCAGTGAAAAAGCACAGCAGGAACACAAAACCATGGATATAAAGGGTGGAAATGGACTCTAAACCAGCTTTTAGCCTGTAAAAAACAGGATCCCACCACCAGCACATGTCCAGCATTCCCTCATCCCAGTCCAGGGGCATAAAGTTAAATCCAGCATTATTTCAAATGGGAAACTGAGGAAAACCACAACCTGTTTATAAACACACACCAAAAAAAAAAAAAAAAAAAAAAAACCAAAACCAAAAAAACCAAACCAAACAAAAAACAAAGGGAGAAAATTCCATCCAAAATATTCCAGCTGGGAATGAACTGGTCCTTTTGGAAGACCTGGCCATGGTTGGACTTGGTGATCTTAAAGGTGTTTTCCATTCTAATTGATGCTGTGACCGTGGGGTAGAAGGCAGCCCTGGCCTTGTGACTGCAAATATTATTGTAAAATATCATTCTAAAATATTGTAAAATATAATTGTAAATTATTAGTGTAATTTATTAGTGTAAATTATTAGTGTAAATCATTAGTGTAAATTATTAATGTAAATTTAGGTATCTGCTGCTGTGTTCTGGTGTCCAGATCATGGTGTCAAGTCACCCCCACAGCCCCAACTCCAGGTCAGGAAAATGGAAGGAGTGAGGGTGAGGAAAAAGGACAGCAGGTCTCACTCCCAGTGCTGAATTGCTGTTTCTCACCCCATTTTCTCCTTAAAGATGTTTTCCGTCCTAAATGATGCTGTGACCTTGGGGTAGAAGGCAGCCCTGGCCTTGTGACTGCAAATATTATTGTTAATGATTATTGTAAAATATAATTGTAAAATATCATTGTAAATTACTAGTGTAAATTATTTGTATATTAGGTATCTTCTGCTGTGTTTTGGTGTCCAGATCGTGGCGTCAGGTCACCCCCACAGCCCCAACTCCAGGTCAGGAAAACGGAAGGAGTAAAGACGAGAATGGCAGGTCTCACTCTCAGTGCTGAATTGCTGTTTCTCACCCCATTTTCCTCTTAAAGGTGTTTTCCATTCTAAATGGTGATGTGACCTTTGGGTAGAAGGCAGCCCTGGCCTTGTGACTGCAAATATTATTGTAAAATACCATTGTAAAATATTGTAAAATATAATTGTAAATTATTAGTGTAATTTATTAGTGTAAATTATTAGTGTAAATCATTAGTGTAAATTATTAATGTAAATTTAGGTATCTGCTGCTGTGTTCTGGTGTCCAGATCATGGTGTCAGGTCACCCCCACAGCCCCAACTCCAGGTCAGGAAAATGGAAGGAGTGAGGGTGAGGAAAAAGGACAGCAGGTCTCACTCCCAGTGCTGAATTGCTGTTTCTCACCCCATTTTCTCCTTAAAGATGTTTTCCGTCCTAAATGATGCTGTGACCTTGGGGTAGAAGGCAGCCCTGGCCTTGTGACTGCAAATATTATTGTTAATGATTATTGTAAAATATAATTGTAAAATATAATTGTAAAATATCATTGTAAAATATTAGTGTAAAATATCATTGTAAATTATTAGTGTAAATTATTAGTGTAAATGATTTGTAAATTAGGTATCTTCTGCTGTGTTTTGGTGTCCAGATCGTGGCGTCAGGTCACCCCCACAGCCCCAACTCCAGGTCAGGAAAACGGAAGGAGTAAAGACGAGAAGAAAGAATGGCAGGTCTCACTCCCGGTGCTGAATTGCTGTTTCTCACGCCATTTTCCTCTTAAAGGTGTTTTCCATCCTAAATAATGCTGCGAACTTTGGGTAGAAGGCAGCCATGGCCTTGTGACTGCAAATATTATTGTAAAATATCATTGTAAAATATTACTGTCAAATATCACTGTAAATTATTAGTCTAAGTTATTAGTGTAAATTAGTGTAAATTATGTAAATCTAGGTATGTTCTGCTGTGTTCTGGCGTCCAAATCGTGGTGTCAGGTCACCCCTACAACCTCAGCTCCAGGTCAGGAAAATGGAAGAAGTGAGGAAGAGGAAAAAGGACAGCAGGTCTCACTCCCAGTGCTGAATTGCTGTTTCTCACCCCATTTTCCTCCCTTCAGGAATATTTTTGATTCCCACACGCCCTCAGCGAGCTGGGCTGGCACGAAGAGGGGCTGAGGGAGGACGGGGCCGCTCCGAGTCCTTCTCACGCGAGCGATTCCCCCTTTGTCAGGAGCGGGGCCTGCTCCCGGCTGAACAATTAACCAGAATAATTATTTCCTCCTCGGGTAAACACTCCAGGACAATGTGCAACTGTTTTTTAGAGGCTGCCCGTGGCCATCAATGCCCCAGGGCAGGGGAGGGGGGAAGGACGAGGCGTTGTGGCCGTGAGAAGGAGCAGGGCCCCGTCTTGAGGCCCGAGGCCGCGGCCTTGGCGCCGCTCCAGCCTCGCTCGCCGCAATTGGAATTCATTATTCATTATGCATCATCAAGTGGGAGGCAAATCTTTTGATTTATTGGCAAGCAGCAGCACAAACAGCAGATGCCTTCCAGCAGAACTGTGCACGGCAGAAACGCCCTCCTGGGCCTCTGGAGGCAGATCAGAGCCCCACAGAGAAAAATTTCCTAACTGGCTGCAGATAAAAATCTTTCACTTCCCCCTGTGCAATATTTCTTTGTGCCCAGAGAGGCAAACCCTTCCTTGCTGATCTCTGGAGGGGTTTTTTTGGTTGTTTTTTTGTCTGCTTGAACAATTCAGGCAGAAAACAAACCAGACCTACCAGAAATGGTGGCTGTGATAAATGACAACACCCATAGTCACAGCTATAATTCTATGGAGGGGTTTTGATAACCCCTTGCAGGCAATTTGTAATGCAAGCCTGTCTGGATCTCCTCTCTGTCGCCTCAGCACTCCCTGGGCTGCACGGCTGCTCCTTGCTATTCTTAATTTCCCTGCTCTGTGGCTGGGCAGCTTTTCCCACACTGTCCCAGCTAAATCCAAAACACCCCAGGGAAATTATTTGGGATCTCTGTCTCATCTCCTTCGCTCCCTCAGGAGGGTTTTCTGAGCTCAGTTTTTGGGTATAAACTCCTGCCTTGCTGAGCAACCAGCAAAGAAATCCAGCAGAAATGCAGCAGTCACAGAATGGGCACTAAATGTCTGGATCTCCTCTCTGTCACCTCACCACTCCCTTGGCTGCACGTCTGCTCCTTGCTGTTCTTAATTTCCCTGCTCAGTGACTGGGAAGCTTTTCCCACACTGTCCCAGCTAAATCCAAAGGGAAAATTATTTGGGATCTCTGTCTCATCCCAGGGAAATTATTTGGGATCTCTGTCTCATCTCCTTCACTCCCTCAGGGGGCTTTTCTGAGCTCCTGGGCGCAGTTTTTAGGGTACAAACTCCTGCCTTTCTGAGCAACCAGCAAAGAAATCCAGCAGAAACAAAAATGAGATTTCAGTGATGATGCAGATTGCAAATGAAGGCCGTGTTTTGGGCAGTGTTGTTGCTCTCCCCGGTGAGCACTGCCCATTGATCTGTTTTTCGAAGCTAAAGAGCCAATTGTGGTCTCACAGCCTGCAGAATGTGGTTTGTGTTCCCACTTAGAGGGCTCCATTTGCACCTCTCTGCCTAATTGAGAATTGACTGCAGCTCCTTCTGCTCCCTGTATTTCCCTTTTTTTTTTTTTTTTTTGGCTAAACAGAGATGAGTTCCCTGCTAGGAATTCTCAGCAGTGTTGTTTTGGTGCTGCTGTGGGAGGGAGAAGGCAGCTGATGACTCAAAAAGGGCAGCCAAGAAACAGAAGAAAACTCTTTTGTCGTCACAGATGACAAGAAGTGACTTTTCCATGAGCAGTTTTAAACTTAAAGAGATTTAGATTAAATATTAGGGGAAAAAAATCCCTCCATGAGAGGGTGGGGAGGGGCTGAGCTGGAATTCCCAGAGAAGCTGTGGCTGCTCCTGGATCTCTGGAAGGGTCCAAGGCCAGGTTGGACACTGGGGCTTGGAGCAGCCTGGGATAGTGGGAGGTGTCAGGGTTGGAACTGGATGAATTTTAATGTCTCTTTCCATTCTGGAATTCCATGAACTCTGCCATTTAAATGTCAATATTCCACCTCGATGTGATGAGCAGCAGAGTCCTCCTCTCCCTTCGGACCAGAAAACAACAGCAGAGCAAGGTCGGGCTCCGAGGAGATTTTAACCAGGCCCAAGAGTCAGGAAAAACTTCTTTTTGGTGGATTGCATCTTAAATTCTGCAAAATCCAGCGTGGAATTAGGGAGATTAACTTGGAGTCGAGGCAGCAGCCAGTGACTCCTGTCACACCTTGCTTTGATGGTGGCGTCAGGAATTCCTTTGATGTGATCCTGTTTATTCGCGAGGAATCCTCCACAGCTTCCTCAGCACTCAAATGGGAAAAAAAAAAAAAAGGTTTTGTTGGCTCAGGGATCCCAGGGCAAGAAGAGCTCCCTGCAGTCCTTTTCTCTCCACCATCACTTTGGGTTTTTGCGAGTTCTGCCCCGTCCTGAAGGAAACCCCACACCCCTGTTCCTTTCCAGACCGCAGCAATTCCCTTTGGCAAAGGCCTGGAAATCGCTCCTGTTGTTGCAGGGTCTCGTTTTACAGCGCTCTCCTTCCTCCCGAACATCCATTCTACGTGAGCTGAGGTTGTTTTGCCCCTGAGCTCCTGGAATCCGGCTCGTCCGAAAGGAGAATCGCCGGCGGGGTGGGAGATTTTTATCTCGGGATCCCGCTCTGCCTTCCAAGCCGAGCCCTGGCCAGGCAGGGTCTGAGGGGGATTCCTGGGAGGTTCCAAATCAGGATTTGGCACCCCAAAAGGACATCAGGACCATGGTGACATTTTCCTGCCATCCCCACCAAAACCTGGGGGACACTCAAGGTGTGGCACTCAGGGATCCAGCTGAAAAGCTGGAAAACTAAATAATGATATTTTCCATGCTCTAACAGCCCCAGAATCCATTTCCTTGATTCCCAGTTCCCAAAATTGGTGAAGTGCTCCCGCAGAGCCTCCGTGGGAGGGTTTTTGGGATGGCTCAGCAAAGTGTCCCTGCAGAAGAAGCAGCAGATCGTGGCTGTGGGAGTGGGAGGCTGGGCCAGCAGCTGAAATGATGCAGCGCCTGCGCTGCTGAATAATCAGCACAGAGGAGCCTGAGCTGCAGCAATTACCTGCAGCTTAAGGGATATTAAAGGCAGGTCCTCAATAAACAGGCAAATCTCACAGAATTCCTCCCTCTCCTCGAAATAATCCTCTGTAATTGAGGATAAATGGCAGATTTGCAGGAACGCTTGGCATTAAAATGTTCCCCACAAATGGAGACGGGGCTGGGATCTCGCTGGGGAGAGGCAAACAGGGAGTGGAGTTATTATTTATTGTTTCATTATTTCAGGTGAATTGTAGTTATTATTTATTGTTTCGTTATTTCAGGTGAATTGTAGTTATTATTTATTGTTTCATTATTTCAGGTCAATTGTTCTCACCTGCTCAGTGCTGGGACAGGCAACTTCTAAACTCTTCAAACAAGGCTTGTCCCACTATTTAATGGCACAGGAAAATCCCAAACCTCACAGAAATGGCACAGGAGGATCCTGAACCCCACAGAAATGGCACAGCAGAATCCTGAACCCCACAGAAATGGCACAGGAGGATCCTGAACCCCACAGAAATGGCACAGGAGAATCCTGAACCCCACAGAAATGGCGCAGGAGGATCCTGAACCCCACAGAAATGGCGCAGGAGGATCCTGAACCCCACAGAAATGGCACAGGAGGATCCTGAACCTCACAGAAATGGCACAGGAGGATCCTGAACCCCACAGAAATGGCACAGCAGAATCCTGAACCGCACAGAAATGGCACAGGAGAATCCTGAACCTCCCAGAAATGGCACAGGAGGATCCTGAACCCCACAGAAATGGCACAAGAGGATCCTGAACCCCACAGAAATGGCACAAGAGGATCCTGAACCCCACAGAAATGGCACAGCAGAATCCTGAACCCCACAGAAATGGCACAGCAGAATCCTGAACCCCACAGAAATGGCACAGGAGGATCCTGAACCCCACAGAAATGGCACAGCAGAATCCTGACCTTCACAGAAATGGCACAGGAGAATCCTGAACCTCCCAGAAATGGCACAGGAGGATCCTGAACCTCACAGAAATGGCACAGGAGGATCCTGAACCTCACAGAAATGGCACAAGAGGATCCTGAACCTCACAGAAATGGCACAAGAGGATCCCGAACCCCACAGAAATGGCACAAGAGGATCCTGACCCTCACAGAAATGGCACAAAGAGAATCCCAAACCTCACAGAACCCTCTGTGAGCTGCTACACAAAACCACTGAGCACAGCTGGAAAACAACACCAGGTTTGTTTGCAGCGGGAAGCGTTGGGTGAAAATATTCACTGAAAAACTTCAAAGAAAACAACCCAAAAAGTGGCGCTGGAGTTGGGAAACATCCCACAGAAAGAGGGTGAGGTGGAAACTGGGAAGCTCTTTGAAGTAGTGCAGCATGCAAGGAGCAGGGGACGCGGATTAAAACGTGATTCATAAAAGGTTTTTGCTCGGGGAGCTCCCGGTGGGTTTGGGAAGGAGCTCCCAGAGCGCTTGGCCAAACAATCCCTGGCTGGGGTAATTCCTCAGCTGATTGTTCCTGAGTGCAGGGATGATCTTGGCTCTGTTTGGGATTTATTTAAACAAAACCTGGGTGGTTTTTTGTCGCGTGGGTTCCCAAGGTTTTTGTTGGCACAGCCCAGAGGAATGTCCTGCTCAGCCTGTGGATTCCCACAGAAAACAGGGAATGCTCCAGAGGATCCAGTGCCTCTCTGCCAGGCTGGGATTGATGGCAGCCTCGCCCCTGTCACACCAGCTGGGCTGGGGGCACCCCTGGGAAGTGTCAGAGGTGGCATTGCCAGGGATTTGCACAAGGAAAGGGTGAGCTCTTCCCACAGGTCACTGCCAACACTTCCCAGGGTGTGTCAATGCACAGAAAACTGACCCTGGATCCAGGATTTGGGAAAAAAGGTCACTGCCACACCTCCCTGGGCTGTTAATGCACAGAAAACTGACCCTGGATCCAGGATTTGGGAAAAAAGGTCACTGCCAAACCTCCCTGGGCTGTTAATGCACAGAAAACTGACCCTGGATCCAAGGTTTGGAAAAAGGTCACTGCCAAATGTTCCCTGGGCTGTTAATGCACAGAAACTGCCCCTGGATCCAAGATTGGGAAAAGGTCACTGCCAAACCCTCCCTGGGCTGTTAATGCACAGAAACTGACCCTGGATCCAAGATTGGGAAAAGGTCACTGCCAAACCCTCCCTGGGCTGTTAATGCACAGAAACTGACCCTGGATCCAAGATTGGGAAAAAGGTCACTGCCAAACCCTCACTGGGCTGTTAATGCACAGAAAACTGACCCTGGATCCAAGGTTTGGAAAAAAATCACTCCTAAACCCTCCCTGGGCTGTTAATGCACAGAAACTGACCCTGGATCCAAGATTGGGAAAAGGTCACTGCCAAATCTCCCCCTGGGCTGTTAATGCACAGAAACTGACCCTGGATCCAAGATTGGGAAAAGGTCACTGCCAAATGTTCCCTGGGCTGTTAATGCACAGAAAACTGACCCTGGATCCAAGGTTTGGAAAAAAATCACTCCCAAACCCTCCCTGGGCTGTTAATGCACAGAAAACTGACCCTGGATCCAAGGTTTGGAAAATGTCACTGTCAAACCCTCCCTGGGCTGTTAATGCACAGAAAACTGACCCTGGATCCAAGGTTTGGAAAAGGTCACTGCCAAACCCTCCCTGGGCTGTTAATGCACAGAAAACTGACCCTGGATCCAAAATTTGGAAAAAGGTCACTCCCAAAACCTCCCAGGGTTTGTTAATGCACAGAAAACTGACCCTGGATCCAAGATTGGGAAAAAACTGACCCTGGATCCAAGACTGGGAAAAAAGGTCACTCCCAAACCTCCCTGGGCTGTTAATGCACAGAAAACTGACCCTGGATCCAAGATTGGGAAAATCTCTGATGCCAGAAGTGACCAAGGAAAAGCTGGAGCAGTTCTAACAGTGCAAAGCTCTGCTTTGGGAGGGAAATGACATTATTTTTAGGTTTTTTTTCCATGTGGATAAACCTGGGAGCCCAGGAAGTGATGGATCCAGGCAGGGCAGACACGAATACCATTCATCACCTCCATGCCCTGACATCCTCTTACACCTGCCCTGCAATTCAATCATCCCAACCTCCTGTGAGCCAGGAGATCCTCCCAGAGATAGAATCACATTTCATCACAATTCATTCATTCATTCTTCCTCTGCCCCTGCAAAACCCACACATTCCTCTCCGCCTGGCAGCTCGATTTTAAAAACTCTCCAACAAAACTTTGGCTTGATTCCTCCTGTTCCAGCTCTGCAACATCCCCCAGGAGTTCCACCCTGAACTGAGACATAATTACACCAAAAGTTGTGCAGAGAGGACACAAAACAGTGGCAGCTTTGGCCCAAAACCTGTTGTTGTGTTGTTGTTATCTTCTTGTTATTAAATTCTTAAAGAGTCCATCCCTTCTCTCGATGTTCCTTGTTGGCTGTGTGCTCTCCATCACGTCGGGGTCACCACTTGTTGTTGTATTGTTGTTATCTTGTTGTTCTAACAATACAGACATTCAGGCCCCCACCAAAACCCATCCAAAAAAAGCCAAAAAAAGCAGGAAAATGGGTTTGCAACCAGAACAGGCAGAGAGACGTGGAAAATCTTGTTGCAAAAGGAAAATGTGAAACTCTTACGCGTGCCTGGCCTGCTCGATGGGGTGCTGGTTGTCCAGGTAGTTGTAGCGGACGGTGTCCGTGGGGTTCCTGTCGGCGGAGCGCCACGGAGGGAGCTCCTTCCTGCCCCTGCTCACAGAAAGTTTCCTCTCTGGCACGTTGCTCTTCACTGGCTGCACGTCGATAACGATGAACTCGTCCTTGGAAGGAGTCTGATTGGAGAGGTGGAAGGAAGAAAATGAGTTTTATGATGAAAATCAGATTGGGATAAATTTAGAGTTGTAATCATTGGGGATTAACTCAGAATTTTGGTCTCTGTGGGCTCCATTGTGGTCGGTGACAGAAAGAGGCACCCAAGCCCTATAATCCATATTGAGATGCGCTGAGCTGCTGTTGAGCTGTATCAGCTTCTCTCTATCAACTACAGAGAGCCTGATTTAAAGCCAGGCTTGGCTTTAAATTAAAGGGCTGAGCTTTGAATTCAGGCCAGGAGATCCCCAAAAAGATGAGGAGGCCGAGGAGCTGGGAGCCAGAACCCCCAATTTTCCCAGTTGGGATGAACACCTGTGCAGGAGTTGTGATAGCTGGGGAGGCTTCCTAGAACAGAGACCAGAGTTAGAGAAATCAAACAAGAGTTAGAGAAATAAAACAGGAGTTAGAGAAATAAAACAAATATTTACTAAAAAGACCTTGGCAAGGATACACCTTGGGCAGTGCAGGGGCCATGATGGGTCACTGTTGGGTTAAGCCCTTTTCTGACCCAGAGATGGGGCAACTGAGAGGCATTTTAAAAACTTTTATTCTATTTTTACTCTCATGTGAAGGATGAGATAACACAGATGTTATCATTCATGCCATCACAATTAGAAACCAATTATTTTTTAATTAAAATACATTTTAAGTGTTTCTTAAGCTATCAACTTTTAGCACTTAAGGTATTTCAATATTAGCACTTTAAGGTATTTACCATACTGTAAATACCTCAAAACCAATAATCTAAAATTACCCTTCATGATTCTTACTACAATTCATCTTTCATAGTTTTATTTCTCTAAAGTATCCAGTCTTATTTGTAATGCTACCTTTTGAAACTGGTTTCTAGCTCCATTTCTCTCTCAACAATGTCTGTCCTGTTCCATGGAATTTCTAAGTCAGCATTTCTTATCTCTAAGTTTGCACACAGATGTGGGAGCCTTCTGTCAGGCTTGGAGAATTCTCTACAAATCCATTTCTCACAGGTTTTCACACTCTTATAGGTTTTGGGCCATTTGAATATTGGGGGTTAATTATTCCATTATAATTATGTAATGAAGTCACATCCTCCCAGTTTGCTACTATCAATTTACACTCTTTGGGGCCAGAATGGATGTGGAGTTTGATTAGAAGTGTGTAATATCACAGGGCGGAAAACGTAGAGTTTGGGGTTTTAGAATATAGAAATATATGTAAACAAGATGGAGGTTTTAGGGTGGTGGCTGATCCTTCTTCTTGTTAATTATTCAATTACATCTTCAGGTAATGAAGTCACATTCTCCCAGTTTATTCTCATCAATTTACACTTTTTGGGGCCTGAAGCTACAATGGTGACTTTGGTTCTTGTGTTGGAAAAGGATTGTTCTGTCTAATTAAGCTGTGAGGAGAACTTGCTAACACTCTGTATTGAGTTAAACACTGGTGGAGCCCTGGATGCTGAAAATTTTAAACTTTCTGTGCTGAAAGTCACACACCAACAAGAGAACACTTTATTTGACCTGAGGCTGTGGAGAACACTTCCAAACTTGAATTATAGAAATTGAATTGAATTATAGAATTATATACATTGAACATTATAGGGATTATGGGCTGAGGAGTTTGAATAGAAGTGTGTAATATCACATGGTGGAAAACTTAAGAATTTGGGGTTTTAGAATATAGAAATATATATATATATATATATATATATGAACAAGATGGAGGTTTTAGGGTGGTGGCTGATCCTTCTTCTCCAGGGGTTTGGGTGGTATTTTGTAATTGGACAGCAAAGTCCACATTGTGGAATTTGAGTGATTATTGGGTTAAAAGTGCAAACAATTTAGGTGTCATTCCTTATTTTGATAGTTTAGCCTCAAAAGACCTTGTAGAGAAAGACAGTCAGCCATTTTGTAGCTTGTTAGCAAAACACTGCAGAGCTCACTGCTTGTGAGGCTGCAACACAGATAATAAAAAATAAACATTTCAGTCTGAACAGGAAATAAAATCTGGAGCGCTTCAATCCCAAGACAGAAGCAGAGTAAAGAAGTCAGAGAATGGTCACTAAAGCACCAGTAGGACACTAGAGCAGTAATATCACAGGGTGGAAAACTCAAGAGTTTGGGGTTTTAGAATATAGAAATATATATGAACAAGATGGAGAGTTTAGGGTGGTGGCTGGTCCTTCTTCTTCACAGGTTTGGGTGGTTCTTTGTAATTGGACAGAAAAGTCCACATTGTGGAGTTTGAGTGATTATGGGTTTAAAAGTGAAAATAATTTCGGTGTTATTCCTTAATTGGATAGTTTAGCCTCAAAAGACTGTGGAGAACGACAGTCGGCCATTTTGTAGCTTGTTAAACACTGCAGAACTCACTGCTTGTAAGACTGCAACATAGAAAATAGAAGAATAAACATTTGAGTCTTAACACGAAATAAAATCTGGAGCGCTTCAATCCCAAGACAGAGGCAGAGGAAAGAAATCAAAAATGGGCCCTAAATCAGTTCAGAAAGTGGAAATTCTGGGAGCTGGGGCTGAGGGCAGCAGTACCTTGGGCCGGGTGAGGCGCAGCTCCCTCACCATCTGGATGTAGTGTTTTTTCCACACCCCCTGCTCGAAGGGCGTGGGGCAGAAGTTGAGGAGCCACCCGAAACGCAGGCACTTCAGCATCCACAGCTGGTCCAGCTCTGACAGGTACTTCCAGTGCCAGCTCACCTGTGAAGGAATTCCCAGCCACTTTGGGGTTTAAAGCATCCCAGGATTTTGGATAGAATTCCCACATAATCTTAAATAAATTCAATTATTTTGTGCTGCTAATGCTCCATTTAAACCTTTGATTAAAGCATTTACACCTTTCAAGGCCTTCATGATGTGGGGTCCTTCCAACTCAAGATATTCTGTGATTCTAAGGAATTTTCTGACCTGTTGTCATGGAGAGTTTGAGTTGTACCCACATGAAATGCTGAAGTTCCTAAAGCAAGGCTTAGCCATCCTGAGTTTATTATATATTCCCAAATAACATGGAATATTACATTAGCACAGTAAAAATGTCACTGAAAACTGACTTTTTAATTTAAAACCACTTTGGGCAGCATCTCACAGCATTTCAGATTTTTGGAGTCTTAATCATTTTGCTCCAAAGCCCATCTGGAATTTTCTGCTTCTCCACATCCAACATTTCACCTTCAGGCACTTTAAAGGATCTGTTTTCCTTTCAGGATCAAGTGTTGCTCTTTGCAAAAGCACAAGCCAAAATCTCTCAAAGAATTAAGGGCTCTGCACACAGTGCAAGGTGTTTTTTAGAGGAATGTGATTTTCAGGAAGTACCAGGCTTTCTTTCTGGGAATAATCAGCCTTGAAAATGCCACTTTTAAAATGCTTTAGAAGAATTTGAAATTACGCATCAATTCCATGAATCTTGGCCAATCTGTCTTAATTTAGGAACTGAGGAACGATCATCAGTAAACATTCATCTAAGCCTTCACCAAAAATCAGTTTTTTCCTGGTTATTTTTTGTTTTTTAACTGCTTTGTCCTGGCTTTTTGAAGCCCAGGCGGGTGCTGGCTTTTTCTACCTGTGCACATCGACAGAGGCTCCGTGGATCCAGGAAGGAGAAGATGTACAGGGACAGGACTCGAGGGAGCCTCGTGGTAAAATCCACGGCCTCGGTGGGGACTCGGGCCTGGAGCTGCTTGGCACAGAATTTCTGCTGGGACAGGGAGCAGCGTTCCAGCAGGTCCACCAGGATCCTCCTCCTCTGGCCATCTGTCCACTTGTCAAACTGAAGGGAAAAAAAATAAGAAGAGGAGTTTCAGGTGCAGAGAAACCAGAAATTCAGCTTCTCAAAATAAAATGTGGTGAGAGAAAGCACAGGAGCAGCAGCTTGTGGTGACTCACTCTGAGGGAACAGAGCACTGGGAACAAATGGAGAGGCTACATGAAAGAAACTCTGAAGCCACAGAATGATTTCTAATCCTCAAAGGATCCAGGATGGCCTGGGCCAGGATTAACTCACACTCCTGGGACTGGCTTCCCTCACGGAAAGAGACTCAGATGGGTTTTACTCATCTGAGCAGGCCCCAAAAATGAATCCATTGCTGATTCCTTCTCTGACACTTTCTAATCCTCAAAGGATCCCGGACAGCCTGGCCAGGACTCACTCATGCTCCTGGGACCGGCTTCCCTCACAGAAAGAGACTCAGATGGGTTTTTACAGGAGCAGGTCCCAATCATGAATCCATTGCTAATTCCTTCTCCCCTGATACTTTCTAATCCTCAAAGGATCCATGACGGCCTAGGCCAGGATTAACTCATGCTCCTGGGACCAGTTCTGAGACTTGGCTTCCCTCATGGAAAGGAGGAAACTCAGATGGATTTTTACTCATTTGAGCAGGTCCCACTAAGGAACTAATCTCTGGTTCCTTCTCCCCTGACACTTCCTAATCCTGAGAGGATCCAGAACAGTTTAGGCCAGGACTCACTCACGCTCCTGGGACTGGCTTCCCTCATAGAAATGAGGAGACTCAGATGGGTTTTTACTCACATGAGCAGGCACCAATGATTAATGCATTGCTGATTTTTTTCTCCCCTGATGCTTCCTAATCCTCAAAGGATCCAGGACAGCCTAGGCCAGGATTAACTCATTCTCCTGGGATCCACTCTGAGCCTTGGTTTCCCTCATTGAAAGAGGGAGACTCAGATGGGTTTTTACAGGAGCAGGCCTCAATAATGAATGCATTGATGATTCCTTCTCTGACACTTTCTAATCCTCAAAGGATCCAGGATGACATAGGCTCCTGCGCTCCAGGACTAACACATGGGACTGACTTCCCTCATGGAAATGAGGTAAAAACCCCCGTCTGAGCAGGCCCCAATGATGAATTCATTGCCGGTTCCTTCTCTGACACTTTCTAATCCTGAAAGGATCCAGGACAGCCTAGGCCAGGACTAACTCATGCTCCTGGGGCCAGCTTCCCTCATGGAAAAGAGGAGACTCAGATGGGTTTTTACTCATTTGAACAGGCCCCAGTGATGAATCCATCGCTGATTCCTTCTCCCCTGCCACTTCCACAGCCCCCAGTGCTGCAATCTCAGAGTGCCTCACAATTTGTGAAGTATTTTTCCCTCACAATCCTCCCACACGGGCTATGAGGAGCGGCACAGAGGAAACCAAACGAGTAAAAATCCACAATGGCAGCAGAGTCACCAAGATTTTTCTACAGCTGATGGCAGGTACCTAAAGAGGAGGATTGACTCCTCAGGGATAGAATCCGTGTGGGAGGAATTGAGGGAAGCTTTGCAGAGCTGGACAAACAGGGTGGGAGTGACACAAGGACCTGTCAGCAGCCATCTCCTGGGAGGAGACGACCTCAGCCCCCACAAATTGCCCAAATTGTCCCCACAAATGACTCAAATCGTCCCCACAAATGCCTCCAATGGCTCCAGTCTGGCTCCAAAGCTGCAGCCCCGGTGGCAGCAGGGAGGAACAGCCCTGGGACGGGTGGTGGCCACGGGCAGGAGCAGCAGGAATTCCCAGTGGGAAGGGAGGGATGGCTGGAGAGGGTTTTCCTGAGGGGAAACGTGGATTTTGCTCCATCCTGTCTTACCAGAGTGTGTGGAGAAGGGACAAGGGGAAATGTGGAATTTTTTTTAAATTTTTTTTTTTTTTTTTTTTTTTTTTTTTGTTAAGGTCAGTATCACATGTGTCAGATGGTATTTTCTGTTCAGACTCAGATGTTTATTAGTTCTTATTTATGTTACACTCTCACAAACTGGGAGTTCTACAGCACTATGCTTTAACAAACTAAAAATGGAGCTGTAGATCTCTCTCTACAAAGCTTTTTAAGGATAAACTGTTTAATTAAGAAATGATGCTTAAATTAATTTTACTTTTAACTTAATAGCCAACTCCCTGTGGCCTGCAATGCAGTTTTTTATCTAATTACACAATACCACCCAAACCCATGAAGAAGGATTTATTTTGCTTTAAATATATTACTATATTCTAAAACTTTAAATTCTAAGTTTCCCACCATGTGATATACACATTTCTATTCAAACTCCACACCCAGCTTCTAGAATTTAATTTTGGATTTTTCTCCATGGCCTCAGGTCAAATGCACGGTTGTTCTTTTGGGGGTCAGTGCCTGTCAGCACCGAAAATCTAAAATTCTCAATATCCAAAGTTCCAACATTGAAGAGTTTTAAACTCAAAGAGAGAATAAATATAAGAATAAATATAAGATTAAAAAATGGATTAATGTAACTGGATTAATATAACAATAATATAATATAATATAATATAATATAATATAATATAATATAATATAATATAATATAATATAATATAATATAATGTAATGTCATATCATATCATGATAGTTTATATAATAATATATTATAATATAATAAAATATAGCTGATAATAATAAATAATATAATAATATAAATGGATTAACATAATAAAAAGGGTCAATATAACTATACCTATAAATATAACTATAACTAAAACTGTAACTATGGATATGAATATAAATGTAAATATAAATATAAATATCGATATAGCTAGAAATAGAACTAGAAATTTATTATTTTGAAAAATAAGAAAAAAATGCTCTCCCAATGTTTTCTTTTAATCACTCTGGGTAAATAAATAGTTTAATGTCCAGTGTCCCTTCTTTTCCCTGTCAGAATGAAATTAGGAACAGAATTAGAAATGCAGATTTTTTTTTTCTCTGCTTTCTCCCCACCCCAAACCTCTGCTGAAATGGAGAACTGGCAGAATTATAGTTTAAAATGCACTGTGCAGATGAATTGAATTGAGAAGCATTTTCTTTCCTGATCATTTTTGAAGAACTCCTAATTTATTTATTAATTTATTTTCCCTTGGATGAATTCCAGTGCTGGAGAACAAACTGCAGGGAACAAATTCTCCTTCTCAGCAACTCCTCTGCAAGACCTTCGGGAAGGTCAGGATGAAGAGAGTGTGGGGTTGGATTCCTGACATTCTGGAGAGATGAAAACCCAAATAAAAAATGCGATGGTGTTCTCAGGGGTCCCAGGATGAGGGAAGAGGTGAGAATGTTGACTCCATGTTTCCGAATGCTTAATTTATTATTTTATAATATATATTATATTAAAACTGTACTAAAAGAAGAAAAGATTTCATCATAAGCTAGCTAAAAATAAAAAAATAAATAAAAAATAGTCAAAACCCCAAACGTTTGTGACTGGCCATTAATTAAAAACAACAACATAAGCCCAATCACACATGCACCTGCTGCATCCCACAGCAACAAATAATCATTGTTTACATTTTGTTCCTGAGGCTTCTCAGCTTCTCAAGAGGAAAAAAATCTTAAAAAAAAAGATTTTTCAAGAAATATCATAACTGCAAGAAAAAAGCTCCCTGTATTTTCAGACACCGTGAATTTAGGAATATTCCCTTTTTTTCAATCCCTGTTTTTTATATAATTTTGAATTCTAATGATGGGCAGGGTGTTAAGGGAAAACTGAGGGAGAACCTGGGGATTTAGGATTGAGAAATGTTAATAATAAAATCAATAAATAAAATAAATAAATAAAATCAAAGATGAACCAGAGGAGGTTCTGCCTGTCCCCTCCTCACCCTTGGCGTGAAATCAAAGGTTTGAAACCCCTTGAAATTGAAGATTTTCTCTGCCACACGAAGGGGGAAAACTTCTGCTCCCATCCCTGATCCCACCCCCATTCCTGATCGTTAAAACCATCCCTGATAACGAATTTGCACTGATAAATTTCTGTGTGAGCTCCCTAAAACCATCCCTGATAACGAATTTTCGATGATAAATTTCTGTGTGAGCTCCTTGGAACCATCCCTGATAACGAATTTGCGCTGATAAATTCCTGTGTGAGCTCCTTGGAACCATCCCTGATAACGAATTTGTGCTGATAAATTTCTGTGTGAGCTCCTTGGAACCATCCCTGACAATGAAATTGCACTGATAATAAATTTCTGTGTGAGCTCCTTAGAACCATCCCTGATAACGAATTTGCACTGATAAATTACTGTGTGAGCTCCTTGGAACCATCCTTGATAACGAATTTGCACTGATAAATTTCTGTGTGAGCTCCCTGAAACCATCCCTGACCATGAAATTGTGCTGATAATAAATTTCTGTGTGAGCTCCCTGAAACCATCCCTGACCATGAAATTGCGCTGATAATAAATTTCTGTGTGAGCTCCTTAGAACCGTCCCTGATCATGAAATTGCGCTGATAATAAATTTCTGTGTGAGCTCCCTAAACCATCCCTGATCGTGAAATTGCGCTGATAATAAATTTCTGTGTGAGCTCCCTAAACCATCCCTGATCGTGAAATTGCGCTGATAATAAATTTCTGTGTGAGCTCCCTGAAACAATCCCTGATCATGAAATTGCGCTGATAATAAATTTCTGTGTGAGCTCTTTAGAACCATCCCTGACCATGAAATTGCACTGATAATAAATTTCTGTGTGAGCTCCTTAGAACCGTCCCTGATCGTGAAATTGCGCTGATAATAAATTTCTGTGTGAGCTCCCTAAACCATCCCTGATCGTGAAATTGCGCTGATAATAAATTTCTGTGTGAGCTCCCTGAAACAATCCCTGATCATGAAATTGCGCTGATAATAAATTTCTGTGTGAGCTCTTTAGAACCATCCCTGACAATGAAATTGCACTGATAATAAATTTCTGTGTGAGCTCCCTAAACCATCCCTGAGAATGAAATTGCGCTGATAATAAATTTCTGTGTGAGCTCCTTAGAACCATCCCTGATCATGAAATTGCGCTGATAATAAATTTCTGTGTGAGCTCCCTGAAACCATCCCTGACCATGAAATTGCGCTGATAATAAATTTCTGTGTGAGCTCCTTAGAACCATCCCTGACCATGAAATTGCGCTGATAATAAATTTCTGTGTGAGCTCCTTAGAACCATCCCTGACCATGAAATTGCGCTGATAATAAATTTCTGTGTGAGCTCCTTAGAACCATCCCTGACCATGAAATTGCGCTGATAATAAATTTATGTGTGAGCTCCCTGAAACCATCCCTGACCATGAAATTGCGCTGATAATAAATTTCTGTGTGAGCTCCCTAAACCATCCCTGACCATGAATTTGCTTTGTCTCTTTCCCAGCACGGCCGAGGCCCCGTCCCACGCTCGGTGCTCCCCGCGGGTCCGGCCCCGGGCGGGATCGCAGCCGCCGCTCGGACCGGTCGGACCGGATTCCCCCGCGCCTCCGCTTCCCTCTGCCCGCAGCTTTTCCCCCCTCGGGGCCCTGCCCTGAACAATGCCACCGGGATTGGGTAACATCGGCCCGTGCTGGGTTGCTTTTGTGAGAAATGTCTGTGTTTTATTAATGGCTCTTGGCAAATATTCAAGTTGTTATGACGTGTGTTGTGTTAGGCAGTGATGCTGGATTCGCTCTCCCAAGTAGTGGGGTAAATGTAGGTTTAGGTTATGACAAAATGTTCAACTAGAAACTCTGCTATGTAGGACTCACAGCGAGAGAGCAGCCCCAGGACACCTGAATCTTTCAGAGAAAAAGAAAGATTTGGGTGCTCCATTATTGGAAAGATTTTTGCTCCATTATCAGCAGAAATGAACTTCTTCCCACCTCGCAGGCGCTGTCAGGACTCAGAGGAAGAAGCTGAGGATGAGCAGACAGAATCCTGTGTTTGAATGGAATTGATGCACCATGGATGAGGTGT
The DNA here is from genome assembly GCA_021963965.1 of Artemisiospiza belli. NCBI lineage: Eukaryota > Metazoa > Chordata > Aves > Passeriformes > Passerellidae > Artemisiospiza > Artemisiospiza belli. The sequence goes on from JAKDEW010001052.1 coordinate 59,080, forward strand.
GTGAATGTGCAATAGATTATTGCGTTTAAGGGTTAATCCTTTGTTAATGTGTGTCCTTTTTCAGGCTTGAAAAAGTTACCCAGACATCCGTAACTCTTTCTTTTATCGTCTCACATTGTCCTAATTCAAATTGTCTAATTTATCATTACTGTAATTGCATTCCTATTTTTAGAACCATTTCATTACTAGGAAACTTTGAAAATGTTCAGAACAGGTTTGCAATTAACCCGTGAGTGCCCACACAAATAACGAGGCTGTGTCAGGGAGAGGCCCCGCGCTGCTGGGAACTGCCAAGCTGGGTTTGGTGTCAGCTGCATCGGGCAGTGCGTGCATTTGTGACTGTGAGATGTGTGCAAACCGGCCCTGGGACAGTTATAAATACAATTTCTAACAATAACTGAGGGAAATAAAGCGTGGAGGAAGGCTTTGAACCTGTCCTTTGTTCACAATTCACCTTTCTAAGTCTGAAGTTGGTTTAGGAGCATTTGAATTAAAGCTTTGAGGATGTTGCTTCTTGGCAGGAACTTTCTGCTTGTAGCTAAGCCTCAAAGAGTTTTGAGACACAAGGAGAAACAAGAGGTGAAATCACAGAATTATTTGGGTGGGAAAACACCTCCAAGATCACCAAGTCCCACCTGGGACCAATCCCCACCTGTCACCAGCCCAGAGCCACATCCAGCCCTTCCCTGGGGACTCCAAACCGCCCTGAGCAGCCCCACCACAAGGTGGGGATCAGTCCCAGGTGGGAATTGATGGTCTGGGAGGTCATTTCCCACCGAAATAATTCTGTGATTTAACCTCTGATTATTTCCTTGTGTCCCCTCTGTGTGTGGCACTGAGCCCTCCCAGGCGAGGGACACTCCTGCAGGGTGGTGGGGCTGATCTGGGATGTTTGGAGTCCCCAGGGAAGGGCTGGATGTGGCACTCGGTGCTCTGGGCTGGTGACAGGTGGGGATCGGTCCCAGGTGGGACTTGGTGGTCATGGAGGTCTTTTCCACCTAAATAATTCTGTGATTCTGTGATTTAACCTCTGGTTATTCCCTGTGTCCCCTCCCAGAGCAGCCCCACCACCCTGCAGGAGTGTCCCTCACCTGGGAGGGCTCAGTGCCACACAGAGAGGGGACACAAGGACAAACAAGAGGAAAATTACAGAATCACAGAATTATTTAGGGTGGCAAACACCTCCCAGACCACCAAATCCCACCTGGGACCGATCCCCACCTGTCACCAGCCCAGAGCCACATCCAGCCCTTCCCTGGGGACTCCAAACCTCCCTGCCCCCCCTTTCCATGGACAAATCCCTCCTGGTGTCCAACCCGACCCTCCCCTGGCTCTGCTCCCTCTTCTCCTGTCCCCGATTCCCTGCAAAAAGGGAATAGAAAGGATTTTTCCTGTTTGCAGCCTCCTGCCAGGTGCACAGACACAGAAATCAAATCCCTTCAGGTCACCTCGTTCCTCCACCTGTATTTTGTGCACCACAACACCCTGGGAGCGACACCACAGATGTCCTGTGGCACCAAAAAATAAAACAAAATAAAAATGGAAATCCTGGGAGAGACACCAAAGATGTCCTGTGGCACCAAAAATAAAACAAAATAAAAATGGAAATCCTGGGAGAGACACCACAGATGTCCTGTGACACAAAAAAATAAAACAAAATAAAAATGGAAATCCTGGGGGAGACACCAAAGATGTCCTGTGGCACCAAAAAATAAAACAAAATAAAAATGGAAATGCCTGGGTGCATGCAAGTAAAATCAGCAAGGGTTAAATAAACAATTAAATAAATAAAAATCCCAACTTTAATCCAAACTTTGTTTGGAAAACCCAACAAAGCTGTTCCAGCAGGGAATTCTCTGGATTTCGCTCCTGTGCCTCCATAACCGCAACGGGAGCTCAGGATCAGATCATTCCCCTTTTCTTTTTTGACATTTCTGTGATTGATTAAAATTTGTTTTTACACCTCTCAGAATGCAGGGAGCAGAGCTGGGAATGACTCTGGGAAATTTCCCTTTTTTCAGACACATCCATTTAGGATCCCCCCCCATTCCCGCGGTTTTTCCTGCAGAACTGCTGCACCCTCGCATTCTCTGAAATGTGAAATTTCTGGTGTCACTCTTCCAGCAGCGCTTTCCCCTCTCCTTTATCCCCTTTCCAACCTGATTTCTAAACCCCCTAAAAATTTCTAAAATTCAGGAAAACCCCTCAAATTCTCAAGTTCAGAAACCCCCCCGAGCCCGGCGTCACGTGCAGACACAACCCAGGAACCAGCGGGGCAGGAAAAGCTCGTGGACTGGTGAGGCCAGACATGAAATGAGAATTTTTCCTCTGTTCCATCACGGGATGTCCCTGACAGCGCTGAACGGGAGCTGGGACGGAATTCGTCCTCCCAGGCTGGGGAAAATCCCCGGGAGCCGCCCCGAGAGCGACCCCGGCCAGGAAACGCCAGCGGCAGCAGCGCCTCGGAAAGATGAAACTCTGGATTCCCGCTGGAATTTTGATTTCCCTTTGAAATTCTGAATTCCGTTTGAAATTTTGAATTCCGTTTGAAATTTTGAATTCCATTTGAAGTTTTGAATTCCGTTTGAAATTTTGAATTCCTTTTGAAATTTTAAATTCCATTTGAAGTTTTGATTCCAATTTGAAATTCCGAATTCCATTCAAAATTTTGATTCCCATTTGAAATTTCAAATTCTGTTTGAAATTTTGATTTCCATTTGAAGTTTTGAATTCCATCTGAAATTTCAAATTCCAGTTGAGATTTCGAATTCCATTTGGAATTTCGAGTTCCATTTGGAATTTCCCGGTTTCTCTTGGAGGAGGTGACGGGAGCCCAGGTGGGAAATCCCCCGGCAGCTCCTGCGGTTTCTCCCTCTCACTCCCAGCACATTCAGCGCTCGTGGGAGCCACTGCAGGAAGGTTTCCCCAGATTTTGGCGTTTCCAGACATCCCGCAATCTCCAAGAGATGAGTTTTATCTTTTCCATTTACTGCCTGTCCCAATAAAAGCCGATTTTTGAATAATAAACCCTCAATTATTTAATTTCCCTGAAATTCCTTATTATCAAAACACAGCAAATTATTGACAGATTATTTCCTATAAAGACAAGGACATTTATATTTCCTACAAATAATCCTAAAAATCAAAATATTTGCCTGTAAAGACCATCAGAGACGCAAGAAATCATTTAACGAGTGAATTATTGAGCACAAGGAATGATCAGTTCCAACCCAAACCAATCTCTGTGGGATAAAATTTCATTTTTTGCTGCTTTTTGCTCCTAAAGGCCATGGAAGGACCTGAGCATCCAGAATCTCCTTTGAAGACCTCCCAGACATTTCCTGGTGTTTTTTAATCTCGTTCCAAGGATGGAATTTGATTTCCCAACTTCAAAACTTGCGGAATTTGGGAAATGAGGGAATTTTTTTGAGCAGTCACATCAGGGAAAGCGAATCCCAGGGAAAGCGGATTT
>JAKDEW010001053.1:0-62451 GCA_021963965.1 Artemisiospiza belli
CAATTTTGGCAAGCATTGCTGCATGTGCCTGCCCTTGGTGGCGCATGGCCTGCCTGCATTTTGATGGCTTTGACTTTGGGAAAGATTTTTTCTTTTTTTTTTTTTTATTATTATTTTAAGTATTCATGCCATGTCCCTCATATCTTGCTCCCTAAGTTGTGTCTTCCTCCTTGACTTTTTCCCCTGCTTTTGCAACATCTGTGAGCTTAGTTTTGGCATCTTTTGGTCCTTTGCACTGCACCTGATATAAACCCAGGCCATTTTCTTAGAGTCATTAAATTTCCAAAATTTTCTTTTTTTCTCCTCCAATTGCAATTCCTTTGATGTTGTCTCCATTCCAGCGTGTTTGTAGGTCCTTCTTTTCTGTTTTGGCCTTCAGTGGGGATCAATTTTGGCAAGCTTTGCTGCATGTGCCTGCCCTTGCTGGCGTATGGCCTGCCTGCATTTTGATGGCTTTGAATTTGGGAATGATTTTTTTCTTTTTTTTTTTTTTTTTTGTTTTAATTATTCATGCCATGTCCCTCATATCTTGCTCCCTAAGTTGTGTCTTCCTCCTTGACTTTTCCCCTGCTTTTGCAACACCTGTGAGCTTAGTTTTGGCATCTTTTGGTCCTTTGCACTGCACCTGATAAAACCCCAGGCCACTTTCTAAGAGTCATTAAATTTCCCAAATTTTCTTTTTTTCTCCTCCAATTGCAAATCTTTTGATGTTGACTCCTTTCCAGCGTGTTTGTAGGTCCTTCTTTTCTGTTTTGGCCTTCAGTGGGGATCAATTTTGGCAAGCTTTGCTGCATGTGCCTGCACTTGCTGGCGTATGGCCTGCCTGCATTTTGATGGCTTTGACTTTGGGAAAGATTTTTTCTTTTTTTTTTTTTTAATATTTTAAGTATTCATGACATGTCCCTCATATCTTGCCCCCTAAGTTGTGTCTTCCTCCTTTACTTTTTCCCCTGCTTTTGCAACATCTGTGAGCTTAGTTTTGGCACCTTTTTGTCCTTTGCAATGCAGCTGATTTCCTCACAGCTTATTTTTTGAAGAGACTAAAATTCCCGATTTTCTGCTTTTTTCAATTGCATTTCTTTTGAACCTATCTGCTTTCCAGAGTATTTGTAAGCCTTTCTTTTGGGATTCGCAAGATTCCTTTTCTCTTCCCGAAAGGAAATGAAATTTCCTTTCGGGAAGGAAAAGGAATCTTGCGATTTCAATTGGGACCAATAGAGGAATCTTAGGTGCATATCCCTGCACTAGATGGCAGGCCATGCCTTTTGATGGCCTTGACTTTGGGAAAGATTTTTTTCTTTTTTTGGTTGTTTTCTGAAGGGTTCATGCCATGTCCCTCATATCTTGCCCCCTAAGTTGTGTCTTCCTCCTTGACTTTTTCCCCAGCTTTTGCAACATCTGTGAGCTTAGTTTTGGCATCTTTTGGTCCTTTGCACTGCACCTGATAAAATCACAGGCCACTTTGTAAGAGTCACTCAATTCCCCAAATTTTCTTTTTTTCTCCTCCAATTGCAATTCCGTTGATGTTGACTCCTTTCCAGCGTGTTTGTAGGTCCTTCTTTTCTGTTTTGGCCTTCAGTGGGGATCAGTTTTGGCAAGCTTTGCTGCATGTGCCTTCCCTTGGTGGCGAATGGCCTGCCTGCATTTTGATGCCTTTGAATTTGGGATAGATTTTTTCTTTTTTTTTTTTTAATATTTTAAGTATTCATGCCATGTCCCTCATATCTTGCCCCCTAAGTTGTGTCTTCCTCCTTGACTTTTTCCCCTGCTTTTGCAACATCTGTGAGCTTAGTTTTGGCATCTTTTGGTCCTTTGCACTGCACCTGATATAAACCCAGGCCATTTTCTTAGAGTCACTAAATTTCCCAAATTTTCTTTTTTTCTCCTCCAATTGCAATTCCTTTGATGGTTTCTCCATTCCAGCGTGTTTGTAGGTCCTTCTTTTCTGTTTTGGCCTTCAGTGGGGATCAATTTTGGCAAGCTTTGCTGCATGTGCCTGCCCTTTCTGCGTATGGCCTGCCTGCATTTTGATGGCTTTGAATTTGGGAAAGATTTTTTTCTTTTTTTTTTTTCTTTTTGTTTTAAGTATTCATGCCATGTCCCTCACATCTTGCCCCCTAAGTTGTGTCTTCCTCCTTGACTTTTTCCCCTGCTTTTGCAACATCTGTGAGCTTAGTTTTTGCATCTTTTGGTCCTTTGCACTGCACCTGATATAAACCCCAGGCCATTTTCATAGAATCACTAACTTACCCAAATTTTCTTTTTTTCTCATAAAAATTGAATTCCTTTCATGTTGTCTCCATTCCAGCGTGTTTGTAAGTCCTTCTTTACTGTTTTAGCTTTCAGTGGGGATCAATTTTGGCAAGCTTTGCTGCATGTGCCTGCACTTGCTGGCGTATGGCCTGCCTGCATTTTGATGGCTTTGACTTTGGGAAAGATTTTTTCTTTTTTTTTTCTTTTTTGTTCTAAGTATTCATGCCATGTCCCTCATATCTTGCCCCCTAAGTTGTGGCTTCCTCCTTCACTTTTTCCCCTGCTTTTGCAACATCTGTGAGCTTAGTTTTGGCACCTTTTGGTCCTTTGCACTGCACCTGATGTAAACGCAGGCCATTTTTTTAGAGTCAGTAATTTCCCAAATTTTCCTTTTTTCTCCTCCAATTGCAAATCCTTTGATGTTGACTCCTTTCCAGCGTGTTTGTAGGTCCTTCTTTACTGTTTTGGCCTTCAGTGGGGATCAATTTTAGCAAGCTTTGCTGCATGTGCCTGCACTTGCTGGCGTATGGCCTGTCTGCATTTTGATGGCTTTGACTTTGGGAAAGATTTTTTCTTTTTTTTTTTTTTTTTTTGTTTTAAGTATTCATGCCATGTCCCTCATATCTTGCCACCTAAGTTGTGTCTTCCTCCTTCACTTTTTCCCCTGCTTTTGCAACTTAGTTTTGGCACCTTTTGGTCCTTTGCAATGCAGCTGATTTCCTCAGAGCCTATTTTTTGAAGAGACTAAAATTCCAGATTTTCTGCTTATTTCAATTGCATTTCATTTGAATCTATCTACTTTCCAGAGTGTTTGTAAGCCCTTCTTCTGGGATTCACAAGATTCCTTTTCCCTTCCCGAAAGGAAATGAAATATCCTTTCGGGAAGGGAAAAGGAATCTTGCGATTTCAATGGGGACCAATAGAGGAATCTTTGGTGCATGTTCCTGCACTTGATGGCAGGCCATGCTTTTTGATGGCCTTAACTTTGGGAAAGATTTTTTTCTTTTTTTGGTTGTTTTCGGAAGGTTTCATGCCATGTCCCTCATATCTTGCCCCCTAAGTTGTGTCTTCCTCCTTGACTTTTTCCCCTGCTTTTGCAACATCTGTGAGCTTAGTTTTGGCATCTTTTGGTCCTTTGCACTGCACCTGCTAAAAGCCCAGGCCACTTTCTAAGAGTCACTCAATTTCCCAAATTTTCTTTTTTTCTCCTCCAATTGCAATTCCTTTGATGTTGTCTCCATTCCAGCGTGTTTGTAGGTCCTTCTTTTCTTTTTTGCCTTCAGTGGGGATCAGTTTTGGCAAGCTTTGCTGCATGTGCCTGCCCTTGGTGGCGAATGGCCTGCCTGCATTTTGATGGCTTTGACTTTGGGAAAGATTTTTTCTTTTTTTTTTTTTTTTAATATTTTAAGTATTCATGTCATGTCCCTCATATCTTGCTCCCTAAGCTGTGTCTTCCTCCTTGACTTTTTCCCCTGCTTTTGCAACATCTGTGAGCTTAGTTTTGGCATCTTTTGGTCCTTTGCACTGCACCTGATATAAACGCAGGCCATTTTCTTAGACTCACTAAATTTCCCAAATTTTCTTTTTTTCTCCTCCAATTGCAATTCCTTTGATGTTGAATCCTTACCAGCGTGTTTTTAGGTCCTTATTTCTGTTTTGGCCTTCAGTGGGGATCAATTTTGGCTAGCGCTTTGCTGCATATGCCTGCCCTTGCTGGCATATGGCCTGCCTGCATTTTGATGGCTTTGACTTTGGGAAAGATTTTTTCTTTTTTTTTTTTTTTTGTTTCTTTTAAGTATTCATGCCATGTCCCTCATATCTTGCTCCTTAAGTTGTGTCTTCCTCTTTGACTTTTCCCCCTGCTTTTGCAACATCTGTGAGCTTTGTTTTGGCATCTTTTGTTCCTTTGCCCTGCACCTGATAAAACCCCAGGCCACTTTCTAAGAGTCACTCAATTTCCCAAATTTTCCTTTTTTCTCCTCCAATTGCAATTCCTTTGATGTTGACCTCCTTTCCAGCGTGTTTGTAGGTCCTTCTTTTCTGTTTTGGCCTTCAGTGGGGATCAATTTTGGCAAGCATTGCTGCATGTGCCTGCCCTTGGTGGCGTATGGCCTGCCTGCATTTTGATGGCTTTGACTTTGGGAAAGATTTTTTCTTTTTTTTTCTTTTAATATTTTAAGTATTCATGCCATGTCCCTCATATCTTGCTCCCTAAGTTGTGTCTTCCTCCTTGACTTTTTCCCCTGCTTTTGCAACATCTGTGAGCTTAGTTTTGGCATCTTTTGGTCCTTTGCACTGCACCTGATATAAACGCAGGCCATTTTCTTAGAGTCATTAAATTTCCAAAATTTTCTTTTTTTCTCCTCCAATTGCAATTCCTTTGATGTTGTCTCCATTCCAGCGTGTTTGTAGGTCCTTCTTTTCTGTTTTGGCCTTCAGTGGGGATCAATTTTGGCAAGCTTTGCTGCATGTGCCTGCCCTTGGTGGCGTATGGCCTGCCTGCATTTTGATGGCTTTGAATTTGGGAATGATTTTTTTCTTTTTTTTTTTTTTTTTTGTTTTACTTATTCATGCCATGTCCCTCATATCTTGCCCCCTAAGTTGTGTCTTCCTCCTTGACTTTTTCCCCTGCTTTTGCAACACCTGTGAGCTTAGTTTTGGCATCTTTTGGTCCTTTGCACTGCACCTGATAAAACCCCAGGCCACTTTCTAAGAGTCATTAAATTTCCCAAATTTTCTTTTTTTCTCCTCCAATTGCAATTCCTTTGATGGTGTCTCCATTCCAGCGTGTTTGTAATTCCTTCTTTTCTGTTTTGGCCTTCAGTGGGGATCAATTTTGGCAAGCTTTGCTGCATGTGCCTGCACTTGCTGGCGTATGGCCTGCCTGCATTTTGATGGCTTTGACTTTGGGATAGATCTTTTCTTTTTTTTTTTTTTTTTGTTTTAAGTATTCATTCCATGTCCCTCATATCTTGCTCCCTAAGATGCGTCTTCCTCCTTCACTTTTTCCCCTGCTTTTGCAACATCTGTGAGCTTAGTTTTGGCACCTTTTGGTCCTTTGCAATGCACCTGATATAAACCCAGGCCATTTTTTTAGAGTCATTAATTTCCCTAATTTTATATTTTTCTCCTCCAAATGCAAATCTTTTGTTGTTGACTCCTTTCCAGCCTGTTTGTAGGTCCTTCTTTTCTGTTTTGGCCTTCAGTGGGGATCAATTTTGGCAAGCTTTGCTGCATGTGCCTGCCCTTGGTGGCGTATGGCCTGCCTGCATTTTCATGGCTTTGACTTTGGGAAAGATTTTTTCTTTTTTTTTTTTTTAATATTTTAAGTATTCATGACATGTCCCTCATATCTTGCCCCCTAAGTTGTGTCTTCCTCCTTCACTTTTTCCCCTGCTTTTGCAACATCTGTGAGCTTAGTTTTGGCATCTTTTGGTCCTTTGAAATGCAGCTGATTTCCTCAGAGCCTATTTTTTGAAGAGACTAAAATTCCCGATTTTCTGCTTATTTCAATTGCATTTCATTTGAATCTATCTACTTTCCAGAGTGTTTGTAAGCCCTTCTTCTGGGATTCGCAAGATTCCTTTTCCCTTCCCGAAAGGAAATGAAATATCCTTTCGGGAAGGGAAAAGGAATCTTGCGATTTCAATGGGGACCAATAGAGGAATCTTTGGTGCATGTTCCTGCACTTGATGGCAGGCCATGCTTTTTGATGGCCTTGACTTTGGGAAAGATTTTTTTCTTTTTTTAGTTGTTTTCGGAAGGTTTCATGCCATGTCCCTCATATCTTGCCCCCTAAGTTGTGTCTTCCTCCTTGACTTTTTCCCCTGCTTTTGCAACATCTGTGAGCTTAGTTTTGGCATCTTTTGGTCCTTTGCACTGCACCTGCTAAAAGCCCAGGCCACTTTCTAAGAGTCACTAAATTTCCCAAATTTTCTTTTTTTCTCCTCCAATTGCAATTCTTTGATGTTGTCTCCATTCCAGCGTGTTTGTAGGTCCTTCTTTTCTTTTTTGCCTTCAGTGGGGATCAGTTTTGGCAAGCTTTGCTGCATGTGCCTGCCCTTGGTGGCGAATGGCCTTCCTGCATTTTGCTGGCTTTGACTTTGGGAACGATTTTTTCTTTTTTTTTTTTTTTAATATTTTAAGTATTCATGTCATGTCCCTCATATCTTGCTCCCTAGGCTGTGTCTTCGTCCTTGACTTTTTCCCCTGCTTTTGCAACATCTGTGAGCTTAGTTTTGGCATCTTTTGGTCCTTTGCACTGCACCTGATATAAACGCAGGCCATTTTCTTAGAGTCACTAAATTTCCCAAATTTTCTTTTTTTCTCCTCCAATTGCAATTCCTTTGATGTTGAATCCTTACCATCGTGTTTTTAGGTCCTTATTTCTGTTTTGGCCTTCAGTGGGGATCAATTTTGGCTAGCTTTGCTGCATATGCCTGCCCTTGCTGGCATATGGCCTGCCTGCATTTTGATGGCTTTGACTTTGGGAAAGATTTTTTCTTTTTTTTTTTTTGTGTTTCTTTTAAGTATTCATGCCATGTCCCTCATATCTTGCTCCTTAAGTTGTGTCTTCCTCCTTGACATTTTCCCCTGCTTTTGCAACATCTGTGAGCTTAGTTTTGGCATCTTTTGGTCCTTCGCCCTGCACCTGCTAAAACCCCAGGCCACTTTCTAAGAGTCACTCAATTTCCCAAATTTTCTTTTTTTCTCCTCCAATTGCAATTCCTTTGATGTTGTCTCCATTCCAGCGTGTTTGTAGGTCCTTCTTTTCTTTTTTGGCCTTCAGTGGGGATCAATTTTGGCAAGCATTGCTGCATGTGCCTGCCCTTGGTGGTGCATGGCCTGCCTGAATTTTGATGGCTTTGACTTTGGGAAAGATTTTTTCTTTTTTTTTTTTTTATTATTATTTTAAGTATTCATGCCATGTCCCTCATATCTTGCTCCCTCAGTTGTGTCTTCCTCCTTGACTTTTTCCCCTGCTTTTGCAACATCTGTGAGCTTAGTTTTGGCATCTTTTGGTCCTTTGCACTGCACCTGATATAAACCCAGGCCATTTTCTTAGAGTCATTAAATTTCCAAAATTTTCTTTTTTTCTCCTCCAATTGCAATTCCTTTGATGTTGTCTCCATTCCAGCGTGTTTGTAGGTCCTTCTTTTCTGTTTTGGCCTTCAGTGGGGATCAATTTTGGCAAGCTTTGCTGCATGTGCCTGCCCTTGCTGGCGTATGGCCTGCCTGCATTTTGATGGCTTTGAATTTGGGAATGATTTTTTTCTTTTTTTTTTTTTTTTTTGTTTTAATTATTCATGCCATGTCCCTCATATCTTGCTCCCTAAGTTGTGTCTTCCTCCTTGACTTTTCCCCTGCTTTTGCAACACCTGTGAGCTTAGTTTTGGCATCTTTTGGTCCTTTGCACTGCACCTGATAAAACCCCAGGCCACTTTCTAAGAGTCATTAAATTTCCCAAATTTTCTTTTTTTCTCCTCCAATTGCAAATCTTTTGATGTTGACTCCTTTCCAGCGTGTTTGTAGGTCCTTCTTTTCTGTTTTGGCCTTCAGTGGGGATCAATTTTGGCAAGCTTTGCTGCATGTGCCTGCACTTGCTGGCGTATGGCCTGCCTGCATTTTGATGGCTTTGACTTTGGGAAAGATTTTTTCTTTTTTTTTTTTTTAATATTTTAAGTATTCATGACATGTCCCTCATATCTTGCCCCCTAAGTTGTGTCTTCCTCCTTTACTTTTTCCCCTGCTTTTGCAACATCTGTGAGCTTAGTTTTGGCACCTTTTTGTCCTTTGCAATGCAGCTGATTTCCTCACAGCTTATTTTTTGAAGAGACTAAAATTCCAGATTTTCTGCTTATTTCAATTGCATTTCATTTGAATCTATCTACTTTCCAGAGTGTTTGTAAGCCCTTCTTCTGGGATTCACAAGATTCCTTTTCCCTTCCCGAAAGGAAATGAAATATCCTTTCGGGAAGGGAAAAGGAATCTTGCGATTTCAATGGGGACCAATAGAGAAATCTTTGGTGCATGTTCCTGCACTTGATGGCAGGCCATGCTTTTTGATGGCCTTAACTTTGGGAAAGATTTTTTTCTTTTTTTGGTTGTTTTCGGAAGGTTTCATGCCATGTCCCTCATATCTTGCCCCCTAAGTTGTGTCTTCCTCCTTGACTTTTTCCCCTGCTTTTGCAACATCTGTGAGCTTAGTTTTGGCATCTTTTGGTCCTTTGCACTGCACCTGCTAAAAGCCCAGGCCACTTTCTAAGAGTCACTCAATTTCCCAAATTTTCTTTTTTTCTCCTCCAATTGCAATTCCTTTGATGTTGTCTCCATTCCAGCGTGTTTGTAGGTCCTTCTTTTCTTTTTTGCCTTCAGTGGGGATCAGTTTTGGCAAGCTTTGCTGCATGTGCCTGCCCTTGGTGGCGAATGGCCTGCCTGCATTTTGATGGCTTTGACTTTGGGAAAGATTTTTTCTTTTTTTTTTTTTTTTAATATTTTAAGTATTCATGTCATGTCCCTCATATCTTGCTCCCTAAGCTGTGTCTTCCTCCTTGACTTTTTCCCCTGCTTTTGCAACATCTGTGAGCTTAGTTTTGGCATCTTTTGGTCCTTTGCACTGCACCTGATATAAACGCAGGCCATTTTCTTAGACTCACTAAATTTCCCAAATTTTCTTTTTTTCTCCTCCAATTGCAATTCCTTTGATGTTGAATCCTTACCAGCGTGTTTTTAGGTCCTTATTTCTGTTTTGGCCTTCAGTGGGGATCAATTTTGGCTAGCTTTGCTGCATATGCCTGCCCTTGCTGGCATATGGCCTGCCTGCATTTTGATGGCTTTGACTTTGGGAAAGATTTTTTCTTTTTTTTTTTTTTTTGTTTCTTTTAAGTATTCATGCCATGTCCCTCATATCTTGCTCCTTAAGTTGTGTCTTCCTCTTTGACTTTTCCCCCTGCTTTTGCAACATCTGTGAGCTTTGTTTTGGCATCTTTTGTTCCTTTGCCCTGCACCTGATAAAACCCCAGGCCACTTTCTAAGAGTCACTCAATTTCCCAAATTTTCCTTTTTTCTCCTCCAATTGCAATTCCTTTGATGTTGACTCCTTTCCAGCGTGTTTGTAGGTCCTTCTTTTCTGTTTTGGCCTTCAGTGGGGATCAATTTTGGCAAGCATTGCTGCATGTGCCTGCCCTTGGTGGCGTATGGCCTGCCTGCATTTGATGGCTTTGACTTTGGGAAAGATTTTTTCTTTTTTTTTCTTTTAATATTTTAAGTATTCATGCCATGTCCCTCATATCTTGCTCCCTAAGTTGTGTCTTCCTCCTTGACTTTTTCCCCTGCTTTTGCAACATCTGTGAGCTTAGTTTTGGCATCTTTTGGTCCTTTGCACTGCACCTGATATAAACGCAGGCCATTTTCTTAGAGTCATTAAATTTCCAAAATTTTCTTTTTTTCTCCTCCAATTGCAATTCCTTTGATGTTGTCTCCATTCCAGCGTGTTTGTAGGTCCTTCTTTTCTGTTTTGGCCTTCAGTGGGGATCAATTTTGGCAAGCTTTGCTGCATGTGCCTGCCCTTGGTGGCGTATGGCCTGCCTGCATTTTGATGGCTTTGAATTTGGGAATGATTTTTTTCTTTTTTTTTTTTTTTTTTGTTTTACTTATTCATGCCATGTCCCTCATATCTTGCCCCCTAAGTTGTGTCTTCCTCCTTGACTTTTTCCCCTGCTTTTGCAACACCTGTGAGCTTAGTTTTTGGCATCTTTTGGTCCTTTGCACTGCACCTGATAAAACCCCAGGCCACTTTCTAAGAGTCATTAAATTTCCCAAATTTTCTTTTTTTCTCCTCCAATTGCAATTCCTTTGATGGTGTCTCCATTCCAGCGTGTTTGTAATTCCTTCTTTTCTGTTTTGGCCTTCAGTGGGGATCAATTTTGGCAAGCTTTGCTGCATGTGCCTGCACTTGCTGGCGTATGGCCTGCCTGCATTTTGATGGCTTTGACTTTGGGATAGATCTTTTCTTTTTTTTTTTTTTTTTTGTTTTAAGTATTCATTCCATGTCCCTCATATCTTGCTCCCTAAGATGCGTCTTCCTCCTTCACTTTTTCCCCTGCTTTTGCAACATCTGTGAGCTTAGTTTTGGCACCTTTTGGTCCTTTGCAATGCACCTGATATAAACCCAGGCCATTTTTTTAGAGTCATTAATTTCCCTAATTTTATATTTTTCTCCTCCAAATGCAAATCTTTTGATGTTGACTCCTTTCCAGCCTGTTTGTAGGTCCTTCTTTTCTGTTTTGGCCTTCAGTGGGGATCAATTTTGGCAAGCTTTGCTGCATGTGCCTGCCCTTGGTGGCGTATGGCCTGCCTGCATTTTCATGGCTTTGACTTTGGGAAAGATTTTTTCTTTTTTTTTTTTTTTAATATTTTAAGTATTCATGACATGTCCCTCATATCTTGCCCCCTAAGTTGTGTCTTCCTCCTTCACTTTTTCCCCTGCTTTTGCAACATCTGTGAGCTTAGTTTTGGCATCTTTTGGTCCTTTGAAATGCAGCTGATTTCCTCAGAGCCTATTTTTTGAAGAGACTAAAATTCCCGATTTTCTGCTTATTTCAATTGCATTTCATTTGAATCTATCTACTTTCCAGAGTGTTTGTAAGCCCTTCTTCTGGGATTCGCAAGATTCCTTTTCCCTTCCCGAAAGGAAATGAAATATCCTTTCGGGAAGGGAAAAGGAATCTTGCGATTTCAATGGGGACCAATAGAGGAATCTTTGGTGCATGTTCCTGCACTTGATGGCAGGCCATGCTTTTTGATGGCCTTGACTTTGGGAAAGATTTTTTTCTTTTTTTAGTTGTTTTCGGAAGGTTTCATGCCATGTCCCTCATATCTTGCCCCCTAAGTTGTGTCTTCCTCCTTGACTTTTTCCCCTGCTTTTGCAACATCTGTGAGCTTAGTTTTGGCATCTTTTGGTCCTTTGCACTGCACCTGCTAAAAGCCCAGGCCACTTTCTAAGAGTCACTAAATTTCCCAAATTTTCTTTTTTTCTCCTCCAATTGCAATTCTTTGATGTTGTCTCCATTCCAGCGTGTTTGTAGGTCCTTCTTTTCTTTTTTGCCTTCAGTGGGGATCAGTTTTGGCAAGCTTTGCTGCATGTGCCTGCCCTTGGTGGCGAATGGCCTTCCTGCATTTTGCTGGCTTTGACTTTGGGAACGATTTTTTCTTTTTTTTTTTTTTTAATATTTTAAGTATTCATGTCATGTCCCTCATATCTTGCTCCCTAGGCTGTGTCTTCGTCCTTGACTTTTTCCCCTGCTTTTGAACATCTGTGAGCTTAGTTTTGGCATCTTTTGGTCCTTTGCACTGCACCTGATATAAACGCAGGCCATTTTCTTAGAGTCACTAAATTTCCCAAATTTTCTTTTTTTCTCCTCCAATTGCAATTCCTTTGATGTTGAATCCTTACCATCGTGTTTTTAGGTCCTTATTTCTGTTTTGGCCTTCAGTGGGGATCAATTTTGGCTAGCTTTGCTGCATATGCCTGCCCTTGCTGGCATATGGCCTGCCTGCATTTTGATGGCTTTGACTTTGGGAAAGATTTTTTTCTTTTTTTTTTTTTGTGTTTCTTTTAAGTATTCATGCCATGTCCCTCATATCTTGCTCCTTAAGTTGTGTCTTCCTCCTTGACATTTTCCCCTGCTTTTGCAACATCTGTGAGCTTAGTTTTGGCATCTTTTGGTCCTTCGCCCTGCACCTGCTAAAACCCCAGGCCACTTTCTAAGAGTCACTCAATTTCCCAAATTTTCTTTTTTTCTCCTCCAATTGCAATTCCTTTGATGTTGTCTCCATTCCAGCGTGTTTGTAGGTCCTTCTTTTCTTTTTTGGCCTTCAGTGGGGATCAATTTTGGCAAGCATTGCTGCATGTGCCTGCCCTTGGTGGTGCATGGCCTGCCTGAATTTTGATGGCTTTGACTTTGGGAAAGATTTTTTCTTTTTTTTTTTTTTATTATTATTTTAAGTATTCATGCCATGTCCCTCATATCTTGCTCCCTCAGTTGTGTCTTCCTCCTTGACTTTTTCCCCTGCTTTTGCAACATCTGTGAGCTTAGTTTTGGCATCTTTTGGTCCTTTGCACTGCACCTGATATAAACCCAGGCCATTTTCTTAGAGTCATTAAATTTCCAAAATTTTCTTTTTTTCTCCTCCAATTGCAATTCCTTTGATGTTGTCTCCATTCCAGCGTGTTTGTAGGTCCTTCTTTTCTGTTTTGGCCTTCAGTGGGGATCAATTTTGGCAAGCTTTGCTGCATGTGCCTGCCCTTGCTGGCGTATGGCCTGCCTGCATTTTGATGGCTTTGAATTTGGGAATGATTTTTTTCTTTTTTTTTTTTTTTTTTGTTTTAATTATTCATGCCATGTCCCTCATATCTTGCTCCCTAAGTTGTGTCTTCCTCCTTGACTTTTCCCCTGCTTTTGCAACACCTGTGAGCTTAGTTTTGGCATCTTTTGGTCCTTTGCACTGCACCTGATAAAACCCCAGGCCACTTTCTAAGAGTCATTAAATTTCCCAAATTTTCTTTTTTTCTCCTCCAATTGCAAATCTTTTGATGTTGACTCCTTTCCAGCGTGTTTGTAGGTCCTTCTTTTCTGTTTTGGCCTTCAGTGGGGATCAATTTTGGCAAGCTTTGCTGCATGTGCCTGCACTTGCTGGCGTATGGCCTGCCTGCATTTTGATGGCTTTGACTTTGGGAAAGATTTTTTCTTTTTTTTTTTTTTAATATTTTAAGTATTCATGACATGTCCCTCATATCTTGCCCCCTAAGTTGTGTCTTCCTCCTTTACTTTTTCCCCTGCTTTTGCAACATCTGTGAGCTTAGTTTTGGCACCTTTTTGTCCTTTGCAATGCAGCTGATTTCCTCACAGCTTATTTTTTGAAGAGACTAAAATTCCCGATTTTCTGCTTTTTTCAATTGCATTTCTTTTGAACCTATCTGCTTTCCAGAGTATTTGTAAGCCTTTCTTTTGGGATTCGCAAGATTCCTTTTCTCTTCCCGAAAGGAAATGAAATTTCCTTTCGGGAAGGAAAAGGAATCTTGCGATTTCAATTGGGACCAATAGAGGAATCTTAGGTGCATATCCCTGCACTAGATGGCAGGCCATGCCTTTTGATGGCCTTGACTTTGGGAAAGATTTTTTTCTTTTTTTGGTTGTTTTCTGAAGGGTTCATGCCATGTCCCTCATATCTTGCCCCCTAAGTTGTGTCTTCCTCCTTGACTTTTTCCCCAGCTTTTGCAACATCTGTGAGCTTAGTTTTGGCATCTTTTGGTCCTTTGCACTGCACCTGATAAAATCACAGGCCACTTTGTAAGAGTCACTCAATTCCCCAAATTTTCTTTTTTTCTCCTCCAATTGCAATTCCGTTGATGTTGACTCCTTTCCAGCGTGTTTGTAGGTCCTTCTTTTCTGTTTTGGCCTTCAGTGGGGATCAGTTTTGGCAAGCTTTGCTGCATGTGCCTTCCCTTGGTGGCGAATGGCCTGCCTGCATTTTGATGCCTTTGAATTTGGGATAGATTTTTTCTTTTTTTTTTTTTAATATTTTAAGTATTCATGCCATGTCCCTCATATCTTGCCCCCTAAGTTGTGTCTTCCTCCTTGACTTTTTCCCCTGCTTTTGCAACATCTGTGAGCTTAGTTTTGGCATCTTTTGGTCCTTTGCACTGCACCTGATATAAACCCAGGCCATTTTCTTAGAGTCACTAAATTTCCCAAATTTTCTTTTTTTCTCCTCCAATTGCAATTCCTTTGATGGTTTCTCCATTCCAGCGTGTTTGTAGGTCCTTCTTTTCTGTTTTGGCCTTCAGTGGGGATCAATTTTGGCAAGCTTTGCTGCATGTGCCTGCCCTTTCTGCGTATGGCCTGCCTGCATTTTGATGGCTTTGAATTTGGGAAAGATTTTTTTCTTTTTTTTTTTTCTTTTTGTTTTAAGTATTCATGCCATGTCCCTCACATCTTGCCCCCTAAGTTGTGTCTTCCTCCTTGACTTTTTCCCCTGCTTTTGCAACATCTGTGAGCTTAGTTTTTGCATCTTTTGGTCCTTTGCACTGCACCTGATATAAACCCCAGGCCATTTTCATAGAATCACTAACTTACCCGAATTTTCTTTTTTTCTCATAAAAATTGAATTCCTTTCATGTTGTCTCCATTCCAGCGTGTTTGTAAGTCCTTCTTTACTGTTTTAGCTTTCAGTGGGGATCAATTTTGGCAAGCTTTGCTGCATGTGCCTGCACTTGCTGGCGTATGGCCTGCCTGCATTTTGATGGCTTTGACTTTGGGAAAGATTTTTTCTTTTTTTTTTCTTTTTTGTTCTAAGTATTCATGCCATGTCCCTCATATCTTGCCCCCTAAGTTGTGGCTTCCTCCTTCACTTTTTCCCCTGCTTTTGCAACATCTGTGAGCTTAGTTTTGGCACCTTTTGCTCCTTTGCACTGCACCTGATGTAAACGCAGGCCATTTTTTTAGAGTCAGTAATTTCCCAAATTTTCCTTTTTTCTCCTCCAATTGCAAATCCTTTGATGTTGACTCCTTTCCAGCGTGTTTGTAGGTCCTTCTTTACTGTTTTGGCCTTCAGTGGGGATCAATTTTAGCAAGCTTTGCTGCATGTGCCTGCACTTGCTGGCGTATGGCCTGTCTGCATTTTGATGGCTTTGACTTTGGGAAAGATTTTTTCTTTTTTTTTTTTTTTTTTGTTTTAAGTATTCATGCCATGTCCCTCATATCTTGCCACCTAAGTTGTGTCTTCCTCCTTCACTTTTTCCCCTGCTTTTGCAACTTAGTTTTGGCACCTTTTGGTCCTTTGCAATGCAGCTGATTTCCTCAGAGCCTATTTTTTGAAGAGACTAAAATTCCAGATTTTCTGCTTATTTTAATTGCATTTCATTTGAATCTATCTACTTTCCAGAGTGTTTGTAAGCCCTTCTTCTGGGATTCACAAGATTCCTTTTCCCTTCCCGAAAGGAAATGAAATATCCTTTCGGGAAGGGAAAAGGAATCTTGCGATTTCAATGGGGACCAATAGAGGAATCTTTGGTGCATGTTCCCGCACTTGATGGCAGGCCATGCTTTTTGATGGCCTTAACTTTGGGAAAGATTTTTTTCTTTTTTTGGTTGTTTTCGGAAGGTTTCATGCCATGTCCCTCATATCTTGCCCCCTAAGTTGTGTCTTCCTCCTTGACTTTTTCCCCCGCTTTTGCAACATCTGTGAGCTTAGTTTTGGCATCTTTTGGTCCTTTGCACTGCACCTGATAAAAGCCCAGGCCACTTTCTAAGAGTCACTAAATTTCCCAAATTTTCTTTTTTTCTCCTCCAATTGCAATTCCGTTGATGTTGACTCCTTTCCAGCGTGTTTGTAGGTCCTTCTTTTCTGTTTTGGCCTTCAGTGGGGATCAGTTTTGGCAAGCTTTGCTGCATGTGCCTGCCCTTGGTGGCGAATGGCCTGCCTGCATTTTGATGGCTTTGAATTTGGGATAGATTTTTTCTTTTTTTTTTTTTAATATTTTAAGTATTCATGCCATGTCCCTCATATCTTGCCCCCTAAGTTGTGTCTTCCTCCTTGACTTTTTCCCCTGCTTTTGCAACATCTGTGAGCTTAGTTTTGGCATCTTTTGGTCCTTTGCACTGCACCTGATATAAACCCAGGCCATTTTCTTAGAGTCACTAGATTTCCCAAATTTTCTTTTTTTCTCCTCCAATTGCAATTCCTTTGATGTTGACTCCTTTCCAGCGTGTTTGTAAGTCCTTCTTTTCTGTTTTGGCCTTCAGTGGGGATCAATTTTGGCAAGCTTTGCTGCATGTGCCTGCCCTTGGTGGCGTATGGCCTGCCTGCATTTTGATGGCTTTGACTTTGGGAAAGATGTTTTCTTTTCTTTTTTTTTATTATTTTAAGTATTCACGCCATGTCCCTCATATCTTGCCCCCTAAGTTGTGTCTTCCTCCTTGACTTTTTCCCCTGCTTTTGCAACATCTGTGAGCTTTTTTTTGGCATATTTTCGTCCTTTGCACTGCGCCGGATATAAACCCAGGCCATTTTCTTAGAGTCACTAAATTTCCCAAATTTTCTTTTTTTCTCCTCCAATTGCAATTCCTTTGATGTTGACTCCTTTCCAGCGTGTTTGTAGGTCCTTCTTTTCTGTTTTGGCCTTCAGTGGGGATCAATTTTGGCAAGCTTTGCTGCATGTGCCTGCCCTTGGTGGCGTATGGCCTGCCTGCATTTTGATGGCTTTGACTTTGGGAAAGATTTATTCTTTTTTTTTTTTTGTTCTTTTAAGTATTCATGCCATGTCCTTCATATCTTGCCTCCTAAGTTGTGTCTTACTCCTTGACTTTTTCCCCTTCTTTTGCAACATCTGTGAGCTTAGTTTTGGCACCTCTTGGTCCTTTGCACTGCACCTGATAAAACCCCGGGCCATTTTCTTAGAGTCACTAAATTTCCCAAATTTTCGTTTTTTCTCCTCCAATTGCAATTCCTTTGATGTTGTCTCCATTCCAGCGTGTTTTTAAGTCCTTCTTTTCTGTTTTGGCCTTCAGTGGGGATCAATTTTGGCAAGCTTTGCTGCATGTGCCTGCCCTTTCTGGCGTATGGCCTGCCTGCATTTTGATGGCTTTGACTTTGGGAAAGATGTTTTCTTTTCTTTTTTTTTATTATTTTAAGTATTCACGCCATGTCCCTCATATCTTGCCCCCTAAGTTGTGTCTTCCTCCTTGACTTTTTCCCCTGCTTTTGCAACATCTGTGAGCTTTTTTTTGGCATATTTTCGTCCTTTGCACTGCGCCGGATATAAACCCAGGCCATTTTCTTAGAGTCACTAAATTTCCCAAATTTTCTTTTTTTCTCCTCCAATTGCAATTCCTTTGATGTTGACTCCTTTCCAGCGTGTTTGTAGGTCCTTCTTTTCTGTTTTGGCCTTCAGTGGGGATCAATTTTGGCAAGCTTTGCTGCATGTGCCTGCCCTTGGTGGCGTATGGCCCCCCTGCATTTTGATGGCTTTGACTTTGGGAAAGATTTATTCTTTTTTTTTTTTTGTTCTTTTAAGTATTCATGCCATGTCCTTCATATCTTGCCTCCTAAGTTGTGTCTTACTCCTTGACTTTTTCCCCTTCTTTTGCAACATCTGTGAGCTTAGTTTTGGCACCTCTTGGTCCTTTGCACTGCACCTGATAAAACCCCGGGCCATTTTCTTAGAGTCACTAAATTTCCCAAATTTTCGTTTTTTCTCCTCCAATTGCAATTCCTTTGATGTTGTCTCCATTCCAGCGTGTTTTTAAGTCCTTCTTTTCTGTTTTGGCCTTCAGTGGGGATCAATTTTGGCAAGCTTTGCTGCATGTGCCTGCCCTTTCTGGCGTATGGCCTGCCTGCATTTTGATGGCTTTGACTTTGGGAAAGATTTTTTCTTTTTTTTTTTTTTTTTGTTTTAAGTATTCATGCCATGTCCCTCATATCTTGCCCCCTAAGTTGTGTCTTCCTCCTTGACTTTTTCCCCTGCTTTTGCAACATCTGTGAGCTTAGGTTTGGCATATTTTGGTCTTTTGCACTGCACCTGATATAAACCCAGGCCATTTTTTTAGAGTCACTAAATTTCCCATTTTTGTTTTTTCTCCTCCAATTGCAATTCCTTTGACGGTGTCTCCATTCCAGCGTGTCTGTAGGTCCTTCTTTTCTCTTTTGGCCTTCAGTGGGGATCAATTTTGGCAAGCTTTGCTGCAAGTGCCTGCCCTTGGTGGCGTATGGCCTGCCTGCATTTTGATGGCTTTGACTTTGGGAAAGGTTTTTCTTTTTTTTTTTTTTTTGTTTTAAATATTCATGCCATGTCCCTCATATCTTGCTCCCTAAGTTGTGTCTTCCTCCTTGACTTTTTCCCCTGCTTTTGCAACATCTGTGAGCTTAGTTTTGGCATCTTCTGGTCTTTTGCACTGCACCTGATATAAACCCCAGGCCAGTTTCTTAGAGTCATTAAATTTCCCAAATTTTCTTTTTTTCTCCTCCAATTGCAAATCCTTTGATTTTCTTTTTTTCTCCTCCAATTGCAAATCCTTTGAATACTTTCCAGCGTGTTTGTAGGTCCTTCTTTTCTGTTTTGGCCTTCAGTGGGGGATCAATTTTGGCAAGCTTTGCTGCATGTGCCTGCCCTTGGTGGCGTATGGCCTGCCTGCATTTTGATGGCTTTGACTTTTGGAAAGATTTTGTCTTTTTTTTTTTTTTTTATTATTATTTTAAGTATTCATGCCATGTCCCTCATATCTTGCCCCCTAAGTTGTGTCTTCCTCCTTGACTTATTCCCCTGCTTTTGCAACATCTGTGAGCTTAGTTTTGCCACCTTTTGGTCCTTTGCAATGCAGCTGATTTCCTCACAGCCTTTTTTTTGAAGAGACTAAAATTCCCAATTTTCTGCTTTTTTCAATTGCATTTCATTTGAACCTATCTCCTTTCCAGAGTGTTTGTAAGCCTTTCTTTGGGATTCGCAACATTCCTTTTCCCTTCCCGACAGGAAATTTCATTTCCTGTCGGGAAGTGAAAAGGAATCTTGCGATTACAATGGGGACCAATAGAGGAATCTTTGGTGCATGTCCCTGCACTTGATGGCAGGCCATGCCTTTGATGGCTTTGACTTTGGGAAAGATTTTTTTCTTTTTTTGGTTGTTTTCTGAAGTGTTCATGCCATGTCCCTCATATCTTGCTCCCTAAGTTGTGTCTTCCTCCTTGACTTTTTCCCCCGCTTTTGCAACATCTGTGAGCTTAGTTTTGGCACCTTTTGGTCCTTTGCACTGCACCTGATAAAACCCCGGGCCATTTTCTTAGAGTCACTAAATTTCCCAAATTTTCTTTTTTTCTCCTCCAATTGCAATTCCTTTGATGTTGACTCCTTTCCAGCGTGTTTGTAGGTCCTTCTTTTCTGTTTTGGCCTTCAGTGGGGATCAATTTTGGCAAGCTTTGCTGCATGTGCCTGCCCTTGGTGGCGTATGGCCTGCCTGCATTTTGATGGCTTTGACTTTGGGAAAGATGTTTTCTTTTTTTTTTTTTTATTATTTTAAGTATTCAAGCCATGTCCCTCATATCTTGCCACCTAAGTTGTGTCTTCCTCCTTGACTTTTTCCCCTGCTTTTGCAACATCTGTGAGCTTAGTTTTGGTATGTTTTGGTCCTTTGCACTGCGCCTGATATAAACCCAGGCCACTTTGTTAGAGTCACTAAATTTCCCAAATTTTCTTTTTTTCTCCTCCAATTGCAATTCCTTTGATGTTGACTCCTTTCCAGCGTGTTTGTAGGTCCTTCTTTTCTGTTTTGGCCTTCAGTGGGGATCAATTTTGGCAAGCTTTGCTGCATGTGCCTGCACTTGCTGGCGTATGGCCTGCCTGCATTTTGATGGCTTTGACTTTGGGAAAGATTTTTTCTTTTTTTTTTTTTTATTATTTTAAGTATTCAAGCCATGTCCCTCATATCTTGCCACCTAAGTTGTGTCTTCCTCCTTGACTTTTTCCCCTGCTTTTGCAACATCTGTGAGCTTAGTTTTGGCACCTTTTGGTCGTTTGCACTGCACCTGCTAAAATCCCAGGCCACTTCTTAGAGTCATTAAATTTCCCAAATTTTCTTTTTTTCTGCTCCAATTGCAATTCCTTTGATGTTGACTCCTTTCCAGCGTGTTTGTAGGTCCTTCTTTTCTGTTTTGGCCTTCAGTGGGGATCAATTTTGGCAAGCTTTGCTGCAAGTGCCTGCCCTTGGTGGCGAATGGCCTGCCTGCATTTTGATGGCTTTGACTTTGGGAAAGGTTTTTCTTTTTTTTTTTTTTTTTGTTTTAAGTATTCATGCCATGTCCCTCATATCTTGCTCCCTAAGTTGTTTCTTCCTCCTTGACTTTTTCCCCTGCTTTTGCAACATCTGTGAGCTTAGTTTTGGCACCTTTTGGTCCTTTGCACTGCACCTGATATAAACCCCAGGCCAGTTTCTTAGAGTCATTAAATTTCCCAAATTTTCTTTTTTTCTCCTCCAATTGCAATTCCTTTGATGTTGACTCCTTTCCAGCGTGTTTGTAGGTCCTTCTTTTCTGTTTTGGCCTTCAGTGGGGATCAATTTTGGCAAGCTTTGCTGCATGTGCCTGCCCTTGCTGGCGTATGGCCTGCCTGCATTTTGATGGCTTTGACTTTGGGAAAGATTTTTTCTTTTTTTTTTTTTTAATATTATTTTAAGTATTCATGCCATGTCCCTCATATCTTGCCACCTAAGTTGTGTCTTCCTCCTTGACGTATTCCCCTGCTTTTGCAACATTTGTGAGCCTAGGTTTGGCAACTTTTGGTCCTTTGCAATGCAGCTGATTTCCTCACAGCCTATTTTTTGAAGAGACTAAAATTCCCGATTTTCTGCTTTTTTCAATTGCATTTTATTTGAACCTATCTCCTTTCCAGAGTGTTTGTAAGCCTTTCTTTTGGGATCCGCAAGATTCCTTTTCCCTTCCCGAAAGGAAATTTCATTTCCTTTCGGGAAGAGAGAAGGAATCTTGCGATTTCAATGGGGACCAATAGAGGAATCTTTGGTGCATGTCCCTGCACTTGATGGCAGGCCATGCCTTTGATGGCTTTGACTTTAGGAAAGATTTTTTTCTTTTTTTGGTTGTTTTCTGAAGTGTTCATGCCATGTCCCTCATATCTTGCCCCCTAAGTTGTGTCTTCCTCCTTGACTTTTTCCCCTGCTTTTGCAACATCTGTGAGCTTAGTTTTGGCATCTTTTGGTCCTTTACACTGCACCTGATATAAAACCAGGCCACTTTCCAATAGTCATTAAATTTCCCAAATTTTCTTTTTTTCTCCTCCAATTGCAATTCCTTTGATGTTGACTCCTTTCCAGCGTGTTTGTAAGTCCTTCTTTTCTGTTTTGGCCTTCAGTGGGGATCAATTTTGGCAAGCTTTGCTGCATGTGCCTGCCCTTGGTGGCGTATGGCCTGCCTGCATTTTGATGGCTTTGACTTTGGGAAAGATGTTTTCTTTTCTTTTTTTTTATTATTTTAAGTATTCACGCCATGTCCCTCATATCTTGCCCCCTAAGTTGTGTCTTCCTCCTTGACTTTTTCCCCTGCTTTTGCAACATCTGTGAGCTTTTTTTTGGCATCTTTTCGTCCTTTGCACTGCGCCGGATATAAACCCAGGCCATTTTCTTAGAGTCACTAAATTTCCCAAATTTTCTTTTTTTCTCCTCCAATTGCAATTCCTTTGATGTTGACTCCTTTCCAGCGTGTTTGTAGGTCCTTCTTTTCTGTTTTGGCCTTCAGTGGGGATCAATTTTGGCAAGCTTTGCTGCATGTGCCTGCCCTTGGTGGCGTATGGCCTGCCTGCATTTTGATGGCTTTGACTTTGGGAAAGATTTATTCTTTTTTTTTTTTTGTTCTTTTAAGTATTCATGCCATGTCCTTCATATCTTGCCTCCTAAGTTGTGTCTTACTCCTTGACTTTTTCCCCTTCTTTTGCAACATCTGTGAGCTTAGTTTTGGCACCTCTTGGTCCTTTGCACTGCACCTGATAAAACCCCGGGCCATTTTCTTAGAGTCACTAAATTTCCCAAATTTTCGTTTTTTCTCCTCCAATTGCAATTCCTTTGATGTTGTCTCCATTCCAGCGTGTTTTTAAGTCCTTCTTTTCTGTTTTGGCCTTCAGTGGGGATCAATTTTGGCAAGCTTTGCTGCATGTGCCTGCCCTTGGTGGCGTATGGCCTGCCTGCCTTTTGATGGCTTTGACTTTGGGAAAGATTTTTTCTTTTTTTTTTTTTTTTTGTTTTAAGTATTCATGCCATGTCCCTCATATCTTGCCCCCTAAGTTGTGTCTTCCTCCTTGACTTTTTCCCCTGCTTTTGCAACATCTGTGAGCTTAGGTTTGGCATATTTTGGTCTTTTGCACTGCACCTGATATAAACCCAGGCCATTTTCTTAGAGTCACTAAATTTCCCATTTTTGTTTTTTCTCCTACAATTGCAATTCCTTTGACGGTGTCTTCATTCCAGCGTGTCTGTAGGTCCTTCTTTTCTCTTTTGGCCTTCAGTGGGGATCAATTTTGGCAAGCTTTGCTGCAAGTGCCTGCCCTTGGTGGCGTATGGCCTGCCTGCATTTTGATGGCTTTGACTTTGGGAAAGGTTTTTATTTTTTTTTTTTTTTTTGTTTTAAATATTCATGCCATGTCCCTCATATCTTGCTCCCTAAGTTGTGTCTTCCTCCTTGACTTTTTCCCCTGCTTTTGCAACATCTGTGAGCTTAGTTTTGGCATCTTTTGGTCTTTTGCACTGCACCTGATATAAACCCCAGGCCAGTTTCTTAGAGTCATTAAATTTCCCAAATTTTCTTTTTTTCTCCTCCAATTGCAAATCCTTTGATTTTCTTTTTTTCTCCTCCAATTGCAAATCCTTTGACTACTTTCCAGCGTGTTTGTAGGTCCTTCTTTTCTGTTTTGGCCTTCAGTGGGGATCAATTTTGGCAAGCTTTGCTGCATGTGCCTGCCCTTGGTGGCGTATGGCCTGCCTGCATTTTGATGGCTTTGACTTTTGGAAAGATTTTGTCTTTTTTTTTTTTTTATTATTATTTTAAGTATTCATGCCATGTCCCTCATATCTTGCCCCCTAAGTTGTGTCTTCCTCCTTGACTTATTCCCCTGCTTTTGCAACATCTGTGAGCTTAGTTTTGCCACCTTTTGGTCCTTTGCAATGCAGCTGATTTCCTCACAGCCTATTTTTTGAAGAGACTAAAATTCCCAATTTTCTGCTTTTTTCAATTGCATTTCATTTGAACCTATCTCCTTTCCAGAGTGTTTGTAAGCCTTTCTTTTGGGATTCGCAACATTCCTTTTCCCTTCCCGACAGGAAATTTCATTTCCTGTCGGGAAGTGAAAAGGAATCTTGCGATTACAATGGGGAGCAATAGAGGAATCTTTGGTGCATGTCCCTGCACTTGATGGCAGGCCATGCCTTTGATGGCTTTGACTTTGGGAAAGATTTTTTTCTTTTTTTGGTTGTTTTCTGAAGTGTTCATGCCATGTCCCTCATATCTTGCTCCCTAAGTTGTGTCTTCCTCCTTGACTTTTTCCCCTGCTTTTGCAACATCTGTGAGCTTAGTTTTGGCATCTTTTGGTCCTTTGCACTGCGCCTGATATAAACCCAGGCCACTTTGTTAGAGTCACTAAATTTCCCAAATTTTCTTTTTTTCTCCTCCAATTGCAATTCCTTTGATGTTGACTCCTTTCCAGCGTGTTTGTAGGTCCTTCTTTTCTGTTTTGGCCTTCAGTGGGGATCAATTTTGGCAAGCTTTGCTGCATGTGCCTGCACTTGCTGGCGTATGGCCTGCCTGCATTTTGATGGCTTTGACTTTGGGAAAGATTTTTTCTTTTTTTTTTTTTTTATTATTATTTTAAGTATTCATGCCATGTCCCTCATATCTTGCCCCCTAAGTTGTGTCTTCCTCCTAGACTTTTTCCCCTGCTTTTGCAACATTTGTGAGCCTAGGTTTGGCACCTTTTGGTCGTTTGCACTGCACCTGCTAAAACCCCAGGCCACTTCTTAGACTCACTAAATTTCCCAAATTTTCTTTTTTTCTCCTCCAATTGCAATTCCTTTGATGTTGACTCCTTTCCAGCGTGTTTGTAGGTCCTTCTTTTCTGTTTTGGCCTTCAGTGGGGATCAATTTTGGCAAGCTTTGCGGCATGTGCCTGCCCTTGGTGGCGTATGGCCTGCCTGCATTTTGATGGCTTTGACTTTGGGAAAGATTTTTTCTTTTTTTTTTTTTTTATTATTTTATGTATTCAAGCCATGTCCCTCATATCTTGCCACCTAAGTTGTGTCTTCCTCCTTGACTTTTTCCCCTGCTTTTGCAACATCTGTGAGCTTAGTTTTGGCACCTTTTGGTCGTTTGCACTGCACCTGCTAAAATCCCAGGCCACATCTTAGAGTCATTAAATTTCCCAAATTTTCTTTTTTTCTCCTCCAATTGCAATTCCTTTGATGTTGACTCCTTTCCAGCGTGTTTGTAGGTCCTTCTTTTCTGTTTTGGCCTTCAGTGGGGATCAATTTTGGCAAGCTTTGCTGCATGTGCCTGCCCTTGCTGGCGTATGGCCTGCCTGCATTTTGATGGCTTTGACTTTGGGAAAGATTTTTTCTTTTTTTTTTTTTTATTATTATTTTAAGTATTCATGCCATGTCCCTCATATCTTGCCACCTAAGTTGTGTCTTCCTCCTTGACGTATTCCCCTGCTTTTGCAACATTTGTGAGCCTAGGTTTGGCAACTTTTGGTCCTTTGCAATGCAGCTGATTTCCTCACAGCCTATTTTTTGAAGAGACTAAAATTCCCGATTTTCTGCTTTTTTCAATTGCATTTTATTTCAACCTATCTCCTTTCCAGAGTGTTTGTAAGCCTTTCTTTTGGGATCCGCAAGATTCCTTTTCCCTTCCCGAAAGGAAATTTCATTTCCTTTCGGGAAGAGAGAAGGAATCTTGCGATTTCAATGGGGACCAATAGAGGAATCTTTGGTGCATGTCCCTGCACTTGATGGCAGGCCATGCCTTTGATGGCTTTGACTTTGGGAAAGATTTTTTTCTTTTTTTGGTTGTTTTCTCAAGTGTTCATGCCATGTCCCTCATATCTTGCCCCCTAAGTTGTGTCTTCCTCCTTGACTTTTTCCCCTGCTTTTGCAACATCTGTGAGCTTAGTTTTGGCATCTTTTGGTCCTTTGCACTGCACCTGATATAAAACCAGGCCACTTTCCAATAGTCATTAAATTTCCCAAATTTTCTTTTTTTCTCCTCCAATTGCAATTCCTTTGATGTTGACTCCTTTCCAGCGTGTTTGTAAGTCCTTCTTTTCTGTTTTGGCCTTCAGTGGGGATCAATTTTGGCAAGCTTTGCTGCATGTGCCTGCCCTTGGTGGCGTATGGCCTGCCTGCATTTTGATGGCTTTGACTTTGGGAAAGATGTTTTCTTTTCTTATTTTTTATTATTTTAAGTATTCACGCCATGTCCCTCATATCTTGCCACCTAAGTTGTGTCTTCCTCCTTGACTTTTTCCCCTGCTTTTGCAACATCTGTGAGCTTTTTTTTGGCATCTTTTCGTCCTTTGCACTGCGCCGGATATAAACCCAGGCCATTTTCTTAGAGTCACTAAATTTCCCAAATTTTCTTTTTTTCTCCTCCTATTGCAATTCCTTTGATGTTGACTCCTTTCCAGCGTGTTTGTAGGTCCTTCTTTTCTGTTTTGGCCTTCAGTGGGGATCAATTTTGGCAAGCTTTGCTGCATGTGCCTGCCCTTGGTGGCGTATGGCCTGCCTGCATTTTGATGGCTTTGACTTTGGGAAAGATTTTTTCTTTTTTTTTTTTTTTTGTTTTAAGTATTCATGCCACGTCCTTCATATCTTGCCTCCTAAGTTGTGTCTTACTCCTTGACTTTTTCCCCTTCTTTTGCAACATCTGTGAGCTTAGGTTTGGCATATTTTGGTCTTTTGCACTGCACCTGATATAAACCCAGTCCATTTTCTTAGAGTCACTAAATTTCCCGTTTTTGTTTTTTCTCCTCCAATTGCAATTCCTTTGACGGTGTCTCCATTCCAGCGTGTCTGTAGGTCCTTCTTTTCTCTTTTGGCCTTCAGTGGGGATCAATTTTGGCAAGCTTTGCTGCAAGTGCCTGCCCTTGGTGGCGTATGGCCTGCCTGCATTTTGATGGCTTTGACTTTGGGAAAGGTTTTTTCATTTTTTTTTTTTTTTTTGTTTTAAGTATTCATGCCATGTCCCTCATATCTTGCTCCCTAAGTTGTTTCTTCCTCCTTGACTTTTTCCCCTGCTTTTGCAACATCTGTGAGCTTAGTTTTGGCATCTTTTGGTCCTTTGCACTGCACCTGATATAAACCCCAGGCCAGTTTCTTAGAGTCATTAAATTTCCCAAATTTTCTTTTTTTCTCCTCCAATTGCAATTCCTTTGATGTTGACTCCTTTCCAGCGTGTTTGTAGGTCCTTCTTTTCTGTTTTGGCCTTCAGTGGGGATCAATTTTGGCAAGCTTTGCTGCATGTGCCTGCCCTTGCTGGCGTATGGCCTGCCTGCATTTTGATGGCTTTGACTTTGGGAAAGATTTTTTCTTTTTTTTTTTTTTATTATTATTTTAAGTATTCATGCCATGTCCCTCATATCTTGCCACCTAAGTTGTGTCTTCCTCCTTGACGTATTCCCCTGCTTTTGCAACATTTGTGAGCCTAGGTTTGGCACCTTTTGGTCCTTTGCAATGCAGCTGATTTCCTCACAGCCTATTTTTTGAAGAGACTAAAATTCCAGGTTTTCTGCTTTTTTCAATTGCATTTTATTTGAACCTATCTCCTTTCCAGAGTGTTTGTAAGCCTTTCTTTTGGGATCCGCAAGATTCCTTTTCCCTTCCCGAAAGGAAATTTCATTTCCTTTCGGGAAGAGAGAAGGAATCTTGCGATTTCAATGGGGACCAATAGAGGAATCTTTGGTGCATGTCCCTGCACTTGATGGCAGGCCATGCCTTTTGATGGCTTTGACTTTAGGAAAGATTTTTTTCTTTTTTTGGTTGTTTTCTCAAGTGTTCATGCCATGTCCCTCATATCTTGCCACCTAAGTTGTGTCTTCCTCCTTGACTTTTTCCCCTGCTTTTGCAACATCTGTGAGCTTAGTTTTGGCATATTTTTGTCCTTTGCACTGCGCCGGATATAAACCCAGGCCACTTTCTTAGAGTCACTAAATTTCCCAAATTTTCTTTTTTTCTCCTCCAATTGCAATTCCTTTGATGTTGACTCCTTTCCAGCGTGTTTGTAGGTCCTTCTTTTCTGTTTTGGCCTTCAGTGGGGATCAATTTTGGCAAGCTTTGCTGCATGTGCCTGCCCTTGGTGGCGTATGGCCTGCCTGCATTTTGATGGCTTTGACTTTGGGAAAGATGTTTTCTTTTCTTATTTTTTATTATTTTAAGTATTCACGCCATGTCCCTCATATCTTGCCACCTAAGTTGTGTCTTCCTCCTTGACTTTTTCCCCTGCTTTTGCAACATCTGTGAGCTTTTTTTTGGCATCTTTTCGTCCTTTGCACTGCGCCGGATATAAACCCAGGCCATTTTCTTAGAGTCACTAAATTTCCCAAATTTTCTTTTTTTCTCCTCCAATTGCAATTCCTTTGATGTTGACTCCTTTCCAGCGTGTTTGTAGGTCCTTCTTTTCTGTTTTGGCCTTCAGTGGGGATCAATTTTGGCAAGCTTTGCTGCATGTGCCTGCCCTTGGTGGCGTATGGCCTGCCTGCATTTTGATGGCTTTGACTTTGGGAAAGATTTTTTCTTTTTTTTTTTTTGTTGTTTTAAGTATTCATGCCATGTCCTTCATATCTTGCCTCCTAAGTTGTGTCTTACTCCTTGACTTTTTCCCCTTCTTTTGCAACATCTGTGAGCTTAGGTTTGGCATATTTTGGTCTTTTGCACTGCACCCGATATAAACCCAGGCCATTTTCTTAGAGTCACTAAATTTCCCGTTTTTGTTTTTTCTCCTCCAATTGCAATTCCTTTGACGGTGTCTCCATTCCAGCGTGTCTGTAGGTCCTTCTTTTCTCTTTTGGCCTTCAGTGGGGATCAATTTTGGCAAGCTTTGCTGCAAGTGCCTGCCCTTGGTGGCGTATGGCCTGCCTGCATTTTGATGGCTTTGACTTTGGGAAAGGTTTTTCATTTTTTTTTTTTTTTTTGTTTTAAGTATTCATGCCATGTCCCTCATATCTTGCTCCCTAAGTTGTGTCTTCCTCCTTGACTTTTTCCCCTGCTTTTGCAACATCTGTGAGCTTAGTTTTGGCATCTTTTGGTCCTTTGCACTGCACCTGATATAAACCCCAGGCCAGTTTCTTAGAGTCATTAAATTTCCCAAATTTTCTTTTTTTCTCCTCCAATTGCAAATCCTTTGATTTTCTTTTTTTCTCCTCCAATTGCAAATCCTTTGACTACTTTCCAGCGTGTTTGTAGGTCCTTCTTTTCTGTTTTGGCCTTCAGTGGGGATCAATTTTGGCAAGCTTTGCTGCATGTGCCTGCCCTTGGTGGCGTATGGCCTGCCTGCATTTTGATGGCTTTGACTTTTGGAAAGATTTTGTCTTTTTTTTTTTTTTATTATTATTTTAAGTATTCATGCCATGTCCCTCATATCTTGCCCCCTAAGTTGTGTCTTCCTCCTTGACTTATTCCCCTGCTTTTGCAACATTTGTGAGCCCTGGTTGGGCACCTTTTGGTCCTTTGCAATGCAGCTGATTTCCTCACAGCCTATTTTTTGAAGAAAATAAAATTCCCAATTTTCTGCTTTTTTCAATTGCATTTCATTTGAACCTATCTCCTTTCCAGAGTGTTTGTAAGCCTTTCTTTTGGGATTCGCAAGATTCCTTTTCCCTTCCCGACAGGAAATTTCATTTCCTTTCGGGAAGGGAAAAGGAATATTGCGATTACAATGGGGACCAATAGAGGAATCTTTGGTGCATCTCCCTGCACTTGATGGCAGGCCATGCCTTTGATGGCTTTGACTTTGGGAAAGATTTTTTTCTTTTTTTGGTTGTTTTCTGAAGTGTTCATGCCATGTCCCTCATATCTTGCCCCCTAAGTTGTGTCTTCCTCCTTGACTTTTTCCCCTGCTTTTGCAACATCTGTGAGCTTAGTTTTGCCACCTTTTGGTCCTTTGCAATGCAGCTGATTTCCTCACAGCCTATTTTTTGTAGAGACTAAAATTCCCGATTTTCTGCTTTTTTCAATTGCATTTCATTTGAACCTATCTCCTTTCCAGAGTGTTTGTAAGCCTTTCTTTTGGGATTCGCAAGATTCCTTTTCCCTTCCCGAAAGGATATTACATTTCCTTTCGGGAAGTGAAAAGGAATCTTGCGATTTCAATGGGGACCAATAGAGGAATCTTTGATGCATGTCCCTGCACTTGATGGCAGGCCATGCCTTTGATGGCTTTGACTTTGGGAAAGATTTTTTTCTTTTTTTGGTTGTGTTCTGAGGTGTTCATGCCATGTCCCTCATATCTTGCCCCCTAAGTTGTGTCTTCCTCCTTGACTTTTTCCCCTGCTTTTGCAACATCTGTGAGCTTAGTTTTGGCACCTTTTGGTCCTTTGCAATGCAGCTGATTTCCTCACAGCCTATTTTTTGAAGAGACTAAAATTCCCTATTTTCCGCTTTTTTCAATTGCAATTCATTTGAACCTATCTCCTTTCCAGAGTGTTTGTAAGCCTTTCTTTTGGGATTCGCAAGATTCCTTTTCCCTTCCCGAAAGGAGATTTCATTTCCTTTCGGGAAGTGAAAAGAAATCTTGCGATTTCAATGGGGACCAATAGAGGAATCTTTGGTGCATGTCCCTGCACTTGATGGCAGGCCATGCCTTTGATGGCTTTGACTTTGGGAAAGATTTTTTTCTTTTTTTGGTTGTTTTCTGAAGTGTTCATGCCATGTCCCTCATATCTTGCCCCCTAAGTTCTGTCTTCCTCCTTGACTTTTTCCCCTGCTTTTGCAACATCTGTGAGCTTAGTTTTGGCATCTTTTGGTCCTTTGCACTGCACCTGATAAAAGCCCAGGCCATTTTCTTAGAGTCACTAAATTTCCCAAATTTTCTTTTTTTCTCCTCCAATTGCAATTCCTTTGATGTTGACTCCTTTCCAGCGTCTTTGTAGGTCCTTCTTTTCTGTTTTGGCCTTCAGTGGGGATCAATTTTGGCAAGCTTTGCGGCATGTGCCTGCCCTTGGTGGCGTATGGCCTGCCTGCATTTTGATGGCTTTGACTTTGGGAAAGATGTTTTCTTTTTTTTTTTTTTATTATTTTAAGTATTCAAGCCATGTCCCTCATATCTTGCCACCTAAGTTGTGTCTTCCTCCTTGACTTTTTCCCCTGCTTTTGCAACATCTGTGAGCTTAGTTTTGGCATCTTTTGGTCCTTTGCACTGCGCCGGATATAAACCCAGGCCACTTTGTTAGAGTCACTAAATTTCCCAAATTTTCTTTTTTTCTCCTCCAATTGCAATTCCTTTGATGTTGACTCCTTTCCAGCGTGTTTGTAGGTCCTTCTTTTCTGTTTTGGCCTTCAGTGGGGATCAATTTTGGCAAGCTTTGCTGCATGTGCCTGCCCTTGGTGGCGTATGGCCTGCCTGCATTTTGATGGCTTTGACTTTGGGAAAGATGTTTTCTTTTCTTTTTTTTTATTATTTTAAGTATTCACGCCATGTCCCTCATATCTTGCCCCCTAAGTTGTGTCTTCCTCCTTGACTTTTTCCCCTGCTTTTGCAACATCTGTGAGCTTAGTTTTGGCATCTTTTGGTCCTTTGCACTGCGCCGGATATAAACCCAGGCCACTTTGTTAGAGTCACTAAATTTCCCAAATTTTCTTTTTTTCTCCTCCAATTGCAATTCCTTTGATGTTGACTCCTTTCCAGCGTGTTTGTAGGTCCTTCTTTTCTGTTTTGGCCTTCAGTGGGGATCAATTTTGGCAAGCTTTGCTGCATGTGCCTGCCCTTGCTGCCGTATGGCCTGCCTGCATTTTGATGGCTTTGACTTTGGGAAAGATTTTTTCTTTTTTTTTTTTTTTATTATTATTTTAAGTATTCATGCCATGTCCCTCATATCTTGCCCCCTAAGTTGTGTCTTCCTCCTTGACTTTTTCCCCTGCTTTTGCAACATTTGTGAGCCTAGGTTTGGCACCTTTTGGTCGTTTGCACTGCACCTGCTAAAACCCCAGGCCACTTCTTAGAGTCACTAAATTTCCCAAATTTTCTTTTTTTCTCCTCCAATTGCAATTCCTTTGATGTTGACTCCTTTCCAGCGTGTTTGTAGGTCCTTCTTTTCTGTTTTGGCCTTCAGTGGGGATCAATTTTGGCAAGCTTTGCGGCATGTGCCTGCCCTTGGTGGCGTATGGCCTGCCTGCATTTTGATGGCTTTGACTTTGGGAAAGATGTTTTCTTTTTTTTTTTTTTATTATTTTAAGTATTCAAGCCATGTCCCTCATATCTTGCCACCTAAGTTGTGTCTTCCTCCTTGACTTTTTCCCCTGCTTTTGCAACATCTGTGAGCTTAGTTTTGGCATATTTTTGTCCTTTGCACTGCGCCGGATATAAACCCAGGCCACTTTCTTAGAGTCACTAAATTTCCCAAATTTTCTTTTTTTCTCCTCCAATTGCAATTCCTTTGATGTTGACTCCTTTCCAGCGTGTTTGTAGGTCCTTCTTTTCTGTTTTGGCCTTCAGTGGGGATCAATTTTGGCAAGCTTTGCTGCATGTGCCTGCCCTTGGTGGCGTATGGCCTGCCTGCATTTTGATGGCTTTGACTTTGGGAAAGATTTTTTCTTTTCTTTTTTTTTATTATAATTTTAATTATTCATGCCATGTCCCTCATATCTTGCCACCTAAGATTTGTCTTCCTCCTTGACTTTTTCCCCTGCTTTTGCAACATTTGTGAGCCTAGGTTTGGCACCTTTTGGTCGTTTGCACTGCACCTGCTAAAACCCCAGGCCACTTCTTAGAGTCATTAAATTTCCCAAATTTTCTTTTTTTCTCCTCCAATTGCAATTCCTTTGATGTTGACTCCTTTCCAGCGTGTTTGTAGGTCCTTCTTTTCTGTTTTGGCCTTCAGTGGGGATCAATTTTGGCAAGCTTTGCTGCATGTGCCTGCCCTTGCTGGTGTATGGCCTGCCTGCATTTTGATGGCTTTGACTTTGGGAAAGATTTTTTCTTTTTTTTTTTTTTATTATTATTTTAAGTATTCATGCCATGTCCCTCATATCTTGCTCCCTAAGTTGTGTCTTCCTCCTTGACTTTTTCCCCTGCTTTTGCAACATTTGTGAGCCTAGGTTTGGCACCTTTTGGTCCTTTGCAATGCAGCTGATTTCCTCACAGCCTATTTTTTGAAGAGACTAAAATTCCCAATTTTCTGCTTTTTTCAATTGCATTTCATTTGAACCTATCTCCTTTCCAGAGTGTTTGTAAGCCTTTCTTTTGGGATTCGCAAGATTCCTTTTCCCTTCCCGAAAGGAAATTTCATTTCATTCGGGAAGGGAAAAGGAATCTTGCGATTACAATGGGGACCAATAGAGGAATCTTTGGTGCATGTCCCTGCACTTGATGGCAGGCCATGCCTTTGATGGCTTTGACTTTGGGAAAGATTTTTTTCTTTTTTTGGTTGTTTTCTGAAGTGTTCATGCCATGTCCCTCATATCTTGCCCCCTAAGTTGTGTCTTCCTCCTTGACTTTTTCCCCTGCTTTTGCAACATCTGTGAGCTTAGTTTTGGCACATTTTGGTCCTTTGCACTGCACCAGATGAAAGCCCAGGCAGCTTTCTAAGAGTCA
The DNA here is from genome assembly GCA_021963965.1 of Artemisiospiza belli. Classification (NCBI taxonomy): domain Eukaryota; kingdom Metazoa; phylum Chordata; class Aves; order Passeriformes; family Passerellidae; genus Artemisiospiza; species Artemisiospiza belli. The sequence continues at coordinate 32,599 of JAKDEW010001053.1, forward strand.
CTAAATTTCCCAAATTTTCTTTTTTTCTCCTCCAATTGCAATTCCTTTGATGTTGACTCCTTTCCAGCGTGTTTGTAGGTCCTTCTTTTCTGTTTTGGCCTTCAGTGGGGATCAGTTTTGGCAAGCTTTTCTGCATGGGCCTGCCCTTCGTGGCGTATGGCCTGCCTGCATTTTGATGGCTTTGACTTTGGGAAAGATTTTTTCTATTATTTTTTTTGTTGTTTTTTTTAATATTCATGCCATGTCCTTCATATCTTGCCCCCTAAGTTGTGTCTTCCTCCTTTACTTTTTCCCCAGGTTTTGCAACATCTGTGAGCTTAGTTTTGGCACATTTTGGTCCTTTGCACTGCACCTGATAAAACCCCGGGCCATTTTCTTAGAGTCACTAAATTTCCCAAATTTTCTATTTTTCTCCTCCAATTGCAATTCCTTTGATGTTGACTCCTTTCCAGCGTGTTTGTAGGTCCTTCTTTTCTGTTTTTGCCTTCAGTGGGGATCAATTTTGGCAAGCTTTGCGGCATGTGCCTGCCCTTGGTGGCGTATGGCCTGCCTGCATTTTGATGGCTTTGACTTTGGGAAAGATGTTTTCTTTTTCTTTTTTTTAATTATTTTAAGTATTCAAGCCATGTCCCTCATATCTTGCCACCTAAGTTGTGTCTTCCTCCTTGACTTTTTCCCCTGCTTTTGCATCATCTGTGAGCTTAGTTTTGGCATCTTTTGGTCCTTTGCACTGGGCCGGATATAAACCCAGGCCACTTTCTTAGAGTCATTAAATTTCCCAAATTTTCTTTTTTTCTCCTCCAATTGCAATTCCTTTGATGTTGACTCCTTTCCAGCGTGTTTGTAGGTCCTTCTTTTCTGTTTTGGCCTTCAGTGGGGATCAATTTTGGCAAGCTTTGCTGCATGTGCCTGCCCTTGCTGGCGTATGGCCTGCCTGCATTTTGATGGCTTTGACTTTGGGAAAGATTTTTTCTTTTTTTTTTTTTTATTATCATTTTAATTATTCATGCCATGTCGCTCATATCTTGCCCCCTAAGTTGTGTCTTCCTCCTTGACTTTTTCCCCTGCTTTTGCAACATTTGTGAGGCTAGGTTTGGCACCTTGTGGTCGTTTGCACTGCACCTGCTAAAACCCCAGGCCACTTCTTAGAGTCACTAAATTTCCCAAATTTTCTTTTTTTCTCCTCCAATTGCAATTCCTTTGATGTTGACTCCTTTCCAGCGTGTTTGTAGGTCCTTCTTTTCTGTTTTGGCCTTCAGTGGGGATCAATTTTGGCAAGCTTTGCGGCATGTGCCTGCCCTTGGTGCTGTATGGCCTGCCTGCATTTTGATGGCTTTGACTTTGGGAAAGGTTTTTCTTTTTTTTTTTTTTTTTGTTTTAAATATTCATGCCATGTCCCTCATATCTTGCTCCCTAAGTTGTGTCTTCCTCCTTGACTTTTTCCCCTGCTTTTGCAACATCTGTGAGCTTAGTTTTGGCACCTTTTGGTCCTTTGCACTGCACCAGATAAAAGCCCAGGCAGCTTTCTAAGAGTCACTAAATTTCCCAAATTTTCTTTTTTTCTCCTCCAATTGCAATTCCTTTGATGTTGACTCCTTTCCAGCGTGTTTGTAGGTCCTTCTTTTCTGTTTTGGCCTTCAGTGGGGATCAGTTTTGGCAAGCTTTTCTGCATGGGCCTGCCCTTCGTGGCGTATGGCCTGCCTGCATTTTGATGGCTTTGACTTTGGGAAAGATTTTTTCTATTATTTTTTTTTGTTGTTTTTTTTAATATTCATGCCATGTCCTTCATATCTTGCCCCCTAAGTTGTGTCTTCCTCCTTTACTTTTTCCCCAGGTTTTGCAACATCTGTGAGCTTAGTTTTGGCACATTTTGGTCCTTTGCACTGCACCTGATAAAACCCCGGGCCATTTTCTTAGAGTCACTAAATTTCCCAAATTTTCTATTTTTCTCCTCCAATTGCAATTCCTTTGATGTTGACTCCTTTCCAGCGTGTTTGTAGGTCCTTCTTTTCTGTTTTTGCCTTCAGTGGGGATCAATTTTGGCAAGCTTTGCGGCATGTGCCTGCCCTTGGTGGCGTATGGCCTGCCTGCATTTTGATGGCTTTGACTTTGGGAAAGATGTTTTCTTTTTTTTTTTTTTATTATTTTAAGTATTCAAGCCATGTCCCTCATATCTTGCCACCTAAGTTGTGTCTTCCTCCTTGACTTTTTCCCCTGCTTTTGCATCATCTGTGAGCTTAGTTTTGGCATCTTTTGGTCCTTTGCACTGGGCCGGATATAAACCCAGGCCACTTTCTTAGAGTCATTAAATTTCCCAAATTTTCTTTTTTTCTCCTCCAATTGCAATTCCTTTGATGTTGACTCCTTTCCAGCGTGTTTGTAGGTCCTTCTTTTCTGTTTTGGCCTTCAGTGGGGATCAATTTTGGCAAGCTTTGCTGCATGTGCCTGCCCTTGCTGGCGTATGGCCTGCCTGCATTTTGATGGCTTTGACTTTGGGAAAGATTTTTTCTTTTTTTTTTTTTTTATTATCATTTTAATTATTCATGCCATGTCGCTCATATCTTGCCCCCTAAGTTGTGTCTTCCTCCTTGACTTTTTCCCCTGCTTTTGCAACATTTGTGAGCCTAGGTTTGGCACCTTGTGGTCGTTTGCACTGCACCTGCTAAAACCCCAGGCCACTTCTTAGAGTCACTAAATTTCCCAAATTTTCTTTTTTTCTCCTCCAATTGCAATTCCTTTGATGTTGACTCCTTTCCAGCGTGTTTGTAGGTCCTTCTTTTCTGTTTTGGCCTTCAGTGGGGATCAATTTTGGCAAGCTTTGCGGCATGTGCCTGCCCTTGGTGCTGTATGGCCTGCCTGCATTTTGATGGCTTTGACTTTGGGAAAGGTTTTTCTTTTTTTTTTTTTTTTGTTTTAAATATTCATGCCATGTCCCTCATATCTTGCTCCCTAAGTTGTGTCTTCCTCCTTGACTTTTTCCCCTGCTTTTGCAACATCTGTGAGCTTAGTTTTGGCACCTTTTGGTCCTTTGCACTGCACCTGATATAAACCCCAGGCCAGTTTATTAGAGTCATTAAATTTCCCAAATTTTCTTTTTTTCTCCTCCAATTGCAAATCCTTTGATTTTCTTTTTTTCTCCTCCAATTGCAAATCCTTTGACTACTTTCCTGCGTGTTTGTAGGTCCTTCTTTTCTGTTTTGGCCTTCAGTGGGGATCAATTTTGGCAAGCTTTGCTGCATGTGCCTGCCCTTGGTGGCGTATGGCCTGCCTGCATTTTGATGGCTTTGACTTTTGGAAAGATTTTGTCTTTTTTTTTTTTTTATTATTATTTTAAGTATTCATGCCATGTCCCTCATATCTTGCCCCCTAAGTTGTGTCTTCCTCCTTGACTTATTCCCCTGCTTTTGCAACATCTGTGAGCTTAGTTTTGCCACCTTTTGGTCCTTTGCAATGCAGCTGATTTCCTCACAGCCTATTTTTTGAAGAGACTAAAATTCCCAATTTTCTGCTTTTTTCAATTGCATTTCATTTGAACCTATCTCCTTTCCAGAGTGTTTGTAAGCCTTTCTTTTGGGATTCGCAACATTCCTTTTCCCTTCCCGACAGGAAATTTCATTTCCTGTCGGGAAGTGAAAAGGAATCTTGCGATTACAATGGGGACCAATAGAGGAATCTTTGGTGCATGTCGCTGCACTTGATGGCAGGCCATGCCTTTGATGGCTTTGACTTTGGGAAAGATTTTTTTCTTTTTTTGGTTGTTTTCTGAAGTGTTCATGCCATGTCCCTCATATCTTGCTCCCTAAGTTGTGTCTTCCTCCTTGACTTTTTCCCCTGCTTTTGCAACATCTGTGAGCTTAGTTTTGGCACCTTTTGGTCCTTTGCAATGCACCTGATAAAACCCCGGGCCATTTTCTTAGAGTCACTAAATTTCCCAAATTTTCTTTTTTTCTCCTCCAATTGCAATTCCTTTGATGTTGACTCCTTTCCAGCGTGTTTGTAGGTCCTTCTTTTCTGTTTTGGCCTTCAGTGGGGATTAATTTTGGCAAGCTTTGCTGCATGTGCCTGCCCTTGGTGGCGTATGGCCTGCCTGCATTTTGATGGCTTTGACTTTGGGAAAGATGTTTTCTTTTTTTTTTTTTTTATTATTTTAAGTATTCAAGCCATGTCCCTCATATCTTGCCCCCTAAGTTGTGTCTTCCTCCTTGACTTTTTCCCCTGCTTTTGCAACATCTGTGAGCTTAGTTTTGGCATCTTTTGGTCCTTTGCACTGCGCCTGATATAAACCCAGGCCACTTTGTTAGAGTCACTAAATTTCCCAAATTTTCTTTTTTTCTCCTCCAATTGCAATTCCTTTGATGTTGTCTCCATTCCAGCGTGTTTGTAGGTCCTTCTTTTCTGTTTTGGCCTTCAGTGGGGATCAATTTTGGCAAGCTTTGCTGCATGTGCCTGCACTTGCTGGCGTATGGCCTGCCTGCATTTTGATGGCTTTGACTTTGGGAAAGATTTTTTCTTTTTTTTTTTTTTTATTATTATTTTAAGTATTCATGCCATGTCCCTCATATCTTGCCCCCTAAGTTGTGTCTTCCTCCTTGACTTTTTCCCCTGCTTTTGCAACATTTGTGAGCCTAGGTTTGGCACCTTTTGGTCGTTTGCACTGCACCTGCTAAAACCCCAGGCCACTTCTTAGACTCACTAAATTTCCCAAATTTTCTTTTTTTCTCCTCCAATTGCAATTCCTTTGATGTTGACTCCTTTCCAGCGTGTTTGTAGGTCCTTCTTTTCTGTTTTGGCCTTCAGTGGGGATCAATTTTGGCAAGCTTTGCGGCATGTGCCTGCCCTTGGTGGCGTATGGCCTGCCTGCATTTTGATGGCTTTGACTTTGGGAAAGATGTTTTGTTTTTTTTTTTTTTATTATTTTAAGTATTCAAGCCATGTCCCTCATATCTTGCCACCTAAGTTGTGTCTTCCTCCTTGACTTTTTCCCCTGCTTTTGCAACATCTGTGAGCTTAGTTTTGGCACCTTTTGGTCGTTTGCACTGCACCTGCTAAAATCCCAGGCCACTTCTTAGAGTCATTAAATTTCCCAAATTTTCTTTTTTTCTGCTCCAATTGCAATTCCTTTGATGTTGACTCCTTTCCAGCGTGTTTGTAGGTCCTTCTTTTCTCTTTTGGCCTTCAGTGGGGATCAATTTTGGCAAGCTTTGCTGCAAGTGCCTGCCCTTGGTGGCGTATGGCCTGCCTGCATTTTGATGGCTTTGACTTTGGGAAAGGTTTTTCATTTTTTTTTTTTTTTTTGTTTTAAGTATTCATGCTATGTCCCTCATATCTTGCTCCCTAAGTTGTTTCTTCCTCCTTGACTTTTTCCCCTGCTTTTGCAACATCTGTGAGCTTAGTTTTGGCACCTTTTGGTCCTTTGCACTGCACCTGATATAAACCCCAGGCCAGTTTCTTAGAGTCATTAAATTTCCCAAATTTTCTTTTTTTCTCCTCCAATTGCAATTCCTTTGATGTTGACTCCTTTCCAGCGTGTTTGTAGGACCTTCTTTTCTGTTTTGGCCTTCAGTGGGGATCAGTTTTGGCAAGCTTTGCTGCATGTGCCTGCCCTTGGTGGCGTATGGCCTGCCTGCATTTTGATGGCTTTGACTTTGGGAAAGATTTTTTCTTTTTTTTTTTTTTATTATTTTAAGTATTCAAGCCATGTCCCTCATATCTTGCCACCTAAGTTGTGTCTTCCTCCTTGACGTATTCCCCTGCTTTTGCAACATTTGTGAGCCTAGGTTTGGCACCTTTTGGTCCTTTGCAATGCAGCTGATTTCCTCACAGCCTATTTTTTGAAGAGACTAAAATTCCAGGTTTTCTGCTTTTTTCAATTGCATTTTATTTGAACCTATCTCCTTTCCAGAGTGTTTGTAAGCCTTTTTTTTGGGATCCGCAAGATTCCTTTTCCCTTCCCGAAAGGAAATTTCATTTCCTTTCGGGAAGAGAGAAGGAATCTTGCGATTTCAATGGGGACCAATAGAGGAATCTTTGGTGCATGTCCCTGCACTTGATGGCAGGCCATGCCTTTTGATGGCTTTGACTTTAGGAAAGATTTTTTTCTTTTTTTGGTTGTTTTCTCAAGTGTTCATGCCATGTCCCTCATATCTTGCCCCCTAAGTTGTGTCTTCCTCCTTGACTTTTTCCCCTGCTTTTGCAACATCTGTGAGCTTAGTTTTGGCATCTTTTGGTCCTTTGCACTGCACCTGATATAAAACCAGGCCACTTTCCAATAGTCATTAAATTTCCCAAATTTTCTTTTTTTCTCCTCCAATTGCAATTCCTTTGATGTTGACTCCTTTCCAGCGTGTTTGTAAGTCCTTCTTTTCTGTTTTGGCCTTCAGTGGGGATCAATTTTGGCAAGCTTTGCTGCATGTGCCTGCCCTTGGTGGCGTATGGCCTGCCTGCATTTTGATGGCTTTGACTTTGGGAAAGATGTTTTCTTTTCTTATTTTTTATTATTTTAAGTATTCACGCCATGTCCCTCATATCTTGCCACCTAAGTTGTGTCTTCCTCCTTGACTTTTTCCCCTGCTTTTGCAACATCTGTGAGCTTTTTTTTGGCATCTTTTCGTCCTTTGCACTGCGCCGGATATAAACCCAGGCCATTTTACTTAGAGTCACTAAATTTCCCAAATTTTCTTTTTTTCTCCTCCAATTGCAATTCCTTTGATGTTGACTCCTTTCCAGCGTGTTTGTAGGTCCTTCTTTTCTGTTTTGGCCTTCAGTGGGGATCAATTTTGGCAAGCTTTGCTGCATGTGCCTGCCCTTGGTGGCGTATGGCCTGCCTGCATTTTGATGGCTTTGACTTTGGGAAAGATTTTTTCTTTTTTTTTTTTTGTTGTTTTAAGTATTCATGCCATGTCCTTCATATCTTGCCTCCTAAGTTGTGTCTTACTCCTTGACTTTTTCCCCTTCTTTTGCAACATCTGTGAGCTTAGGTTTGGCATATTTTGGTCTTTTGCACTGCACCCGATATAAACCCAGGCCATTTTCTTAGAGTCACTAAATTTCCCGTTTTTGTTTTTTCTCCTCCAATTGCAATTCCTTTGACGGTGTCTCCATTCCAGCGTGTCTGTAGGTCCTTCTTTTCTCTTTTGGCCTTCAGTGGGGATCAATTTTGGCAAGCTTTGCTGCAAGTGCCTGCCCTTGGTGGCGTATGGCCTGCCTGCATTTTGATGGCTTTGACTTTGGGAAAGGTTTTTCATTTTTTTTTTTTTTTTTGTTTTAAGTATTCATGCCATGTCCCTCATATCTTGCTCCCTAAGTTGTGTCTTCCTCCTTGACTTTTTCCCCTGCTTTTGCAACATCTGTGAGCTTAGTTTTGGCATCTTTTGGTCCTTTGCACTGCACCTGATATAAACCCCAGGCCAGTTTCTTAGAATCATTAAATTTCCCAAATTTTCTTTTTTTCTCCTCCAATTGCAAATCCTTTGATTTTCTTTTTTTCTCCTCCAATTGCAAATCCTTCGACTACTTTCCAGCGTGTTTGTAGGTCCTTCTTTTCTGTTTTGGCCTTCAGTGGGGATCAATTTTGGCAAGCTTTGCTGCATGTGCCTGCCCTTTGTGGCGTATGGCCTGCCTGCATTTTGATGGCTTTGACTTTTGGAAAGATTTTGTCTTTTTTTTTTTTTTATTATTATTTTAAGTATTCATGCCATGTCCCTCATATCTTGCCCCCTAAGTTGTGTCTTCCTCCTTGACTTATTCCCCTGCTTTTGCAACATTTGTGAGCCCTGGTTGGGCACCTTTTGGTCCTTTGCAATGCAGCTGATTTCCTTACAGCCTATTTTTTGAAGAAAATAAAATTCCCAATTTTCTGCTTTTTTCAATTGCATTTCATTTGAACCTATCTCCTTTCCAGAGTGTTTGTAAGCCTTTCTTTTGGGATTCGCAAGATTCCTTTTCCCTTCCCGACAGGAAATTTCATTTCCTTTCGGGAAGGGAAAAGGAATCTTGCGGTTACAATGGGGACCAATAGAGGAATCTTTGGTGCATCTCCCTGCACTTGATGGCAGGCCATGCCTTTGATGGCTTTGACTTTGGGAAAGATTTTTTTCTTTTTTTGGTTGTTTTCTGAAGTGTTCATGCCATGTCCCTCATATCTTGCCCCCTAAGTTGTGTCTTCCTCCTTGACTTTTTCCCCTGCTTTTGCAACATCTGTGAGCTTAGTTTTGCCACCTTTTGGTCCTTTGCAATGCAGCTGATTTCCTCACAGCCTATTTTTTGTAGAGACTAAAATTCCCGATTTTCTGCTTTTTTCAATTGCATTTCATTTGAACCTATCTCCTTTCCAGAGTGTTTGTAAGCCTTTCTTTTGGGATTCGCAAGATTCCTTTTCCCTTCCCGAAAGGATATTACATTTCCTTTCGGGAAGTGAAAAGGAATCTTGCGATTTCAATGGGGACCAATAGAGGAATCTTTGGTGCATGTCCCTGCACTTGATGGCAGGCCATGCCTTTGATGGCTTTGACTTTGGGAAAGATTTTTTTCTTTTTTTGGTTGTGTTCTGAGGTGTTCATGCCATGTCCCTCATATCTTGCCCCCTAAGTTGTGTCTTCCTCCTTGACTTTTTCCCCTGCTTTTGCAACATCTGTCAGCTTAGTTTTGGCACCTTTTGGTCCTTTGCAATGCAGCTGATTTCCTCACAGCCTATTTTTTGAAGAGACTAAAATTCCCTATTTTCCGCTTTTTTCAATTGCAATTCATTTGAACCTATCTCCTTTCCAGAGTGTTTGTAAGCCTTTCTTTTGGGATTCGCAAGATTCCTTTTCCCTTCCCGAAAGGAGATTTCATTTCCTTTCGGGAAGTGAAAAGGAATCTTGCGATTTCAATGGGGACCAATAGAGGAATCTTTGGTGCATGTCCCTGCACTTGATGGCAGGCCATGCCTTTGATGGCTTTGACTTTGGGAAAGATTTTTTTCTTTTTTTGGTTGTTTTCTGAAGTGTTCATGCCATGTCCCTCATATCTTGCCCCCTAAGTTGTGTCTTCCTCCTTGACTTTTTCCCCTGCTTTTGCAACATCTGTGAGCTTAGTTTTGGCACCTTTTGGTCCTTTGCACTGCACCTGATAAAAGCCCAGGCCATTTTCTTAGAGTCACTAAATTTCCCAAATTTTCTTTTTTTCTCCTCCAATTGCAATTCCTTTGATGTTGACTCCTTTCCAGCGTCTTTGTAGGTCCTTCTTTTCTGTTTTGGCCTTCAGTGGGGATCAATTTTGGCAAGCTTTGCGGCATGTGCCTGCCCTTGGTGGCGTATGGCCTGCCTGCATTTTGATGGCTTTGACTTTGGGAAAGATGTTTTCTTTTTTTTTTTTTTATTATTTTAAGTATTCAAGCCATGTCCCTCATATCTTGCCACCTAAGTTGTGTCTTCCTCCTTGACTTTTTCCCCTGCTTTTGCAACATCTGTGAGCTTAGTTTTGGCATCTTTTGGTCCTTTGCACTGCGCCGGATATAAACCCAGGCCACTTTGTTAGAGTCACTAAATTTCCCAAATTTTCTTTTTTTCTCCTCCAATTGCAATTCCTTTGATGTTGACTCCTTTCCAGCGTGTTTGTAGGTCCTTCTTTTCTGTTTTGGCCTTCAGTGGGGATCAATTTTGGCAAGCTTTGCTGCATGTGCCTGCCCTTGCTGCCGTATGGCCTGCCTGCATTTTGATGGCTTTGACTTTGGGAAAGATTTTTTCTTTTTTTTTTTTTTTATTATTATTTTAAGTATTCATGCCATGTCCCTCATATCTTGCCCCCTAAGTTGTGTCTTCCTCCTTGACTTTTTCCCCTGCTTTTGCAACATTTGTGAGCCTAGGTTTGGCACCTTTTGGTCGTTTGCACTGCACCTGCTAAAACCCCAGGCCACTTCTTAGAGTCACTAAATTTCCCAAATTTTCTTTTTTTCTCCTCCAATTGCAATTCCTTTGATGTTGACTCCTTTCCAGCGTGTTTGTAGGTCCTTCTTTTCTGTTTTGGCCTTCAGTGGGGATCAATTTTGGCAAGCTTTGCGGCATGTGCCTGCCCTTGGTGGCGTATGGCCTGCCTGCATTTTGATGGCTTTGACTTTGGGAAAGATGTTTTCTTTTTTTTTTTTTTATTATTTTAAGTATTCAAGCCATGTCCCTCATATCTTGCCACCTAAGTTGTGTCTTCCTCCTTGACTTTTTCCCCTGCTTTTGCAACATCTGTGAGCTTAGTTTTGGCATATTTTTGTCCTTTGCATTGCGCCGGATATAAACCCAGGCCACTTTCTTAGAGTCACTAAATTTCCCAAATTTTCTTTTTTTCTCCTCCAATTGCAATTCCTTTGATGTTGACTCCTTTCCAGCGTGTTTGTAGGTCCTTCTTTTCTGTTTTGGCCTTCAGTGGGGATCAATTTTGGCAAGCTTTGCTGCATGTGCCTGCCCTTGGTGGCATATGGCCTGCCTGCATTTTGATGGCTTTGACTTTGGGAAAGATTTTTTCTTTTCTTTTTTTTTATTATCATTTTAATTATTCATGCCATGTCCCTCATATCTTGCCACCTAAGATTTGTCTTCCTCCTTGACTTTTTCCCCTGCTTTTGCAACATTTGTGAGCCTAGGTTTGGCACCTTTTGGTCGTTTGCACTGCACCTGCTAAAACCCCAGGCCACTTCTTAGAGTCATTAAATTTCCCAAATTTTCTTTTTTTCTCCTCCAATTGCAATTCCTTTGATGTTGACTCCTTTCCAGCGTGTTTGTAGGTCCTTCTTTTCTGTTTTGGCCTTCAGTGGGGATCAATTTTGGCAAGCTTTGCTGCATGTGCCTGCCCTTGCTGGCGTATGGCCTGCCTGCATTTTGATGGCTTTGACTTTGGGAAAGATTTTTTCTTTTTTTTTTTTTTTATTATTATTTTAAGTATTCATGCCATGTCCCTCATATCTTGCTCCCTAAGTTGTGTCTTCCTCCTTGACTTTTTCCCCTGCTTTTGCAACATTTGTGAGCCTAGGTTTGGCAACTTTTGGTCCTTTGCAATGCAGCTGATTTCCTCACAGCCTATTTTTTGAAGAGACTAAAATTCCAGGTTTTCTGCTTTTTTCAATTGCATTTCATTTGAACCTATCTCCTTTCCAGAGTGTTTGTAAGCCTTTCTTTTGGGATTCGCAAGATTCCTTTTCCCTTCCCGAAAGGAAATTTCATTTCATTCGGGAAGGGAAAAGGAATCTTGCGATTACAATGGGGACCAATAGAGGAATCTTTGGTGCATGTCCCTGCACTTGATGGCAGGCCATGCCTTTGATGGCTTTGACTTTGGGAAAGATTTTTTTCTTTTTTTGGTTGTTTTCTGAAGTGTTCATGCCATGTCCCTCATATCTTGCCCCCTAAGTTGTGTCTTCCTCCTTGACTTTTTCCCCTGCTTTTGCAACATCTGTGAGCTTAGTTTTGGCATCTTTTGGTCCTTTGCACTGCACCAGATAAAAGCCCAGGCAGCTTTCTAAGAGTCACTAAATTTCCCAAATTTTCTTTTTTTCTCCTCCAATTGCAATTCCTTTGATGTTGACTCCTTTCCAGCGTGTTTGTAGGTCCTTCTTTTCTGTTTTGGCCTTCAGTGGGGATCAGTTTTGGCAAGCTTTTCTGCATGGGCCTGCCCTTGGTGGCGTATGGCCTGCCTGCATTTTGATGGCTTTGACTTTGGGAAAGATTTTTTCTATTATTTTTTTTGTTGTTTTTTTTAATATTCATGCCATGTCCTTCATATCTTGCCCCCTAAGTTGTGTCTTCCTCCTTTACTTTTTCCCCAGGTTTTGCAACATCTGTGAGCTTAGTTTTGGCACATTTTGGTCCTTTGCACTGCACCTGATAAAACCCCGGGCCATTTTCTTAGAGTCACTAAATTTCCCAAATTTTCTATTTTTCTCCTCCAATTGCAATTCCTTTGATGTTGACTCCTTTCCAGCGTGTTTGTAGGTCCTTCTTTTCTGTTTTTGCCTTCAGTGGGGATCAATTTTGGCAAGCTTTGCGGCATGTGCCTGCCCTTGCTGGCGTATGGCCTGCCTGCATTTTGATGGCTTTGACTTTGGGAAAGATGTTTTCTTTTTTTTTTTTTTATTATTTTAAGTATTCAAGCCATGTCCCTCATATCTTGCCACCTAAGTTGTGTCTTCCTCCTTGACTTTTTCCCCTGCTTTTGCAACATCTGTGAGCTTAGTTTTGGCATCTTTTGGTCCTTTGCACTGGGCCGGATATAAACCCAGGCCACTTTCTTAGAGTCACTAAATTTCCCAAATTTTCTTTTTTTCTCCTCCAATTGCAATTCCTTTGATGTTGACTCCTTTCCAGCGTGTTTGTAGGTCCTTCTTTTCTGTTTTGGCCTTCAGTGGGGATCAATTTTGGCAAGCTTTGCTGCATGTGCCTGCCCTTGCTGGCGTATGGCCTGCCTGCATTTTGATGGCTTTGACTTTGGGAAAGATTTTTTCTTTTTTTTTTTTTTTATTATCATTTTAATTATTCATGCCATGTCCCTCATATCTTGCCCCCTAAGTTGTGTCTTCCTCCTTGACTTTTTCCCCTGCTTTTGCAACATTTGTGAGGCTAGGTTTGGCACCTTGTGGTCGTTTGCACTGCACCTGCTAAAACCCCAGGCCACTTCTTAGAGTCACTAAATTTCCCAAATTTTCTTTTTTTCTCCTCCAATTGCAATTCCTTTGATGTTGACTCCTTTCCAGCGTGTTTGTAGGTCCTTCTTTTCTGTTTTGGCCTTCAGTGGGGATCAATTTTGGCAAGCTTTGCTGCATGTGCCTGCCCTTGGTGGCGAATGGCCTGCCTGCATTTTGATGGCTTTGACTTTGGGAAAGATTTTTTCTTTTTTTTTTTTTTTATTATTATTTTAATTATTCATGCCATGTCCCTCATATCTTGCCCCCTAAGTTCTGTCTTCCTCCTTGACTTTTTCCCCTGCTTTTGCAACATTTGTGAGCCTAGGTTTGGCACCTTTTGGTCGTTTGCACTGCACCTGCTAAAACCCCAGGCCACTTCTTAGAGTCATTAAATTTCCCAAATTTTCTTTTTTTCTCCTCCAATTGCAATTCCTTTGATGTTGACTCCTTTCCAGCGTGTTTGTAGGTCCTTCTTTTCTGTTTTGGCCTTCAGTGGGGATCAATTTTGGCAAGCTTTGCTGCATGTGCCTGCCCTTGGTGGCGTATGGCCTGCCTGCATTTTGATGGCTTTGACTTTGGGAAAGATTTTTTTTTTTTTTGTTTTAAGTATTCATGCCATGTCCTTCATATCTTGCCCCCTAAGTTGTGTCTTCCTCCTTGACTTTTTCCCCTGCTTTTGCAACATCTGTGAGCTTAGTTTTGGCATCTTTTGGTCCTTTGCACTGCGCCGGATTTAAACCCAGGCCACTTTCTTAGAGTCACTAAATTTCCCAAATTTTCTTTTTTTCTCCTCCAATTGCAATTCCTTTGATGTTGACTCCTTTCCAGCGTGTTTGTAGGTCCTTCTTTTCTGTTTTGGCCTTCAGTGGGGATCAATTTTGGCAAGCTTTGCTGCATGTGTCTGCACTTGCTGGCGTATGGCCTGCCTGCATTTTGATGGCTTTGACTTTGGGAAAGATTTTTTCTTTTTTTTTTTTTTTTATTATTATTTTAAGTATTCATGCCATGTCCCTCATATCTTGCCCCCTAAGTTGTGTCTTCCTCCTTGACTTTTTCCCCTGCTTTTGCAACATTTGTGAGCCTAGGTTTGGCACCTTTTGGTCGTTTGCACTGCACCTGCTAAAACCCCTGGCCACTTCTTAGAGTCACTAAATTTCCCAAATTTTCTTTTTTTCTCCTCCAATTGCAATTCCTTTGATGTTGACTCCTTTCCAGCGTGTTTGTAGGTCCTTCTTTTCTGTTTTGGCCTTCAGTGGGGATCAATTTTGGCAAGCTTTGCGGCACGTGCCTGCCCTTGGTGGCGTATGGCCTGCCTGCATTTTGATGGCTTTGACTTTGGGAAAGATGTTTTCTTTTTTTTTTTTTTTATTATTTTAAGTGTTCAAGCCATGTCCCTCATATCTTGCCACCTAAGTTGTGTCTTCCTCCTTGACTTTTTCCCCTGCTTTTGCAACATCTGTGAGCTTAGTTTTGGCACCTTTTGTTCCTTTGCAATGCAGCTGATTTCCTCTCAGCCTATTTTTTGTAGAGACTAAAATTCCCGATTTTCTGCTTTTTTCAATTGCATTTCATTTGAACCTATCTCCTTTCCAGAGTGTTTGTAAGCCTTTCTTTTGGGATTCGCAAGATTCCTTTTCCCTTCCCGAAAGGAAATTTCATTTCCTTTCGGGAAGTGAAAAGGAATCTTGCGATTTCAATGGGGACCAATAGAGGAATCTTTGGTGCATGTCCCTGCACTTGATGGCAGGCCATGCCTTTGATGGCTTTGACTTTGGGAAAGATTTTTTTCTTTTTTTGGTTGTTTTCTGAAGTGTTCATGCCATGTCCCTCATATCTTGACCCCTAAGTTGTGTCTTCCTCCTTGACTTTTTCCCCTGCTTTTGCAACATCTGTGAGCTTAGTTTTGGCATCTTTTGGTCCTTTGCACTGCACCTGATAAAAGCCCAGGCAGCTTTCTAAGAGTCACTAAATTTCCCAAATTTTCTTTTTTTCTCCTCCAATTGCAATTCCTTTGATGTTGTCTCCTTTCCAGCGTGTTTGTAGGTCCTTCTTTTCTGTTTTGGCCTTCAGTGGGGATCAATTTTGGCAAGCTTTGCGGCATGTGCCTGCCCTTGGTGGCGTATGGCCTGCCTGCATTTTGATGGCTTTGACTTTGGGAAAGATGTTTTCTTTTTTTTTTTTTTATTATTTTAAGTATTCAAGCCATGTCCCTCATATCTTGCCACCTAAGTTGTGTCTTCCTCCTTGACTTTTTCCCCTGCTTTTGCAACATCTGTGAGCTTAGTTTTGGCATCTTTTGGTCCTTTGCTCTGCGCCGGATATAAACCCAGGCCACTTTCTTAGAGTCACTAAATTTCCCAAATTTTCTTTTTTTCTCCTCCAATTGCAATTCCTTTGATGTTGACTCCTTTCCAGCGTGTTTGTAGGTCCTTCTTTTCTGTTTTGGCCTTCAGTGGGGATCAATTTTGGCAAGCTTTGCTGCATGTGCCTGCCCTTGGTGGCGTATGGCCTGCCTGCATTTTGATGGCTTTGACTTTGGGAAAGATTTTTTTTTTTTTTGTTTTAAGTATTCATGCCATGTCCTTCATATCTTGCCCCCTAAGTTGTGTCTTCCTCCTTGACTTTTTCCCCTGCTTTTGCAACATCTGTGAGCTTAGTTTTGGCATCTTTTGGTCCTTTGCACTGCGCCGGATTTAAACCCAGGCCACTTTCTTAGAGTCACTAAATTTCCCAAATTTTCTTTTTTTCTCCTCCAATTGCAATTCCTTTGATGTTGACTCCTTTCCAGCGTGTTTGTAGGTCCTTCTTTTCTGTTTTGGCCTTCAGTGGGGATCAATTTTGGCAAGCTTTGCTGCATGTGCCTGCACTTGCTGGCGTATGGCCTGCCTGCATTTTGATGGCTTTGACTTTGGGAAAGATTTTTTCTTTTTTTTTTTTTTTTATTATTATTTCAAGTATTCATGCCATGTCCCTCATATCTTGCCCCCTAAGTTGTGTCTTCCTCCTTGACTTTTTCCCCTGCTTTTGCAACATTTGTGAGCCTAGGTTTGGCACCTTTTGGTCGTTTGCACTGCACCTGCTAAAACCCCTGGCCACTTTCTTAGAGTCACTAAATTTCCCAAATTTTCTTTTTTTCTCCTCCAATTGCAATTCCTTTGATGTTGACTCCTTTCCAGCGTGTTTGTAGGTCCTTCTTTTCTGTTTTGGCCTTCAGTGGGGATCAATTTTGGCAAGCTTTGCGGCATGTGCCTGCCCTTGGTGGCGTATGGCCTGCCTGCATTTTGATGGCTTTGACTTTGGGAAAGATGTTTTCTTTTTTTTTTTTTATTATTTTAAGTATTCAAGCCATGTCCCTCATATCTTGCCACCTAAGTTGTGTCTTCCTCCTTGACTTTTTCCCCTGCTTTTGCAACATCTGTGAGCTTAGTTTTGGCACCTTTTGTTCCTTTGCAATGCAGCTGATTTCCTCTCAGCCTATTTTTTGTAGAGACTAAAATTCCCGATTTTCTGCTTTTTTCAATTACATTTCATTTGAACCTATCTCCTTTCCAGAGTGTTTGTAAGCCTTTCTTTTGGGATTCGCAAGATTCCTTTTCCCTTCCCGAAAGGAAATTTCATTTCGTTTCGGGAAGTGAAAAGGAATCTTGCGATTTCAATGGGGACCAATAGAGGAATCTTTGGTGCATGTCCCTGCACTTGATGGCAGGCCATGCCTTTGATGGCTTTGACTTTGGGAAAGATTTTTTTCTTTTTTTGGTTGTTTTCTGAAGTGTTCATGCCATGTCCCTCATATCTTGCCCCCTAAGTTGTGTCTTCCTCCTTGACTTTTTCCCCTGCTTTTGCAACATCTGTGAGCTTAGTTTTGGCACCTTTTGATCCTTTGCACTGCACCTGATAAAAGCCCAGGCAGCTTTCTAAGAGTCACTAAATTTCCCAAATTTTCTTTTTTTCTCCTCCAATTGCAATTCCTTTGATGTTGACTCCTTTCCAGCGTGTTTGTAGGTCCTTCTTTTCTGTTTTGGCCTTCAGTGGGGATCAATTTTGGCAAGCTTTGCGGCATGTGCCTGCCCTTGGTGGCGTATGGCCTGCCTGCATTTTGATGGCTTTGACTTTGGGAAAGATGTTTTCTTTTTTTTTTCTTTTTTGTTTTAAGTATTCAAGCCATGTCCCTCATATCTTGCCACCTAAGTTGTGTCTTCCTCCTTGACTTTTTCCCCTGCTTTTGCAACATCTGTGAGCTTAGTTTTGGCATCTTTTGGTCCTTTGCTCTGCGCCGGATATAAACGCAGGCCACTTTCTTAGAGTCACTAAATTTCCCAAATTTTCTTTTTTTCTCCTCCAATTGCAATTCCTTTGATGTTGACTCCTTTCCAGCGTGTTTGTAGGTCCTTCTTTTCTGTTTTGGCCTTCAGTGGGGATCAATTTTGGCAAGCTTTGCTGCATGTGCCTGCACTTGCTGGCGTATGGCCTGCCTGCATTTTGATGGCTTTGACTTTGGGAAAGATTTTTTATTTTTTTTTTTTTTTTATTATTATTTTAAGTATTCATGCCATGTCCCTCATATCTTGCCCCCTAAGTTGTGTCTTCCTCCTTGACTTTTTCCCCTGCTTTTGCAACATCTGTGAGCCTAGGTTTGGCACCTTTTGGTCGTTTGCACTGTACCTGCTAAAACCCCAGGCCACTTCTTAGAGTCACTAAATTTCCCAAATTTTCTTTTTTTCTCCTCCAATTGCAATTCCTTTGATGTTGACTCCTTTCCAGCGTGTTTGTAGGTCCTTCTTTTCTGTTTTGGCCTTCAGTGGGGATCAATTTTGGCAAGCTTTGCGGCATGTGCCTGCCCTTGGTGGCGTATGGCCTGCCTGCATTTTGATGGCTTTGACTTTGGGAAAGATGTTTTCTTTTTTTTTTTTTTATTATTTTAAGTATTCATGCCATGTCCCTCATATCTTGCCCCCTAAGTTGTGTCTTCCTCCTTGACTTTTTCCCCTGCTTTTGCAACATCTGTGAGCTTAGTTTTGGCACATTTTGGTCCTTTGCACTGCGCCGGATATAAACCCAGGCCACTTTCTTAGAGTCACTAAATTTCCCAAATTTCATTTTTCTCCTCCAATTGCAATTCCTTTGATGTTGACTCCTTTCCAGCGTGTTTGTAGGTCCTTCTTTTCTGTTTTGGCCTTCAGTGGGGATCAATTTTGGCAAGCTTTGCTGCATGTGCCTGCCCTTGCTGGCGTATGGCCTGCCTGCATTTTGATGGCTTTGACTTTGGGAAAGATTTTTTCTTTTTTTTTTTTTTATTATTATTTTAATTATTCATGCCATGTCCCTCATATCTTGCCCCCTAAGTTGTGTCTTCCTCCTTGACTTTTTCCCCTGCTTTTGCAACATTTGTGAGCCTAGGTTTGGCACCTTTTGGTCCTTTGCAATGCAGCTGATTTCCTCACAGCCTATTTTTTGAAGAGACTAAAATTCCAGGTTTTCTGCTTTTTTCAATTGCATTTCATTTGAACCTATCCCCTTTCCAGAGTGTTTGTAAGCCTTTCTTTTGGGATTCGCAAGATTCCTTTTCTCTTCCCGAAAGGAAATTTCATTTCATTCGGGAAGGGAAAAGGAATCTTGCGATTACAATGGGGACCAATAGAGGAATCTTTGGTGCATGTCCCTGCACTTGATGGCAGGCCATGCCTTTGATGGCTTTGACTTTGGGAAAGATTTTTTTCTTTTTTTGGTTGTTTTCTGAAGTGTTCATGCCATGTCCCTCATATCTTGCCCCCTAAGTTGTGTCTTCCTCCTTGACTTTTTCCCCTGCTTTTGCAACATCTGTGAGCTTAGTTTTGGCATATTTTGGTCCTTTGCACTGCACCTGCTAAAACTCCAGGCCACTTCTTAGAGTCATTAAATTTCCCAAATTTTCTTTTTTTCTCCTCCAATTGCAATTCCTTTGATGTTGACTCCTTTCCAGCGTGTTTGTAGGTCCTTCTTTTCTGTTTTGGCCTTCAGTGGGGATCAATTTTGGCAAGCTTTGCTGCATGTGCCTGCCCTTGGTGGCGTATGGCCTGCCTGCATTTTGATGGCTTTGACTTTGGGAAAGATTTTTTCTTTTTTTTTTTTTTATTATTATTTTAAGTATTCATGCCATGTCCCTCATATCTTGCCCCCTAAGTTGTGTCTTCCTCCTTGACTTATTCCCCTGCTTTTGCAACATTTGTGAGCCTAGGTTTGGCACCTTTTGGTCCTTTGCAATGCAGCTGATTTCCTCACAGCCTATTTTTTGAAGAGACTAAAATTCCCAATTTTCTGCTTTTTTCAATTGCATTTCATT
The DNA here is from genome assembly GCA_021963965.1 of Artemisiospiza belli. Lineage (NCBI taxonomy): Eukaryota > Metazoa > Chordata > Aves > Passeriformes > Passerellidae > Artemisiospiza > Artemisiospiza belli. The sequence continues at coordinate 51,564 of JAKDEW010001053.1, forward strand.
TGAACCTATCTCCTTTCCAGAGTGTTTGTAAGCCTTTCTTTTGGGATTCGCAAGATTCCTTTTCCCTTCCCGAAAGGAAATTTCATTTCATTCGGGAAGGGAAAAGGAATCTTGCGATTACAATGGGGACCAATCGAGGAACCTTTGGTGCATGTCCCTGCACTTGATGGCAGGCCATGCCTTTGATGGCTTTGACTTTGGGAAAGATTTTTTTCTTTTTTTGGTTGTTTTCTGAAGTGTTCATGCCATGTCCCTCATATCTTGCCCCCTAAGTTGTGTCTTCCTCCTTGACTTTTTCCCCTGCTTTTGCAACATCTGTGAGCTTAGTTTTGGCATCTTTTGGTCCTTTGCACTGCACCTGCTAAAACCCCAGGCCACTTTCTAAGAGTCATTAAATTTCACAAATTTTCTTTTTTTCTCCTCCGATTGCAAATCCTTTGATGGTGTCTCCATTAAAGCGTGTTTGTAGGTCCTTCTTTTCTGTTTTGGCCTTCAGTGGGGATCAATTTTGGCAAGCTTTGCTGCATATGCCTGCCCTTTCTGGCGTATGGCCTGCCTGCATTTTGATGGCTTTGACTTTGGGAAAGATTTTTTCTTTTTTTTTTTTTTTTTTTGTTTTAAGTATTCATGCCATGTCCCTCATATCTTGCTCCCTAAGTTGTGTCTTCCTCCTTGACTTTTTCCCCTGCTTTTGCAACATCTGTGAGCTTAGTTTTGGCACCTTTTGGTCCTTTGCACTGCACCTGATAAAACCCCGGGCCATTTTCTTAGAGTCACTAAATTTCCCAAATTTTCTTTTTTTCTCCTCCAATTGCAATTCCTTTGATGTTGACTCCTTTCCAGCGTGTTTGTAGGTCCTTCTTTTCTGTTTTGGCCTTCAGTGGGGATCAATTTTGGCAAGCTTTGCTGCATGTGCCTGCCCTTGGTGGCGTATGGCCTGCCTGCATTTTGATGGCTTTGACTTTGGGAAAGATGTTTTCTTTTTTTTTTTTTTATTATTATTTTAAGTATTCATGCCATGTCCCTCATATCTTGCCCCCTAAGTTGTGTCTTCCTCCTTGACTTTTTCCCCTGCTTTTGCAACATCTGTGAGCTTAGTTTAGGCACCTTTTGGTCCTTTGCACTGCACCTGCTAAAACTCCAGGCCCGTTTCTTAGAGTCATTAAATTTCCCAAATTTTCTTTTTTTCTCCTCCAATTGCAAATCCTTTGATGTTGACTCCTTTCCAGCGTGTTTGTAGGTCCTTCTTTTCTGTTTTGGCCTTCAGTGGGGATCAATTTTGGCAAGCTTTGCTGCATGTGCCTGCCCTTGGTGGCGTATGGCCTGCCTGCATTTTGATGGCTTTGACTTTGGGAAAGATGTTTTCTTTTTTTTTTTTTTATTATTATTTTAAGTATTCATGCCATGTCCCTCATATCTTGCCCCCTAAGTTGTGTCTTCCTCCTTGACTTTTTCCCCTGCTTTTGCAACATCTGTGAGCTTAGTTTAGGCACCTTTTGGTCCTTTGCACTGCACCTGCTAAAACTCCAGGCCCGTTTCTTAGAGTCATTAAATTTCCCAAATTTTCTTTTTTTCTCCTCCAATTGCAAATCCTTTGATGTTGACTCCTTTCCAGCGTGTTTGTAGGTCCTTCTTTTCTGTTTTGGCCTTCAGTGGGGATCAATTTTGGCAAGCTTTGCTGCATGTGCCTGCCCTTGGTGGCGTATGGCCTGCCTGCATTTTGATGGCTTTGACTTTGGGAAAGATTTTTTCTTTTTTTTTTTTTTATATTATTTTAAGTATTCATGCCATGTCCCTCATATCTTGCCCCCTAAGTTGTGTCTTCCTCCTTGACTTTTTCCCCTGCTTTTGCAACATCTGTGAGCTTAGTTTTGCCACCTTTTGGTCCTTTGCAATGCAGCTGATTTCCTCACAGCCTATTTTTTGAAGAGACTAAAATTCCCGATTTTCTGCTTTTTTCAATTGCATTTCATTTGAACCTATCTCCTTTCCAGAGTGTTTGTAAGCCTTTCTTTTGGGATTCGCAAGATTCCTTTTCCCTTCCCGAAAGGATATTACATTTCCTTTCGGGAAGTGAAAAGGAATCTTGCGATTTCAATGGGGACCAATAGAGGAATCTTTGGTGCATGTCCCTGCACTTGATGGCAGGCCATGCCTTTGATGGCTTTGACTTTGGGAAAGATTTTTTTCTTTTTTTGGTTGTTTTCTGAAGTGTTCATGCCATGTCCCTCATATCTTGCCCCCTAAGTTGTGTCTTCCTCCTTGACTTTTTCCCCTGCTTTTGCAACATCTGTGAGCTTAGTTTTGGCACCTTTTGGTCCTTTGCACTGCACCAGATAAAACCCCAGGCAACTTTATAAGAGTCACTAAATTTCCCAAATTTTCATTTTTTCTCCTCCAATTGCAATTCCTTTGATGTTGACCTCCTTTCCAGCGTGTTTGTAGGTACTTCTTTTCTGTTTTGGCCTTCAGTGTGGATCAATTTTGGCAAGCTTTGCTGCATTTGCCTGCCCTTGGTGGCGTATGGCCTGCCTGCATTTTGATGGCTTTGACTTTGGGAAAGATTTTTTCTTTTTTTTTTCTTTTTTCTTCTAAGTATTCATGCCATGTCCCTCATATCTTGCCACCTAAGTTGTGTCTTCCTCCTTGACTTATTCCCCTGCTTTTGCAACATTTGTGAGCCTAGGTTTGGCACCTTTTGGTCCTTTGCAATGCAGCTGATTTCCTCACAGCCTATTTTTTGAAGAGACTAAAATTCCCAATTTTCTGCTTTTTTCAATTGCATTTCATTTGAACCTATCTCCTTTCCAGAGTGTTTGTAAGCCTTTCTTTTGGGATTCGCAAGATTCCTTTTCCCTTCCCGAAAGGAAATTTCATTTCATTCGGGAAGGGAAAAGGAATCTTGCGATTACAATAGGGACCAATAGAGGAATCTTTGGTGCATGTCCCTGCACTTGATGGCAGGCCATGCCTTTGATGGCTTTGACTTTGGGAAAGATTTTTTTCTTTTTTTGGTTGTTTTCTGAAGTGTTCATGCCATGTCCCTCATATCTTGCCCCCTAAGTTGTGTCTTCCTCCTTGACTTTTTCCCCTGCTTTTGCAACATCTGTGAGCTTAGTTTTGGCATCTTTTGGTCCTTTGCACTGCACCTGCTAAAACCCCAGGCCACTTTCTAAGAGTCATTAAATTTAACAAATTTTCTTTTTTTCTCCTCCGATTGCAAATCCTTTGATGGTGTCTCCATTAAAGCGTGTTTGTAGGTCCTTCTTTTCTGTTTTGGCCTTCAGTGGGGATCAATTTTGGCAAGCTTTGCTGCATGTGCCTGCCCTTGGTGGCGTATGGCCTGCCTGCATTTTGATGGCTTTGACTTTGGGAAAGATTTTTTCTTGTTTTTTTTTTTTTGTTTAACTGTTCATGCCATGTCCCTCATACCTTGCCACCTAAGTTGTGTCTTCCTCCTTGACTTTTTCCCCTGCTTTTGCAACATCTGTGAGCTTAGTTTTTGCATCTTTTGGTCCTTTGCACTGCACCAGATAAAAGCCCAGGCAACTTTCTAAGAGTCACTAAATTTCCCAAATTTTCTTTTTTTCTCCTCCAATTGCAATTCCTTTGATGTTGACTCCTTTCCAGTGTGTTTGTAGGTCCTTCTTTTCTGTTTTGGCCTTCAGTGGGGATCAATTTTGGCAAGCTTTGCTGCATGGGCCTGCCCTTGGTGGCGTATGGCCTGCCTGCATTTTGATGGCTTTGACTTTGGGAAAGATTTTTTCTATTTTTTTTTTTTGTTGTTTTTTTTAAGTATTCATGCCATGTCCCTCATATCTTGCCCCCTAAGTTGTGTCTTCCTCCTTGACTTTTTCCCCTGCTTTTGCAACATTTGTGAGCCTAGGTTTGGCACCTTTTGGTCGTTTGCACTGCACCTGCTAAAACCCCAGGCCACTTCTTAGAGTCACTAAATTTCCCAAATTTTCTTTTTTTCTCCTCCAATTGCAATTCCTTTGATGTTGACTCCTTTCCAGCGTGTTTGTAGGTCCTTCTTTTCTGTTTTGGCCTTCAGTGGGGATCAATTTTGGCAAGCTTTGCGGCATGTGCCTGCCCTTGGTGGCGTATGGCCTGCCTGCATTTTGATGGCTTTGACTTTGGGAAAGATGTTTTCTTTTTTTTTTTTTTATTATTTTAAGTATTCAAGCCATGTCCCTCATATCTTGCCACCTAAGTTGTTTCTTCCTCCTTGACTTTTTCCCCTGCTTTTGCAACATCTGTGAGCTTAGTTTTGGCATATTTTGGTCCTTTGCACTGCGCCGGATATAAACCCAGGCCACTTTCTTAGAGTCACTAAATTTCCCAAATTTTCTTTTTTTCTCCTCCAATTGCAATTCCTTTGATGTTGACTCCTTTCCAGCGTGTTTGTAGGTCCTTCTTTTCTGTTTTGGCCTTCAGTGGGGATAAATTTTGGCAAGCTTTGCTGCATGTGCCTGCCCTTGGTGGCGTATGGCCTGCCTGCATTTTGATGGCTTTGACTTTGGGAAAGATTTTTTCTTTTTTTTTTTTTTATTATTATTTTAAATATTCATGCCATGTCCCTCATATCTTGCCCCCTAAGTTGTGTCTTCCTCCTTGACTTTTTCCCCTGCTTTTGCAACATTTGTGAGCCTAGGTTTGGCACCTTTTGGTCGTTTGCACTGCACCTGCTAAAACCCCAGGCCACTTCTTAGAGTCATTAAATTTCCCAAATTTTCTTTTTTTCTCCTCCAATTGCAATTCCTTTGATGTTGACTCCTTTCCAGCGTGTTTGTAGGTCCTTCTTTTCTGTTTTGGCCTTCAGTGGGGATCAATTTTGGCAAGCTTTGCTGCATGTGCCTGCCCTTGGTGGCGTATGGCCTGCCTGCATTTTGATGGCTTTGACTTTGGGAAAGATTTTTTTTTTTTTTTTTTTTGTTTTAAGTATTCATGCCATGTCCCTCATATCTTGCCCCCTAAGTTGTGTCTTCCTCCTTGACTTTTTCCCCTGCTTTTGCAACATCTGTGAGCTTAGTTTAGGCACCTTTTGGTCCTTTGCACTGCACCTGCTAAAACTCCGGGCCCGTTTCTTAGAGTCATTAAATTTCCCAAATTTTCTTTTTTTCTCCTCCAATTGCAAATCCTTTGATGTTGACTCCTTTCCAGCGTGTTTGTAGGTCCTTCTTTTCTGTTTTGGCCTTCAGTGGGGATCAATTTTGGCAAGCTTTGCTGCATGTGCCTGCCCTTGGTGGCGTATGGCCTGCCTGCATTTTGATGGCTTTGACTTTGGGAAAGATTTTTTATTTTTTTTTTCTTTTTTCTTTTAAGTATTCATGCCATGTCCCTCATATCTTGCTCCCTAAGTTGTGTCTTCCTCCTTCACTTTTTCCCCTGCTTTTGCAACATCTGTGAGCTTAGTTTAGGCACCTTTTGGTCCTTTGCACTGCACCTGCTAAAACCCCAGGCCCGTTTCTTAGAGTCATTAAATTTCCCAAATTTTCTTTTTTTCTGCTCCAATTGCAATTCCTTTGATGTTGACTCCTTTCCAGCGTGTTTGTAGGTCCTTCTTTTCTGTTTTGGCCTTCAGTGGGGATCAATTTTGGCAAGCTTTGCTGCATGTGCCTGCCCTTGGTGGCGTATGGCCTGCCTGCATTTTGATGGCTTTGACTTTGGGAAAGATTTTTTCTATTTTTTTTTTTTGTTGTTTTTTTTAAGTATTCATGCCATGTCCCTCATATCTTGCCCCCTAAGTTCTGCCTTCCTCCTTGACTTATTCCCCTGCTTTTGCAACATCTGTGAGCTTAGTTTTGGCATCTTTTGGTCCTTTGCACTGCGCCGGATATAAGCCCAGGCCATTTTCTTAGAGTCACTAAATTTCCCATATTTTCTTTTTTTCTCCTCCAATTGCAATTCCTTTGATGTTGACTCCTTTCCAGCGTGTTTGTAGGTCCTTCTTTTCTGTTTTGGCCTTCAGTGGGGATCAATTTTGGCAAGCTTTGCTGCATGTGCCTGCCCTTGGTGGCGTATGGCCTGCCTGCATTTTGATGGCTTTGACTTTGGGAAAGATTTTTTTTATTTTTTTTTTCTTTTTTGTTTTAGGTATTCATGCCATGTCCTTCATATCTTGCCCCCTAAGTTGTGTCTTCCTCCATGACTTTTTCCCCTGCTTTTGCAACATCTGTGAGCTTAGTTTTGGCACCTTTTGGTCCTTTGCACTGCACTTGATAAAACCCCGGGCCATTTTCTTAGAGTCACTAAATTTCCCAAATATTCTTTTTTTCTCCTCCAATTGCAATTCCTTTGATGTTGTCTCCATTCCAGCGGGTTTGCAAGTCCTTCTTTTCTGTTTTGGCCTTCAGTGGGGATCAATTTTGGCAAGCTTTGCTGCATGTGCCTGCCCTTGGTGGCGTATGGCCTGCCTGCATTTTGATGGCTTTGACTTTGGGAAAGATTTTTTATTTTTTTTTTCTTTTTTGTTTTAAGTATTCATGCCATGTCCCTCATATCTTGCTCCCTAAGTTGTGTCTTCCTCCTTCACTTTTTCCCCTGCTTTTGCAACATCTGTCAGCTTAGTTTAGGCACCTTTTGGTCCTTTGCACTGCACCTGCTAAAACCCCAGGCCAGTTTCTTAGAGTCATTAAATTTCCCAAATTTTCTTTTTTTCTCCTCCAATTGCAAATCCTTTGATGTTGACTCCTTTCCAGCGTGTTTGTAGGTCCTTCTTTTCTGTTTTGGCCTTCAGTGGGGATCAATTTTGGCAAGCTTTGCTGCATGTGCCTGCCCTTGCTGGCGTATAACCTGCCTGCATTTTGATGGCTTTGACTTTGGGAAAGATTTTTTCTTTTTTTTTTCTTTTTTGTTTTAAGTGTTCATGCCATGTCCTACATATCTTGCCCCCTAAGTTGTGTCTTCCTCCTTGACTTTTTCCCCTGCTTTTGCAACATCTGTGAGCTTAGTTTTGGCACCTTTTGGTCCTTTGCAATGCAGCTACATTTTCTCTCAGCCTATTTTTTGTAGAGACTAAAATTCCCGATTTTCTGCTTTTTTCAATTGCATTTCATTTGATCCTATCTCCTTTCCAGAGTGTTTGTAAGCCTTTCTTTTGGGATTCGCAAGATTCCTTTTCCCTTCCCGAAAGGATATTACATTTCCTTTCGGGAAGTGAAAAGGAATCTTGCGATTTCAATGGGGACCAATAGAGGAATCTTTGGTGCATGTCCCTGCACGTGATGGCAGGCCATGCCTTTGATGGCTTTGACTTTGGGAAAGATTTTTTTCTTTTTTTGGTTGTTTTCTGAAGTGTTCATGCCATGTCCCTCATACCTTGCCCCCTAAGTTGTGTCTTCCTCCTTGACTTTTTCCCCTGCTTTTGCAACATCTGTGAGCTTAGTTTTGGCACCTTTTGGTCCTTTGCAATGCAGCTGATTTCCTCTCAGCCTATTTTTTGTAGAGACTAAAATTCCCGATTTTCTGCTTTTTTCAATTGCATTTCATTTGAACCTATCTCCTTTCCAGAGTGTTTGTAAGCCTTCCTTTTGCGATTCGCAAGATTCCTTTTCCCTTCCGGAAAGGAAATTTCATTTCCTTTCGGGAAGTGAAAAGGATTCTTGCGATTTCAATGGGGACCAATAGAGGAATCTTTGGTGCATGTCCCTGCACTTGATGGCAGGCCATGCCTTTGATGGCTTTGACTTTGGGAAAGATTTTTTTCTTTTTTTGGTTGTTTTCTGAAGTGTTCATGCCATGTCCCTCATATCTTGCCCCCTAAGTTGTGTCTTCCTCCATGACATTTTCCCCTGCTTTTGCAACATCTGTGAGCTTAGTTTTGGCAACATTTGGTCCTTTGCACTGCGCCAGATAAAACCCCAGGCAACTTTCTAAGAGTCACTAAATTTCCCAAATTTTCTTTTTTTCTCCTCCAATTGCAATTCCTTTGATGTTGACTCCTTTCCAGCGTGTTTGTAGTTCCTTCTTTTCTGTTTTGGCCTTCAGTGCGGATCAATTTTGGCAAGCTTTGCTGCATGGGCCTGCCCTGGGTGGCGTATGGCCTGCCTGCATTTTGATAGCTTTGACTTTGGGAAAGATTTTTTCTAATTTTTTTTTTGTTGTTTGTTTTAAGTATTCATGCCATCTCCTTCATATCTTGCCCCCTAAGTTGTGTCTTCCTCCTTGACTTTTTCCCCTGCTTTTGCAACATCTGTGAGCTTAGTTTTGGCACCTTTTGGTCCATTGCACTGCACCTGATAAAACCCCGGGCCATTTTCTTAGAGTCACTAAATTTCCCAAATTTTCTTTTTTTCTCCTCCAATTGCAATTCCTTTGATGTTGTCTCCATTCCAGCGTGTTTGCAAGTCCTTCTTTTCTGTTTTGGCCTTCAGTGGGGATCAATTTTGGCAAGTTTTCTGCATGTGCCTGCCCTTGGTGGCGTATGGCCTGCCTTCATTTTGATGGCTTTAACTTGGGAAAGATTTTTTCTTTTTTTTTTTTTTGTTTTGTTTTAAGTATTCATGCCATGTCCCTCATATCTTGCCCCCTAAGTTGTGTCTTCCTCCTTGACTTTTTCCCCTGCTTTTGCAACATCTGTGAGCTTAGTTTTGGCATCTTTTGGTCCTTTGCACTGCACCTGCTAAAACCCCAGGCCACTTTCTAAGAGACATTAAATTTCCCAAATTTTCTTTTTTTCTCCTCCAATTGCAATTCCTTTGATGTTGTCTCCATTCCAGCGTGTTTGTAGGTCCTTTTTTTCTGTTTTGGCCTTCAGTGGGGATCAATTTTGGCAAGCTTTGCTGCAAGGGCCTGCCCTTGGTGGCGTATGGCCTGCCTGCATTTTGATGGCTTTGACTTTGGGAAAGATTTTTTCTTTTTTTTTTTTTTTATCATTATTTTAAGTATTCATGCCATGTCCCTCATATCTTGCCCCCTAAGTTGTGTCTTCCTCCTTGACTTTTTCCCCTGCTTTTGCAACATCTGTGAGCTTAGTTTTGGCACCTTTTGGTCCTTTGCAACGCAGCTGATTTCCTCTCAGCCTATTCTTTGTAGAGACAAAAATTCCCAATTTTCTGCTTTTTTCAATTGCATTTCATTTGAACCTATCTCCTTTCCAGAGTGTTTGTAAGCCTTTCTTTTGGGATTCGCAAGATTCCTTTTCCCTTCCCGAAAGGATATTACATTTCCTTTCGGGAAGTGAAAAGGAATCTTGCGATTTCAATGGGGACCAATAGAGGAATCTTTGGTGCATGTCCCTGCACTTGATGGCAGGCCATGCCTTTGATGGCTTTGACTTTGGGAAAGATTTTTTTCTTTTTTTGGTTGTTTTCTGAAGTGTTCATGCCATGTCCCTCATATCTTGCCCCCTAAGTTGTGTCTTCCTCCTTGACTTTTTCCCCTGCTTTTGCAACATCTGTGAGCTTAGTTTTGGCACATTTTGGTCCTTTGCACTGCACCAGATAAAACCCCAGGCAACTTTCTAAGAGTCACTCAATTTCCCAAATTTTCATTTTTTCTCCTCCAATTGCAATTCCTTTGATGTTGACTCCTTTCCAGCGTGTTTGTAGGTCCTTCTTTTCTGTTTTGGCCTTCAGTGGGGATCAATTTTGAAGAGCTTTGCTGCATGTGCCTGCCCTTGGTGGCGTATGGCCTGCCTGCATTTTGATGGCTTTGACTTTGGGAAGGATTTTTTCTTTTTTTTTTTTTTATTATTATTTTAAGTATTCATGCCATGTCCCTCATATCTTGCCCCCTAAGTTGTGTCTTCCTCCTTGACTTATTCCCCTGCTTTTGCAACATTTGTGAGCCTAGGTTTGGCACCTTTTGGTCCTTTGCAATGCAGCTGATTTCCTCACAGCCTATTTTTTGAAGAGACTAAAATTCCCAATTTTCTGCTTTTTTCAATTGCATTTCATTTGAACATATCTCCTTTCCAGCGTGTTTGTAAGCCTTTCTTTTGGGATTCACAAGATTCCTTTCCCCTTCCTGAAAGGAAATTTCATTTCCTTTCGGGAAGGGAAAAGGAATCTTGCGATTACAATGGGGACCAATAGAGGAATCTTTGGTGCATGTCCCTGCACTTGATGGCAGGCCATGCCTTTGATGGCTTTGACTTTGGGAAAGATTTTTTTCTTTTTTTGGTTGTTTTCTGAAGTGTTCATGCCATGTCCCTCATATCTTGCCCCCTAAGTTGTGTCTTCCTCCTTGACTTTTTCCCCTGCTTTTGCAACATCTGTCAGCTTAGTTTTGGCACCTTTTGGTCCTTTGCAATGCAGCTGATATCCTCTCAGCCTATTTTTTGTAGAGACAAAAATTCCCGATTTTCTGCTTTTTTCAATTGCATTTCATTTGAACCTATCTCCTTTCCAGAGTGTTTGTAAGCCTTCCTTTTGGGATTCGCAAGATTCCTTTTCCCTTCCCGAAAGGATATTACATTTCCTTTCGGGAAGTGAAAAGGAATCTTGCGATTTCAATGGGGACCAATAGAGGAATCTTTGGTGCATGTCCCTGCACTTGATGGCAGGCCATGCCTTTGATGGCTTTGACTTTGGGAAAGATTTTTTTCTTTTTTTGGTTGTTTTCTGAAGTGTTCATGCCATGTCCCTCATATCTTGCACCCTAAGTTGTGTCTTCCTCCATGACTTTTCCCCCTGCTTTTGCAACATTTGTGAGCTTAGTTTTGGCAACATTTGGTCCTTTGCACTGCACCAGATAAAACCCCAGGCAACTTTCTAAGAGTCACTAAATTTCCCAAATTTTCTTTTTTTCCTCCTCCAATTGCAATTCCTTTGATGTTGACTCCTTTCCAGCGTGTTTGTAGGTCCTTCTTTTCTGTTTTGGCCTTCAGTGGGGATCAATTTTGGCAAGCTTTGCTGCATGTGCCTGCCCTTGGTGGCGTATGGCC